>CM037792.1:48529051-48579051 GCA_021229015.1 Solen grandis | reverse complement strand
ATTTCTTGATGTTACTTGTTCTGTACAGGAATAATAATATTTATGTATTTCAGAGTCAATATATACATTTTGATTTTTCTAGCAATATGCAACCGGTTATTGCAGAATGTTGTCCCATTTGTAAAAACATGTACTGTCAATTTTTTGCTAAATTATATCTCCCAATAATGACCACTATTGTGTAACCTGCTGCTAAATTAAGATATTATTTTCTTCCCAAAAAACAAATAGATAAGGTCAATTAATCCTTACTGATGAAGAGACCTCCTGTCCAAATACACCACTCCTTCCGTTCCCTATTCGTGGTCTTTACAGACATATATAAGTTATACAAAATCTTCCAGTATGATTATTCCAAACTATTTATATACAGATTGTGCTAGCTCAATATAAAAAACATATTCTGTTTTATCCCTATCTTCGCTAAAAATAAATAACAAATATACTCATGTAATACCGAAAAGTCTATCTACTACAGAAAATTATAAAAAAAACAATGTGAAAAGTCAAGAAAACACTACTTCAGAATTAAAAAAAAAACAACATTGGTTTTAAACAGCAATTTACTTTCAGAAGAAAAAGACTGTCGAAAGTCACTATCATCCATAACAGAATGTTTAAATCACATATTTTACGGCGTTTGAAGGATGTTTTGTCGTCACCCAGAAAAAGTGTGCGCTATTCGTGCTTATTAGTGCAGCACGTCTCCCACAACAAAATACTGAAGATTGCAACAAATCAAACACAGTGACTGAAAAAATAAGAAGACAATTTATTATCAAAACAAAAAAGAAACGAATGACGACGCCAGACACACCATGAACATACTCAGCGCGTCCGTGAGTGGAGAAAAATGAAGATTGTTCAAAACAACAGTCGCAAAGAAGTTAGTGGTTAAACTTCGCCGGTTTGCCGATGGAAAGCGCATCAGACCTAAGGTCATGAATTCGGAAAAGTCGAGCTTTGAACTGACAAAACGGAAGACGTGTAGTGATGCTTCCACAGAAATAACTAAACGAATAAATTTCCTAATTTAAAAAATAGCCACCGCCAGTTTGAATCATTCAAACCATTTTTTGTTCAATCGGTGAGGTCAAAGGACAGGAATACCTGTTGTTGCAGGCAGAATGCTGAAATTCACTAAGTCAATTATATTATTAAATTAAGTCAATAATGGAGTTCAGATGCAATACATTAAAAAGTGCAAGCGCAGATATTGTGACAGAATTCCGGTATATGAACACTTAAGTGACATCATAGAGCCTGAAGATTCATAAGTGTGCAAATTGTGGTTCAATTTAACTTAATGCCGGAAGAATTAGATGGTTCTCTGGAATCAAAAGATGTAGTTTGGGAATAATTTAAAATATGCACAAAATCCAATTAAAGATGGAAAAATATGGAAAAAGTTACAGCGTGTGAAGAAACGTTCTTAAGCAAAAGAAATGTTTTAATACTTTACCGATTTTTTTTTAACATTCCCTGCACATCATTCCGAGCATCATGAATGTGCTTTTATATGAGACATTATTTTCAAAGAACGGAAGTAAGTATTCACGTGACTATATTGGAAAGATATTCAATCCTTGAGTTCGATGGCGAGGAAAGTATGTCCGATGCACCCAGGATAATAATGGGACAATGTTTTTGTTAAATCTTCGAATGTGTCACTTTACGTATTATGCCCAAATTTCTCATATCAGAATATTCAAAAGAAATTGGTGCCAATATCTCAGTTATGTACGAGTTCACCTATGATGTTCCGCCAATACAGAAATTGTTTGGTAGACGTATGTACAAAAAAAAAATATGTAGTATGAAAAACTGATAAGAAATTATTTCAAAACTTCTCATGCCAAAGGACCACAGGTGCTGCAGGTGGGTTTCTGATAAACCAGGCAAATATGGCCATACTTCGCGGTTCAAAATGCCGAAGACTTATATAATTTTGCAAAGGAAACATTAACAAGCCTTAAATCGGGAACTTATAAGCGGAGAAAATTTCGTAATGCTGTCCTCATCCCACTTTTTTTTTTAAATTTCAGCCCGTTTCCAGAGAATAGGACTAAGTCGTACAAACGCAGAACAAGGACGTGTTGTATTCCAGGTGGTTCTAGGTGGCTATCATGTTGCGAGTGTGAAAGTTGTTTTGATGGTAAACGTACACAGACCAAATAGGTACGCATAGGCGATTAAATATGTCCTTGTCCAACACAAATGCAACTGTAAGGGGGTATTGACATGAATGAGTTGAAAAGAAATGATGCTGTTGTCGCTGTTATTGCCGATGACATTGATTTTCCGTATTACATTTTTAAGGTCATTGAGTCACCATCATAATCACAAATTACTTGATAATTGATTTATGTCTCGAGCCTAACATAAAAAAACAAGTCATTTTTACATTATGCTTAACGTCACGTATATACTAAGTAACAATGTCCTTATATAGAGCAGTTGCAACAACATACAGTGAAATTGTCCTTATATTGAGTCGTTGTACCTACATATTCAGTTATTCGGTGAAATACTGATGTTTTGACTCTATATTGAGTGACAATGTATTTCTGTGTTGCAACAGCAATTACAGTAATTGTCATGTGTAGAATCACAGAACCAGACGTTTTCACATGGAAAAGCCTTTTAACAAATAATAAAATAATTGGTATACTATCTGAATATAAAGAATTATAGAACTATTTCGCTAATGTTGTGTTTTATTAAATAAATTTAAATATGTAGAAATTAAAAAATACCCCAAAACAAGCATTTGATAGAAGATCTGAGAAGGAAACAGGATACTTATTTAAAAAAAATATACATAATGCGTGTAATGCAAATAATCAGCAATTACATTACACACATTCAGAAGTAAATAGAATACGGAATATATAATAGGGGGTGAGTATCTATATTTTAGAGATTGAGGACGAATCAACCGGGAAAGTAGATGTTTTAGGCAACTTGGTGACGATTTTACTAAGGTACGTTTTGACTAGGAACGTCTTGACATTAAAGCATCCTAACGGTGCATATGTAAGATGGACTCGCTAAAATGATCCTATCTTTATATTGATTTTTTCACTTAATGTCAAACTAAGATGCTTGTTGCATTGCCACTCAATATATGTACACATTCTCTGCATATACATATAAAGAGCCAAAATGACTCAATATGTAGTTCTTACTTAAGGTTAACTTTTATAAGAACATTGTCACTCATTAAATTGCGTTTATAAATCAACAACATACATTATGTACATAAACATTAAATAGTTTTCCATAGTATATCATTTTTCATTTTAAACTATGGTGACAAAGTCGTCTTAGCGCCATAGTGTGAGGAATCAGTTACTGCTACAAGTTATTATGATTCTGTAAAGTTTTAAAACACGCTCGTATCCAGTTCGAATTTTACGAACTGTTATTTGTATAGAATTGAATATATATTACAGACATATTCAACTACACCAAGTTTGAGGATTTATGGTAGGATTATAAAAAATCATAAATATCTCAGAATCGTAATTCATATCTCGGCCCTTTTCCCTTTTCGGGAAGAAAAACAAAAACAAAAACGCCTAAAAGTACAGATATATATTTTCTATGTATTACTCCGACACATGACTGAGAAGAAGAGGCATGTGTGTTATATCTTTTTTTCTTTTTACATTTTATTTCATATTTGTAGCTTAAAATGTGTGGGAATACAATATCTTTTTGTTACATACTATAAGTACAATTATGGGACTTGCAGCATTTTAATGTTAGAAAGGAAGAAAGATTTTTACCCTACTGGGATTTGCACCTCAACCAACAGTTTCAAAGTGTATAATATTTATGGATGCTCTTTAATTGAGGTAGTGCATTAGAGTCACAAAACTTTGAATATCAATGAAAAAATATATATTAAATTGCCGATTTCTTATATTTGCGGCTAAGCATATAGAACTGCAAATTCTTACACGACTCGTGCTTCTCTCTATATGGAGAAGGAAAATTTGCAATAACACACAGGTCGGAAACGCCCTCACGTGCTCGCGTGGTGCGTATTATTATCTTGCTTTCCATTATTGAAAATAAACTTTGAAGCAAGAACGACATTTATTCTATACCTATTTTCACCTCAAATCAGAAAGTCCTTTTTTATTCAATTATGTGACCGTAAAATATATTCTCTGTTCCTAGACTCACGCGCATACAAATGTATTTTTTTCTGTATTGTTCCATGTTAAACCTATGACAATGACCGAAAGTTTGACAATGACAATCTTATTTGACAGGAACTCTAGATTAAGTGTTACGATAAAGTTTCTGTTAACACCGGATCAATATTGTAGTTTTTCGTATGAACAAAAGTTGAAATGTTGTCAATTTCTGAAATAAATAACTTTGTTATTGAACTAAAAGCAATACGTTTGGGCGAAAATATAGAGTCTCTGAGTGATACAGAATAAAAAATTAAATTTTGACTCGTACAAAGCCTAGCTTGTCCAATATGATATTCCAAGCATTGAACGCGTCCAAAACTATATCCGTATTGTACAGATTAAAGACTTAATAGTCTTTCTATATCCGATCTCTTCAGCCATTCAACGGAGTGCATTTGTACCACGTGACCGCCCAATAGAGACAATATCCAAATGTATATCACGTTATTTGACAAGAATCGCAACATTTCGCACAACAAAACAATGACGTCAATGCGTTTAAGCGTTTTATTAAAAATATCATCTGTTTAAAATTCAAACTAAATAATAACAGTTGGTGAAGCAAGTATAATACCATGAAGTCCTTCATGAAAAAGGTTATGGAATAAGAATATTTCACATTGAAAATTGCAAGACCTTTTTGGACGTTACATTCGTATTCGATACTTCAATGTATAATTACAATATGAAATAAAGTAAATATTACTTAGTGCACGCTAAGAAATTTGGAGGAGAGTCTAAATATCAGGCTAAAAAAGGACTTAACATTTTGTAAGTATTTTAATAACACATAGACTTTTGTCTTTCTATTTTCATACGTAAATTAGCATATAAGTAAAAAAAAATAGCCATATGGCTTTTAGGTTCCGCGTTTCAACAATGTAATAATATTTAGCCGAGGATTTCTCGTTCGGACATAAATTTATAACACTTGGTCTTCGCCCTCGTCATATAACAATCTGCACCTGAACTCCAAATCTGTGGTTAAATACACAATAAACAAATGATAATCTCTTTATAAGATTATGTATATTCCTATAACATGTCTAACTCTCTCTCTTTCTCTCTCTCTCTTATATTCCTATAACATGTCCCTCTCTCTCTCTCTCTCTCTCTTTCTCTCTCTCTTTCACGTATGTATATCTAATTGAAACAGTAATCTGTTATTAAAATACCCAATATATACTCCATCGGTGTGTAAACTTCGCTAAATGTATAAATGCTGTTGTCTTCTACTATATTAAAATTTTAAAAGCTGTGTTGAATAAAAAAAATTATTTATAAGAGGTATAGTTTAGTTCTCCGATAGCGACAAAACGTCACAAAAGTGTGAGTTATGTGGTTGCATAGTCCACACTTACTGTTTTTTTTACAGTGTGGACTACGCGTTATAGTCCATGGTGACTATGAACAAATACTAACATCTGATTGGACGAGAGGAAAATGCCATGCGCTAAAAAAGATTATTATAGGAGAAAAGAAGATCTACAATACCTGCTGAAGACTTGAACTTGTTGCTGCGAGAACAATTGCACAAATAAGCCAAATCATCGTCAAAGATTATGAAAATGGTCCTATAGTGGCTCAACGTGTGATACTACTACAGGAGGTGATAATTCTACAGTAAGCCAAGCCGTCTTATATAATGACAACATAACAGGTTGTAGCAAATCAACAGCACGACTTCAAGAGGGTCAAATTATTGCGGACGTGAAGATGGTAATTTATATCAATTTAATACCCGTTTGTGTCACTTCGTCAAAACAGTCCATCAGTTCTTAAAAGCGTATGGTTGTGATTTTGTTTGAAAATAAATGCCATATAATCGCAGTCCATTAGACTCATTTAGCATGTTATCTTGGGCAATGCACGCGCATAGAGAGCAAGACCAATGGCAGAAGGGCTGTACACGGAACACCTTTGTTTACTGTTATCAAAACTAGTGGCTTTTTACGGAAATAGGGTTGAAAACCCGGGAGCAAGAACAAAGGGTAAACACAAACTCATTTCAACTAAGCACTTGTGATTTATGCTGTAGGAAATGCTCAAAAATTGTTTCCTTTGTCGTCACGTCACGAAATTTGTAAATATTTTTGTAAACGTGGCACATATTGTGTGTTTATTAGTGATAACAGACGTTTCGTGATATATTTTCTTCAAACTTTGACAACGATTATTTTCCTTTTCGCTTTTTATATTTAGACACCGCTATATATCAGAGCCATTTTAAATTTAAAACTGATAATGCTTCTAGTTTGATCCATGAAATTCCTGTTTATTTATATTCTATGGTGATAAAGCTGTGCCATGTTGAGTGGCTGGTTGGCAGGGTCTCTAGTTGTGTTTCTTGTTGGCGGAGTGCCATGCGAAATGTCGAAGCCGTGGCGAAAAGACGAAACATAGTGGCAAAAAGACTATAATACAATAATTTGATTGAGCGGCTGAGTTTTCGTCTTTTTGACGAGTCAAACGTATTTATTTATGAAAAGTATATTCCTGGTCAATATTTTCATAGGATCAATATCATGAATTGGCTGGTTTCATAAAGAAAGATCTGTAAGATATAGAACAATTCGCTAAGAATGGAAGATTTGTAGCAAATTGATGACAACATTGATGCCATAGTGAGCTAAAACGAAAATAACATTGTTTGGGGGTCATAGTTTGTGCATTAGTAAGCTTGCGCATGTGTGTCCTAAAGGTGTATTGAGCGCGGACAAAGTTGGATTCCACGATGTGGTTGATAAGACGACGTTTTTGCAACATGCTTACCTTATTAAAAAAACAAACACACACACACACACACACACGTTTACGGAGCGATTTGCACTGATAAAATTCCTATTATGCAATAACATTTGACGGTGAAAATGTGGATTATTTTTTATAGAAATAATGATTAAATGACGAAAGTGTGGTATGTTGATGCTTGTTTTTGTTTGTTTGTTGGGTGGAACTGTCTACATGAAACAAAGGGCTTCCACACTGCAATATCACGCCATAGATCCTGGCACAAGGTGAACCAGTCCAGTTTATACAGAGTGCAGTACTCCCGCTCTCAATCTGGTAGGTGAGGTGTTTCACCGGGTTGGGCTAAAGTAAAGATATGTGAATAAGTTAGCCTCGTGCAGCAGACATTCATATACCCGTATCGTTTATATACTCAACAGAAAGAAACGCAGGGTAACTAGAATCTGTAGTAGCCAGACTCAAGTTTTTACCTCCTAACCTTTCAATAAACAAACATATGCATATCTAAAAAACAAAAACTGATAAACATTGTCTTGTTTCTCTCTATCTCAACGGAACACCTCGGTGATAAATGTTTTCGGATGTATCAAATAAGCAGACAATGGGACTATTGTGATCACGTGATATTACTAACACATGTAAAATTTTTTAGAATCTGTAGTAGCCAGACTCAAGTTTTTACCGGTGTAGATGTGTCTGTCAAATAACATTTCAAGAGCATTTATATATATTTGACTTGCGTGTACGTTGTATTTCCTACACAACATCAGAAAAAAATAGCAATTATGAGTAAAAATTAAAAAGCTGTTCAAGATAACTCTCAAAGGTACAAACTTTAAGAGCTGTTCGAGATTATTCTCAAAACTACAAAGCGTGGTGCTTTAACCCCAAGAGCAAAGGTTACTGAGTCATTGGCATTATCAGTAGAGAAACATAAAAAATGAAATTGATAGGTATCATGGCTATTCATTGTTCTCCATAGAGTCTGTAGTTGATGAAATGTTTTTGATAAAAATGCGCATCTAGTCCGGGATACAAACAGAACGATTAACCGATACCAAAAAACGTACCCAAATGGAATCAAACTTACCCAACTATTGATCACAACATATGCAAGTTCCAATTATGCATGACGATCTATATTACAATTAGTGTGTTTCAATAAAATTAATAACTTAAGTTTCACGCACACTAACTCAGTAACTTCTAAAGAGATCTGTCCCTTGACGTTTTATCACTTAAAGTATCCAGGTCTTGCTATATTGGTGTTCTCGAAATCTTAGTGTGATATTTCACATTGTGTGGGTTGTAGTTCGACAGCGTTACCAGAATGATGACAATACCTCGACTTTAAACAGCAGAACTAAAAATAATATGAAGCATCAGTGAAAATGCTTGATATTCGATAATCCATTACTAATTCAAGGTGTTTATCTTTAACATGAACAATATCATGTATATAAAAATTTAGAAACAACGATCATTCAATTTAGCAGTGTTTTGGGTTAGCTTGAAGATCAAGGTAACATCATTTGGTCTAGGTCAGGGTCACAACGCGATTTCATTTGCTTTTAAAATAATCTTATTTTATATTTCCAGTTTCTCATCATATTCACTGACAAAAATATCGTCGAATAAATAAGCTGGAGGAATCCGTGTACTATATACACATTTCTAGTTGGAAATTATACTTTTTTGGATAGTTATATTTGTTTTCAATATATACCTCAGACAATTTTTTTCTTAAATTATCAGCCACGAAAAATTCGTAGCCCATTTATTCCGCCGGTATAGGTATTATGGGGTCGGGGTCATCCGCCATACTACCTTACAAGTTTTCCAAGTGCATGAAAATGTTTATAGAAAAAACCCATTAAACAAATGTTAAGATACTTAACAGATAATGAAATATAGTGTTTGCCACCTGAAGTTTAACAGACTTGCAAAAATATATGGAAAAAAAATAGAAAAATTAACTTTCTAATGAAATTATCAATTTTCTTATGTAACAAATATTTTTTTATTAATTAAATTGATTTATTATTATTATTAGTAGTAGTAGTAGTAGTAGTCACTGTAGTAGTAGTAGTAGTAGTATTTTTTAATTTCAACCAGTTCAGCAGATAAAGATAATTTTACATGTTTTGTACATGCAAGATCTTATATCCTAAAAAATCTATTTTCATTTTTGACTAATTTTAAAGATGTTCTGATTCATTATAAATTAATGAATTGTTTTATTGCAAGGTATGCATTTCACTCAAATAATTTTAACAGAACTAGCTTTATGTGAAAACATTTTTTCCATTCTTTGTTATTACAGGTCTTTTTCATAGCATATATAACACTTTTAAAAAATGTTATTATACTTTTACATTAAAATGGGGGTGTAACAAAAAGAAAAAAATTTATTGGCCACTGATATTAATTCAAATAACCAAAAAACAAAACAAAAATATAGGTACATTACATGTGCTATTTCAACATTACATACTTTCCAAGAGTAAATACCCAAATATGTATAATAGCACAATTTTATCTAATACAATCCTGTATAATACCAATAGTTTACTTATATTTAAATATAAAATAAAGGGTAGAAATCTTAGTGTATCTTTTTCAATAATTTTCCCTTTTCTATATGTATATCTCCCTTTTCACCCTTTTGCTAGTACCTACTATACACAGGTTTCTGTACCAAACATGAAGTGTAGAAATAAGTAACTGTTGAACCATATATTTTACCCTATTTAAAATTTCTCTATAATTATGATGAAAATGTTTACAATATTACCGTGGCATAAAAATTAATATTCATGTTTTACTTAAGAAGTAAGGGGAAAATATAATCCATATCTTAGGTCTCAGTAAGCTGGACTATAGTTTCCTTCCATTTTTACATACAAAGCTACAGGTATATTCTACCAATAGCACCGAGTTTTGCTCAGATGCACAATGGGTCCTATCCATTACGTTGACATAAAAACAGTACAGTCTTTGAATTCAGAGAATAATATGAGTTATTACTGAATGAGATTTATATATTGTACCCAAGATGCTTCAAATTTCTGAGGGGTCGCCGTGGCCGAGCGGTTACAGTCGTGGACTACAAATCTCTCAGCCCCTCACCGCTGTGGGTTCGAATCCCTGTAGGGACTTCGGATTTTTCATGTGAGGAAGCCTTCCAGCTGGTTTGCGGTAGGTCGGTGGTTCTACCCGGGTACCTCTGTGTACTTGGGGTCTTCCTCCACCTGTAATTAGCTGGACGTCGCAATATGATTGAAATACTATCGCAGCGACGGTAAACCCCAATACAACTACAACTTCAAATTTCTGAATTTGCATATTCTTTATTGCCAGGTAGCTATCTACATTATAAACTTTTTTTTTTTTCATTTTACTAGTGTCAATAAAGTATTTTGCTTCTGACAATTTGTCATATTTGGAGAGAATATAATGCTGCACTGATATGACAGTGATGGATTGTTTTGTTAGTTCTTGCAAAACCGGTAACTTCTTATTCTTATGATAACTGGACACTCCGGTGTGATATTATTTTACATGACTGGAAACAAGGGTTCAAAGCAATAGGTCTTTGTCTTGTTAAGTTTGGTTTGTAACATCAGCAACTCGATCTTATCAGATAAAATGAAACACATGCAAAGAAAATAAATTAATGAATAGCATCATTAAGAAAAAGAGAAAATACTTCATACGAGATATAAAATTGAATTATATACGGTATGTTTATGTTGAGGCTTAAGACCTACTTTGGAATTGACAAAATTCAAAATAAGATTCAAGTCTAATAATAGCATCTATTTTTTATTCTTATATCTGTATAACTACTCTGTTCCCTCTAATGATTGCTTCTCATCTCGTGTACAATAAGAGCCGTACGTAAAGAAGCGCCCTCGACTATGTCAGTGCTTGTCAATAAAAAGGGCAACAAAAGGCAAAATATGAATCCATGTAATATCAAAAAGTAAAGATGAGCAATAACTGTGTATTCCAAGCTACAAGGCAATATTTCAAAGGGTTCGGTGAAAAAATCGAGGTTGTATCCAAACCTTAACTAAGATTCTAAGTCGAAAAGGGGCATAATTTGGTAGAAAAAAAAAACGTGACAGAGTTATCCACTCGTGTCTTCAGGTGGAGTGATGATCATTACAAGAGGGCCATAGTGGTCCTGGATCGCTCACCTGGTATCATTAAGCTATGTCAAATCAAGTGACCCCTGGGGCAGGGCCAATTTTGACTCCAGGGCCATGATTTGAACAAACTTGGCAGAGGTCTACTAGACAATGCTGCACACCAAATATCTAAACTCCAGGCCTTGTGGTCTCTGACAAGAAGGTTTTTCAAGTTTTTTCCTATATTAGTCTATGTTAAATCAAGTGACCCCTTGGGCGGAACCAATTTTGACCCCGGGGTCATGATTTGAAAAACTTGGTAGAGACCTACCAGACAAAGCCACACACTAAATATCTAAGCTCTAGACCTTGTGGTTTCAAAGCAGATTTTTTTTAAGATTTCACTTTTAAATTCTACTTTTAGCTGCTGTGACCTAATTATGCAACAGACAGGAACCATTTGAACAATTTTCATAGGGATAAGCTTAGGAACATCCTTGTAAATTTTGATCTCTTTCCTATCAGTAGTTTCAGAGAAGAAGATTAAGTAAATTGTTGACGTCTCACGACGACGGACAAAGGCTGGTCCAAAAGGCTCACCTTTGCACTTCGTGCCAGGTGAACTCGAAAAAGTATTCCAAGTCTCAAAGCAATACTTAAAGGGTTCAGTGAAAAGTGAGGCAGTACATAAAACAACCGAGATTCTGAGATAAAAGGGACATACTTTAGCAAATATGCATGTCGTCATGTACTCCTGACCACAAGTGGAAGTGATGGTCATAAACAAGTACTAAAATATTCAAAGCCATACCTTAAATGGTACAGTGAAAAAAATTAGGTATACGAAAAGTTTAACCGAGATTTTAAGTTGAATTTGGTCAAATTTCATGACAGAGTTATCCACTCTTGCTTACATATACAGGTTGGGGTGATGATCATGAAAATTATTTCAATTTTCAAAGCAATTACTAAAAGAATTCAGTGGAAAAAGTAAAATGTTCCGAAAAACTTACCCAAGATTCAAAGTCAGAAAAGGGGAAAATGTCGTTCAAATCCATGACAGAGTTCCCCTCTTGCCTAAAGGTAGTAGTAATGGTAATAAACAAGTAGTCCATCTTTCAGATGTTCAGTAATAGACGGGCCAGTATTTAGCCTATTGTTAATTTAGTTCTGTCTGTATCTGCAAGAGGTAATTCAGAAGGATATGACTATTCATACTTTAGGTGTGGATGTTCATCCCAGAGCATCTCCACTGGCGGATTCAAAGGGGGGGGGGGGCTCTAAATTCCCCGACCATACATAAATATAAACACACAATCCACAAAAAGCTCATTATTGTGCACTATTTCACAACTTTAAATAAAAATAATTCGTTTCCCCGGATCCCAAGTCCAACCGAAACTACACTCTTCTCACGGCCCGGGCAAAGCGGCAATCCGCTTGCATTGTCACTGCCTACATTTTTTTAATATAGCGCCCACCTCCTAACCTGAACTCCTGGATCCGTCTTTGATCCCCAGGAGAAAAGCCAACATTGAAGACATGAATTTTCTTTTAATGGTGTTTTAATGTCATTAAAATTAAAGTTGCAATAAAAGGTAACATGAAAAGAACAAGAATAGATAATTATATTGAAACATATGGTGCCATTCTTCTACAGGCATTCAAAGCTGGCAAATACTTTGTTGAATGCATTGACTACACACTGTATGTGGCACTAAAGGCCATAGCAACAACATGTCTAAACATTAAGAAAAAACAAGACTTTGGGATTTCACCATCAACAAGATGAAAATTAAGTTTTTGATAAATATTTAAAGGCATGCAGGATGTATGCAGGATGTATATTGACAAACTATGTTGAAAAGACATCCAGCAAATATTTTACATACCGTTTTCTGTAATCAACTCTTTTTATTTTAGATAAGGAAACCTAATGTATTACATTTATTCAAGTCAGAAAGTTAATTACTTGAAAAATATTTGAATAGCAATTTTGCTGAGTTTATTACTTAGCTTGTGGTGACATTTATTCACCATTGAAAAATAGATTGCTTCACTAAGATGTAACCATTTATTGAAAATGCATATAGAACATTTTGAAACTCTTAACTTGTTTTTAAAAAATTTTTAATTATTTTTTAAAAATAATATTATCCATCTTTTTGTAAGGTTGTACCAATTAAAAAGTCAACAATCGAATCTATCCATATCTAAACAAATGGTTACCTGACCTTTGAGTATTGGGAGCTGTTTACCATGGCATTATAATGGATTATTTCACATTTTCTTGATAATTGAGTCGGAATAAGCCCATGGACCATAATGTGATTGTATTGTTACTAGATTGAGAAATTGTGTAACACTATCCAAAATGCTTTAAATGAAAATCTATTCTAATGGCAAATGTACTATGGTTTTAATATACATGTAATTGCATTTACAGGTCATTTTAAGCTATTATAATAGAGTCCTTATTCAATTACATCCGATTACTTGAAAAACAATGTTATAATCTATAATTAAATGTTACAAGCTCATTGTTAAATTAGTCCACTCTGTATCTGCAAGTAAAGAGGACATTCAGATGGATGTGACTATTCATACCTTATCGTATAAATTGATATCTTCTAATTCCCCGTCTTTATTTACATATGGATGTTCATAAATTAGTTTGGTCTTATTTAGTATTTCACTCTGATCTGAAATATGTCTCCATTTGCTTTGATAATTTTGGGGGTTAATTTTGAAGAAAAATTATGGTTTTCTAAATTGTAAAAGAGGTTGGTTTCTGTCCATTCTCAGAAAAGAATCCTTTTCCCTAGTACCTGTTATTTTCTTTTTATAGCTTGCATAAGATATAGACTTACCTCTTATTTCCATCAATGTATTCTCAAAAAAGCAGATCATTTATTACAAATTATATTTTATCTTTTGGTGCATTTGTTATATTTTCAAAATTTGAATTAGTACGGCATATTGTTCCTTAACTTTTTTAATTTTGTTATTTATTACGTACTCTTTATCCTTAAATAAAGAACTTTGATTTACCATGTTTAAAATTATTAAAATTGATGTACAATATAACTATAGAACGGTCAGACCTATAGCTAAATTCTAAACACAATTATTTACATTAGCATAAAATAAATCTGATACGAGGAAGAAATCTAGCATTGCCTGTTACAATGGTGTTCTACGCCGCCACAATTACCGCCTTAATGTTGGATGTAATTCCCTGAAAGGATCTATTGAACTGAATTCTGTCATTATCTTTGTGTTTTTTTAGTGACCTTTTATTATTTATATGTATATAATTAAAATAATCTAAGAATGAACTAAATTAAGACCTTAACAAATAATCAGATTTCTGTTATTTAATTGTTCTAGTTTTGTCTGCTATTGAATTAAAACATCGCGGGGAGTCATTATTAGGTCTATAAAGATTAACGAGGGTCAGTGTATTATTTTCAACAGTTATGTAATTCCTTATTCTAAATAAATCATATTTGTTTGGGTTAACGTTTAACATTTAAAAAAATATATTTATAGCATCTTAATTGTATTATTTTAACGTTTCCAAAGTGTGAACAGTAACATTTAGTTTTAGTGTGTGTGTGTGTGGTGTGTGTGTGTGTGAAAATCAAAAGGAAATCCAGAATTTAAATATATGTGAAAAACCAACAAACATGATATCAAGTATAAGAATCATACATAAAAATATACAATACCAAAAAACCCTTTCATCATATATCAAATAAAGTATACAAATTATTGTTCAAATAGTCTTACAGCTTGATAGTTGTATTATATGGAGGCTATTCGTTGCCAAAAATCCAGCATTGTAATCATGACAATTTATAATTCGGTTCAATTAAACAGATTTGTAAAAGTATAAACGTTTATCCGAGAAGTACATATTGTGCTCGTATTGTGCGTTTTGATTATCTCGATTTAACTAGTAACGTTTTTACTTCTAGAATGTAATTTGGTAACATGCAGCTAAGATAAAATGTAAATAATATTTATAATTTTTCAAACTCAAATTTACAAAATTAGACAACGACATACACGGCACGTTTTACGCCGTACATCACGACGTTCAAGAATGGAGCCGCATCAGATAACACTCTCAGGTTTACAACTGCATACTTGACATTTATATCTCTACGCGATTAACATTTGTAGACGATTTTGCAACTTCCAAATATGGCAGTATCACGGAAATAGGCGAAGATTTAAAGGCGGAGCCAAATTTCACGAGCGGAAAATAAAGAGAGGTAACTCTTACACCATGATAAATCGGTAGGTGCAGAAAGATTTCGTATTTACCCGAGTCTGAAAATGATACTTTGTAGATACAATAATTTTATATACATCAATTGTTAATCATTATACTTACCTTTGGACTCATTTAAAATATACATGGTAAAATGAAAACGAAAAAAAATATGGTTGAAAAAAATGTTATGTAGATCTATGAAAGGGAAGATGCTATGTACAGACATTTAAGCTTCATAATTTTGGTTTTAATTTTACTAACGTTATAGGTGAATATTAAGAAATGAAAGCTTTACATTAGAAACTGCATAGATTTTTTTTTCTCTTTTTTCTTATCCAGTCATACCCTAGTATTAAGGTTATATTTGTGATCTAGTAATTAAATGTTACTTAATATTACTGGGAAAGGCAGCAGCCAGAATTTGGCCTGTAAAATTATTGTATAGATCTATCTGTAGCAAATCTTCCATCTGTTTTGACTTGAAAATTGGACAATAGTAAAGCAGCAACTTAACTGAACCTTGAATATCAATTTGACTTATTCCTTCTATAAATATATTTGTTTTGCATAAAAAAAATCTTGATTTATAGTCAAGCAGTATTTTTTACTGTCTGGAAAAAAAACACATTAAGTTGGATTAAGACACAGACAGTTGATGGCATGTAACTTTTGTGTATTTTCTTAAAGAAATTAATCAATCTGCAGGTATGTATATGAACAAACACAGAGATTCAAAATAATATTGGAAGTCAGACACTTTTTTTGCATTTAAAACATTAATATACTAGGTGACAAGCAAAGGATCAATCTTTATTAAAGCAGGAGATATCTTATATCTTTATAGAACATCTCCTGATTAAAGACATAATGAATACTTCAACTTGAACTTTATACTGCCAATAGTCAATATTGACTACTTAAAGCACCTTAATTTTGGATGTGTTCTTGAATTGTTATTCAAAAAATTGAGTCCGGTACACCTCAGCTCTGTTTGTGAAAATTATGCATTGTTTTTCTGAAAATTGTGGATAAAAAATCGACTTTTTTTATGAAAGTGGCATTGAGCACGAATTCACACCAAATATCTTTTAACCAGATATTAAATTTTGAAAAAAGCTCAATTGTGGTGAAGTGGATTCTCATATCATGTGGCTTTGGTGGCTCGACTAAAATAAATATAAATTTACGCCATGCTGCGCTTATATTGCTGGCTTTACAATGTAGGTTGGATACGTTTCAAAAACTAATCTTTTTTATATCTTCTGATGTTGATTCAATTCCTGCATACAATGACACTCATGCAACTGAAACACATGATGCTTAGTAAAAAAATTGTGATACTGTTTAATTCTCATAATGCATTTACCTTGAATGTGTAGACCTACACGCTGCAACACTTTTCTTATTCGTACATGGGAGGTAACTGCGTGAAGATTGGCCAGTCGTTTTCGGAAAATACCGAAAGTGAGCGGACAATTACGTTTATTTACGATGATGTAGTGGGCGGGAAAATGGGCGGAGCTTATTTATCAACATTGCAAACGTGTAAACCTGGATTAAGCTGAGCCGAATCATGATGGTCGGACAATGTAAAGTTGCGAGCGTTAAAGTAAGAAGGCGTTTTGTAGTTTATCAAAATGCATTTTGTTGAAATACGTATTTACAATGTTGCATCGGCAAATTCAGTACAAGAATGTATCTCTGGAGTTTAAATACTAAGAAATTCAAATGAATTGTGTATTTTGTCGGCTCAGATCAACAAGGCTGGATTTTTGGCAGCGAATAGCCTCCATAGTATTATACAAATGTAAATGACTATTAAAAAGCAATCCCCATCCACTGAACCTAAACTACCCCGCACATCACGTAGGTCCTCACTTCCTCGACATGAACATCATTGGAACTAATATGTCAAAACCGTGTGCTCGCCACACAGGCACGACAAAATCGCATGTACGTCACACAGGTACGTCACTTTTTCTGGTACACCACACAGGCACAACATAATCGTAGATACGCCACAAAGGCACATGTATTTGCAAAATAAGCCACACAGGCACATATATACACGCCACACAGGCAAAGTTAAAGATAAGCCACACAGGCATTATTATATGCAAGCCACACAGGCATTATATGCAAGCCACACAGGTACATACGAAATAATGTAGATGTTACATATGTATTCATAAGCTAACACACGAGATCACAGTTGGCATGAAATCACAGAAGCTTGCAGGCGCATTCACACGTCACTACATAAACGAACGCATTTTATATACTTTAATATAATCATAAGAATAAAAGTCAGTCATCTATCAACATCATATCCGGCATAGTTGACTATTTTTTTAAGCTGACTAAGCGGGAGGGAAAATATTATCTCCATAACCAGTAGCTACAGTATCACTAACGTTGAAAACAGGTCCTCTCTCTACAACAGCCTGTCAGGTACTGACTAACCACTGCATTGTGCTATTGTGTTATCACTTAAGCAAAACCGGCTTGACCACAAGCAACACCAGTATATCAGTGACCAGTGTGTTCAAGTACATGAAATGGTATAGTATTTGTGACAATGAGTTATCAGCTGTTTTTTTTTATTTCATGCATAGTATTATTGTCCATTATACTTATGAACAATTTCCCCAGAAAGCTTAGGAACGTTAACTGGTTATCTTTGTTTTTATTAGTTCGAGAACCAAGCAAATTGTAAAGTTAAAAAAAACACCGGTTCTTCTTACCCTATCCCATAAATTTTGCCTCTGCATTTTAATTTGCACTATGTGTGGCTTAGAAGTGTGGGTTTATACACCCTCTGTAACTGGATACCCCGCGAGAGATACACTTTTTATAGCAAAACTATGTACAAGCTGTATCACTTCGAGATACAACAAGTTTGTCATATACACTCAAAACACAATTACGTTTTATTCGAGTCAAATTTATGAAAAAAAAGAAAGAATGTAACTGTTTTGTTTATCCTCATGCGGATATATCCTTGTGAATGTTCGTCATTTAAATGAAACAAGGGGAAGAAACTAGCAAAAACAAAAACTGGTATCCACATACATATAGACAGTATTTCTAGATAGGGTGAAGTTAAAAATTTAGCAAAGAGCAATAACTAAAATTAACAAAATGAAGAGAAACAATTCTCACCCACTGCGCTTCTCCTCATTTATATGTATCAATCAATGAAATTTCATATTGATACTTTTAATACTTTGCATGAAATATCTTTTTTTGATGATTATATGTTACCATCGAAGCACAAGCATGTCTTTTCAGTCTTGCCAGAGTGGGAATACCTATAATGTGTTAGAGCATAGTGATGAGCACATGTGACCCTGACCTTTTAAGGTACTAACTCATTTTTGTATGTGACCTGTCATCTTTGTATGATAATCACTTATGTCAAATGAGTCTAAAATTCCATCATGAAAAACTTCCAGGCCAGACACAAAAATAGGCCACATTTTTTACCTTAGATGTCCTAGTGTGAACTCGGACTTGGGTCATTGTCTCATGATGGTAAACATTTGTGTAATTTCAAAATCCACCAATAAACGAGAAAGAAATGGGCCGGGTAAAAATACCCCATAGCATAAATAACATAAAACAATGGTTTATATCTACCTTGCTCAGACCTCGGCAAATGAAGGTAATTACAGGGTGGGTAGGATAATGGAACTGGGTATGATATAATGTCTACGTGTGACAGCATTCTATGTCTATCTCAAAGCCCTAAGGTGACTAAAGGGGGCCTCCGCGACCGAAAGGGTAAATTCGATGACTTAAATACTCACTCAGCTCCTCGTCACCTGGGTTCAAGTCCCGGCAAGGTCATTCGGATTTTGATGTGAGGAATCTTTCCAGCTGGCTTGCGGTAGGTCGGTGGTTCCACCCGGATGCCTCAGTGCATTCGGGGTCTTCCTCCACCTGTAATTAGCTGGACGTCGCTATATTACTGAAATACTGTCGCATTCGGCGGTTAACTAAAACAAGAGGGCCAAGATGGCCCTGAATCGTTCACATGAGAAACATTGCCAATTGTTGTATTATGAGTCATTTTGAATATATAATCATGCAGAAATACAGCAAGATCATCTGAATTCCACACAAAAACTGTTTCTGTCATCCAAATTTTGAAGGTCATAGTTAAAAATAATATAAAATCAAATGACACCTGGGTGGGGTCAATTTTGAAACCAGTGCCATTATTTTAACAGACTTGGTTGAGGTCCACTAGTAAACATCTTAACTCCAGGCCTTGTTGTTTCTGACAAGAATATTTTTTCTATTTTTTTTTCTGTATTAGTCTATGTAAAATCAAGTGACCTCTGGGGCGGGGCTAATTTGACCCCAGGGTCATGATTTAAACAACTTGGTAGGGGACTACTGGCCCATGTTACAAACCAAATATCTAAACTGTAGGCCTTGTGATTTCTGACACTATGTAAAATCAACTGACCCCTGGGGCGGGGACAATTTCCACTCCAGGGTCATATTTGAACAAACTTGGTATGGGTGCATAAGACAATGCCACACACCAAATATCTAAGCCTTAGGCCTTGTGGTTTCGGAGAAGAAGATTTTTAGATTTCACTTGAAAATCTATTTTTGCTTCTGTGACCCAGATATGCAACGGACATAAACCATTTGAACAACTCTGGTAGAGCTTCATGAAAGGAAGATCACAGACAATATTCATCAAATTTGACGCAGTGGTTAAGGAGGAGATGTTGTTTAAAAAAATGTTGACGCGAGACGCACACCCGGACGGACTTACGAACGCCTGACGCCGGACAAAATGCGATCAAAATAGCTCACCATGAGCACGTTGTGCTCAGGTGAGCTAAACATTAATCAATCAATCAAATGACTAAATAAACTGCTTGCAGGACATTTAGCTAAATAAGTAAATAAAAGGGGTTCATAAATTGCCTAACCAAAGAGGGATTTAATTCCAACCAATTCCGAACTTTACGTGATACCACCAAGCCGTATTGCAAAACTGATATCCTTTGACTCAGTAATTATTTGTACTTATATTGCATAACTCTTATCTCATACGCAGATCAAGCAAGCTGTATAAAAGGATGATATCCCAAAGTCTGCATTACATATTCACACATTGTCTGAACAATATCCAAAACATTTGGTGACATCTCTTTCTTCCATTTATGAATAATTTCCGTTGCATTCGATCTAGTTGTACCCATTATAGATGACTTTTCATGTCCAGCCATCGTAACGTTGTATACATATTTTTCTACAGATGGTGTAAAATGTAAACCAACAAAATTATAAAGCTGTTTTGCAGTTTTTATCGGTTCCTTTGCAAGGTCTTCAAACGCAAGTCTCACAATTCTGTTTGGGTACAGTTTTTCTAGGAATGCATATGAACTCAAATCGTCCTCCATACTTGAACATAAGAACTGAGAACAGCCTATAAATCCGCCATTTTTCTTACTACACACTCCAAATCTTCTTTGCGAATTAATCACTCCGCGTGGATCACGCACTAAATGTATTACTTTCATTTTCGGATATTCGTCCATTAATTCGTGCAGCCAGCTTAGACTAGTTCTTATAGTCTTTATTATTCTGAATTTTGAACTTAAACACAGTGCTTGCAGTTTCTGAATACACCTCACTGTATATGGGTTGCTTGCAGCGGAACTGACATTGCGGCAATCCAGAAGTTTGTCGGTCTTTTTTCCATACTTTAAGAAATTAAGTTTCTGACGTGAAACAATGAACCTGGTGTCACATTCAAGCCATGCCCGTAATGTTTGAAGAGCTTCTTGTTTTAAAAATATGAGAGGGACGCATCGACCTAAATTAAAACGAAAGTCACATTAAATATTGTCATAACATACGATAAAAATCATATAAGGTTAAGTTAGTTTATTTGTCCAAAAATCCGGAGGACGTAGGCTCGATCCAAACTAAGAAATACAAAATAAAATAATTTGATATGGCACAAATAGAGATCCGCTGCTTTGAACTTAAGGGCTGTTCTAGGACTGGTTGTCCAGTTGGTTAGAATAATGTTACTGGATTAAATTAAGCAAAGTATCAGTTTCAAACTATAACTGACACCGAGATTACATATACCCCCGCATACTGCATTGTCACGGTATGGAAGTATGTCCTAATGTTGAAAACAATAACTATAAATTCCATTAGATAGAGAGATTTTCTGATCAAGTCTCATGAAAGACCAGTCAAAAACGGACTTTAAAATGATTTACCTTGCACACAAAAGGATAAACCATGTTTAAGTATCTAATTCCTATTAAACATTATTAATAGAAGTTCATTTTTAGTTATAGTGACCTTGACTTATCAATCCTACACACACGCTTCATATGATGCAAGTTTGGTTATATTTCATTCCTGACAAAAGTTATTAAGGAAAAAAACAACATTTTGGGGACAGACAGTAAACAGTAACAAAAGATTATTTTAGTAACAATGACCTTGACCTATATTCCGAACTTGATTATGATATTTCATATCTGAAAAAAAAATCAAGTACTTAAATTCAGTTTTGGGGACACCCTACTTAAAGTATCAGTGACATTGGTCTATCAGACCCTCGCAGCATTTTGAAGCTTTTTCCGTACACAAAGTATATTAGTACCAAAGATTATAATATCTCATAGCTATAAAACAAAGAAAATTCAATTTTGCGAAAATACAGTAAAGCATTTTAGTAACAATGGAAATGACACATCAGATCACATACAGCTTATCAAACTGTCAAAGCTTATTAGCCTAACAAAGCTTTATCTTCTCAGAAGATATATATATTCCAAACTTAATGACCTGATAAAAAGTTAGTACGAAAATTCAATTTTAGGGACACTCAATTTTAAGTATGAGTGACCTTGACTTATCCGACTTAAACAACACATCGAACCTTTTCTCTACACAAGGTATACAAGTCCTAACCTTTTTTATGTCTCATTCCTGGCAAAAGTTATTTAGACAATTTCATTTTGCAGACAATAAACAGTAAAAAAAATGTCCCTTATGTCAAAAGTTATTTGAGATTTTTTTTTGATTTTTTTGTGGACAATCTTTTTGAGTATCAGTGATTTTTACCCATCAGACACAAACACCGCAGCGAAGCTTTCTAACTACACTAAGTATACAAGTACAAACTTCGTTTACAATATCTCATTCCTGACAAAAGTAATTAAGAAAATTCAATTTTGCACACAGTGTGCAGAAACAAAGGTCTTTTTTGTAACAGTGACCTTGACCCATCTACAACGAAATGCACAACATTTTTTTTTTATCCTCACACAAGTTAAACATGTCCAAATCTGATCAAGATATGTCACTTATGACAATAGTTATTTAAAAATTCCTTTTTGTGGACATTTTTTTAGTATCAGTGACCTTGTCCTATCAGAGCAACACAGCGTATCGAAGCTTTATCACTGTAACAAGTACACAGGTAGGTCGGTGAATCTACCCGGGTACCTCTGTACTCGCGGTCTTCCTCCACCTGTAATTAGCTGGACGTCGCTATATGATTGAAATACTATCGCAGCGACGGTAAACCCCAATACAACAACAACAACAACAACAACAAACTTTAATTATAAGATCTCATTCTTGACGGAACATTCGTTTGCGGGGGCGGGGGGACACGTCGCCTGTCTACGACGCGATATTGCAGTGTGGCAGCACAATATCTCTATCTCAAGTAGATGACTGAAATACGGTCGCTGGGACGTTAAACTCAACAAACAAACAAACATAAACCATGTCACTTAGTTAAATTTAAATGTATATTTTCGATTTTTTTAATTAAAATAAGCCGGTATTTGCCCATACGCCGTTAAGACGTATGGAGAAAACGTGTATCTATAAAAATGTGAATGCTTTTATTTGAGAATATGAATCTTACTTGAAGCGAAAGTTTGGAAATATGGATTCCATAGTCTGAATATATATCTTCTGATCTTTATGCAGAGGTTCGAACAGGTAGAAAGCATCCGGGTCCTGCTGCAGAATGTCCCCGGTCAGAGATGATCCAGTGCGCATGTACCCCACCATTATCACCGGGGTGAAGGACGAAATCACATGATTTTTACCTGTGGAGAAATTTAGAATAACAATATGTGTCACTTGCTGAAGCTTGACGGACAGACAGGCGAACGGACAGACGACGGAAAAGTGATTCCTATGTGTCACCTGTGTTTGCAGCAGATGAACCGGTATTCTGGTGTTAAAAATGTATGCATTGCATAGATAGGCGTGCGGACGAATATAAAGAAAATATGCAAATAACATGATATTAATCAGAAGAAAACATTTTATACCAAGTGGAACCTCGCCAAACCGAACATCTTTAAAACGAATTCTTCTCCATTTCGAAGGATTTTTCAGTCCCGAAGTTTACCCATTTTATTTTAAATAAAGATCAAATGTTTTATCCGAAATTCGCTATTTCGATTTTCTCTTTCGATTTCTGTAAGTTAATTCCCGGTCCAGAGTTCGCAGTTATACGTACTTTACAATTTTCATTTTTTTAAATTGGTTTTTTTTTTTTTCGTAAATTTTTTTTCAAAATGATTTACGAGATATCTGTGACGTAATTACGATACACATATCTCATTATTATGAGATATGATAATGCTTTTGAGCGATATTTTAGGGGGGTGGGGGGGGGGTTGCTTTACATATACAATCGTATAACAATGGCACCGGAAATAGCTATTATGCGAAGCGAGAGAACATAAATATAAATATACATCGTAGGAAAGAACTGTTGTTGTTGTTTTGTTTTTTTTACTTGTCTTGACTATTTGAGTTTACAGTCGCTTCGATAGTAGTTCAGTCAAAAAGTGACTTCCTGCTAATTACAGGTGGAGGAAAACCCCGAATGCACGGAGGCATCTGGTTAGAACCACCGATCTACCGTAGGCCAGCTGGAAGGCTTCCTCACATTAAAATCCGAATGACCCTGCCGGAATTCGAACCCACGCGGTGAGGGGCTGAATGAGTGTTATGTTGTTGTTTTTTTTTAACTCGCATAAATATAGCCATAATAGAAAAAGAACTCATATATCTATGATCATTTATTTATTTCACTCATAGTTTAAACTGTTGCAGAAGAGGCAGTATTGGAATACTCAAACTATAAAATGTGTCAAAGGCAACGTCGTTTGATATTCGGATCTAATTAAACGAAAAATGTTTTTGTATGTTCATGGATAAGCTGCCGAATCTCAGCATAAGAATGCACGGTTTCATGTTCCAAAACGTGTATCCCCTTACCTTTTGTATCTCCCCTTACCTTGTGTGAGAATATATTTGAAAATTTACTTATGTCTGTCTATGGCGAATAGTTAATGTGATGTATGGCAAATAGCTTTTCTGGTGAAATTTAGTGTACGTCAAATAGCATCTATAGTATTCGTAAAATGCCTTTAAAATGGAGATTATTTTTTAAGAAAACAAGGACCCGTAAGTTAAATTACCTTCATATGTTTCTTAAATATTTAAGAGAATTGCTTAAGAGCTGATTAATTTGCTAATTCAAAATAACATTTATTTAATTCTTAAGTGCACTTGTGTAGTTTTATGAATACTGGTCCTGCTCTATTACTTTCTTCCATGTGCAATTAGACAACTGAATCTGGTTCTATAATGTTTGTAAAAGCTTAGATATGTGCTTCTATGGAGAAAAGGTTTGCAAAAGTATCAAATCTAAACATCAGTGGACTGCCTTTAACAATTATTTGTTCTAACATGTATATTTTCATTTAATTTCATAACCACATACCCCACGCAATTCAACACAAAACACCGTCTAACTCAGGTAGGTAAAAGACAACGGTTCATGTGCAGTGTTGTCTTGAGAAAGCTAAATGTACTGGCACAGAGTAAAACTTGTGTATTGATCTATACTTACTCGAACACACAGTTCACACATTATGTTAAAAAAACTATACTTGCAGATATATATCATTTTTGTAAAACCTATTTTTAACTTGCAGCTAAAAAAAATACATTACAATAGACAGAGTAGCTGTTAATTTTTTTTTTTCAGCAAGTGCAAAGTGCTTAGTTTAACAACACAAATTTAAGTTTTAAATTTATTTGTTTCAAAGTTTAAACACAAATTAATGAAATGAATCTAGATCTATATCTGACGTACTGGGTATCTATTACAGCCAGTCATTATTACTGAGGTATGAAAGAATTTAGAGTGATGACGTCACAGCCTAGACGCTTTTTAGAATTGTTTCCAGGATTACAACAAGTTTCCGAATGACACTATACATACTTAGGAAACATATTTTTTCTAAATGATTGTTACTCAAAACTCAAAATTTTCTTACACTACGTGACTTCATACGTTGCACGAACATTTTGGAATTACTTAAACAACACTTTTAAACACCTGTACTTTGAAAACATTCATGAGACACAAAAAGAAAGACAATACAGGTTTATTTCGGGCTAGGGATACACGTGTGACATAACAACATTTGTTTATTCAGTATTGTTTCTGTGCATTATCGTTCATTAACAAAAATTAATCTCACCCGTTGAGATATGTATGGTGTCGTATTCATCGTGTCGTATCTCGGATATGCACATGTAGTGCTAAACGCTGCACACCTCGCAAGCTAGTCGCCGTACAGGCTTCATAACACATTTACCTATTCGCCGTACACACACACCTCTTTTCTTTTATCAACTTCAAACTCAATTTCGCCTATAAACAGCGCTCTAAAAAAAGTTGATGAATAATTTCTATAGACTTAATGATACGGCCCAACGATTTCTGTCAAAAAAAGGAGATGCAAATGAGGTAAAATGTTGAAAGTGATTAACAGCCATGTTACATGTTTAATGAAACGGCCCAACGATTTCTGTCAAAAAAGTTCTTTTATAACTTCAAACTCAATTTCGCCTATATACAGCGCTCTAAAAAAAGTTGATGAATAATTTCTATAGACTTAATGAAACGGCCCAACGATTTCTGTCAAAAAAGGAGATGCAAATGAGGTAAAATGTTGAAAGTGTTTAACAGCCATGTTTAAGATACACATAGTTATAGAATACCGGGAGAGAAAAAAGACGGAAAAGAAGGTGGTAAGGAAGGAATTCCAAAGTATGTGAGAAAAAAACGAAAACTAAAACGTCCCCTGTGGCCAAGTGGTTAGAGAGTCCGCCTCGGGAGTGGGAGGTCGTGGGTTTGATCCCCGGCCGCGACATACCAAAGTCGTAAAAAATATGGTACTGTTAGAGCTCCTTTGCTTGGCGCTCAGCATATAAGGGTAGTTGAAGAACTGGTTGGCTCGGTGTCAGGATAATATGACAAAGGTAATGCGCAAAGTACTGGTCTAACCTAAAATCGTTTAGAAGGATTAGTATAAGACGTACAAATTTGTTTTATATGCGACGTTAAAATCAGTGTCAATCGCAAAATACTGAAATCTGAACTTGCCAAACCCGCTGATGTCATCTTCTGATTTTCTGGACTGGTGAGAAAACCTCCACACAAAGACTGCCCATATAAAGAGGTTGCCCACTATCAAGAAACAAATGGTTCTGCTCATCCTGGTGTTGCAATATCGACGCCCCGGCATTGTTTGCTGCTGTCTTGTAACGTCTGGGGAGTAAGAAAGAGGGAAAAAGTTGTATGACATACCCAATTAACGAGCTCGTATTTATCCTGAAAACTAGTCACAACTAAGATAAAAATCCTCATCTGGGAAATACATGTTTTATTTCTTTGCTCAAACCAAAGAATAATTCAACAAAGATTGGCAACTAGTCTAAATCACACAATAGCTCGGAACAAATATGTCCAATTCTAAGAAACGTCACGTTTTTAAATATCCCATTTTCTATCGAAGGTATGTGAAAGTAAAGTGAATCTTTCAATAGGACATTACATTACCATCAAAATGATATCTTATATATTAACGTAAGTCAAGTAATAAAAAGGTTATAAGTAAAATAGAGAAGTACCTGCTGAAAAGAACTATGTAATGTTCGTTATTTTTCTGCTACACTGACTGAATTTAAGTCAGAATTTAAATAATTTTGAAAATAGATAAAATAAAAATAATTCCATGAAGACTTTGAGAGACACGATAATTTTATAATATGGTTAAATTTTCCATTAATTTTTCAATACATTTTTTTAAAGTTTCCAAAATTCAATGATCTGATGTGTGCCTATACAATAATGTATTTCCAGTGGCTTTACAGGAGTTTTCTATCTCTGTTTAATAAATGTTTGCTTAAACGTTAATTTTGATAGTTGTGATGATAAATTTAATACAGAAGATAAAAATTTTTTTTATCAAGTTATTAAATTTATTTAAACAACGTTTTTTTTTCTTTCTTTCTTTTTTTTTTTTTCTTCTTTGTTTTTCCAAGAAATATGAACAGAAGGAGTAATACCGCTGCATAAAAAGGTGATAAAAGTAATGTTAAGAATTACAGAGGAATAACATTAGTAGTGTGTATGTTTTTTCCCAGATAATTATGTGAAAAAATGCTTGTTGTCCACATAGTTTAACTGACTAACTTGAAAGAAGGCGAGATATCCAGTTATCTTAAGTGAATATATGGCTGGCAGTAGTGGACACTGGGCACTTACAGGCAGTTTTATTCTGTTAAGACACTACGAAAGTTTTCTAGTTTCCAGATAATAATTGAATATGTGACTTTTTTTTCAGAAAAGTTTCGACATAGCTAAATGGATAAGTGGCTGACAGAAATATGCCACCATAGGAAACAGATAAAAACATTCATTTAATAAAGAAGTACCGATTTAATACCATTTTCACTAATGCTTCCTTTTATCATCTTCAAAACATCTGTTAAATCTATTGGTAACAGCAGAAGATGATGTCAGCAAGCAGACTATGACTGATGTATGTAAACTAACATCTGTTCTTAAAATAGTGAATGTTTGATTATGAATACACTTCTCAAGAAATCCTATGAACGGAAGTCATTTAAAGCCATAGTTGTTATTAATCTGACTATGACTTTAGTCATAGCCATAGTTGTTATTAATCTGAAAGAGAATTTCACGGGAGGGGCGCCGTGGCCGAGCGGTTACAGTCGTGGACTACAAAGTTCTCAGCCCCTCAACGCTGTGGGGTCGAATCCCGGTAGGGACTTCGGGTTTTTCATGTGAGGAAGCCTTCCAGCTGACTTTCGGTAGGTCGGTGGTTCTACCCGGGTACCTCTGTGTACTCGGGGTCTTCCTCCACCTGTAATTAGCTGGACGTCGCTATATGATTGAAATACTATCGCAGCGACGGTAAATCCCAATATAACAAAAAAGAGAATTTCACACTTGATAATTATGATACAGCATGCCGATTTACCACCGAAATTTGTCATGTACACCCAAAATTGTATGGACTCTCTATATGAAGGATGCAAAATTAAGAACAAATAGCAATTGTACCCCCAGTTACAAAACTCGGAGGGCATCCTATAATAGAATAGACACTATAAATGTGATGGGTTTTTTTTTGTTTTGTTTTTTTGCTCTCATTTGGTTCATATTAAATTTTGCACACCAATCTGTGCTGTCAGGAAGAACACAGAATCATTGCACTGGTATTCACCATACTCGTGACAGACTCATTTTGAGCTCACTGTCGAGAACTCAAGACGCTATTTTGGAAATAATATTTTTGACTGTTGTTGAATTTTGACAGTTATTTTTTTTAATTTTTTTTTTTTCAATTAACATTTACAATTTATTACACTTGATGGTAAGATATTGATGCATTTGATAGTATAATTAATATAAATGAGAGGGATTCTTTTGTTATTTTTTTTCTTACAATAACTTTTTATGCTGGCAAGAACTGGATACTCCATGATATACACGCACGCAAATCACGTTCACAAATATATCAATAATGACAATATAAATCTAAACATCACTATAAATGAAGGGATGAGCAGGTAACTAAATATGAAAGCATCTATTTATCCAAACATTTCTATGAGTAAAGGCTATTTTTATAAATTCGCTCAGTTTAAATAAAGTATTTGTATCTATATTTTAACAATTCCAAAAGTTTATACAAAAATTTAAAAAATATAATTCATCATTTATATCATTTAAATCACAATATACACACAAACCTTCATGTCTAGGGATTGTGAAGCTAAACGCGATAACTTCTGCGTTCGGACGCGATATAAAAAACTAAATCACATGACCCCTCTTCACCACCGTATCAATTGGTTATTGGTCACACTTATAGATGCATAGATAGAAAGATTTCCTCAACAAAATAGTGTTTAAACGTACCTTTCACAATTATCCACGAGTATTCCAAAATGAAATTCACTTCAAAATACAACTCTAATGATAGTGTTACGGATGAGTGGTTTATTTTCTATCAGACACTCCACAAACTGATAAAATCTCAAGCTACGTGTAAATTGTAAAGCATTCTTCTGTTCTCCATATAATTTTATGTTGAGAGTCCTCAGTCTTGAAATGAATAGGATGACATTAAAGATAAAGTGGGTTAAAGTGTCAGTCATTTATATGAACGTGTCTAAAAACATACTCGTACTAAGAAAAAAATGCGTTGAATTTGTAGTTACATTGTTGATATATCAGTTAGGAGTTGGATACTCAAATTATTTACGGTGTAAGGACCATACCCAGTTTTTACCGAACCCCCATTCAGCTGGATATTTGGTATTCGGAGTTCCCAGCTACAACCGAAGTCTTATTATCCTGGCACCGTTCAGCGTGATACCACACAGTCACATTATCCTAACACCGACCCAACCTGATACAAGACCAAGTCATTATCCTGACACCGGGTCAACCTCATACCGGACCAAGTTACATTATGCTGACATCAGCCCAACCTGATAAAACATCACAGTGTCCTGACATAGAGGCAAGCTGATATTTACTTTCTAGAAAACCGTCATATATCAAACGGGAAACTGATATCATACATATCACATAATCACGACACCAACTAGTCTAATAAAACACCCTTTGGGGCCCACAGTATGATAAACACCTATTAATTAACCGGGGTATTATACAACATCTGATTACATCATCATGACATCGGGGACAACCTTCTTCACCATCAAGTAACATTATCCTGACACCGAGTACAACCTGATACAACACCAGTTATATTATCCTGACACCGAGTACAATCTGATACAACACCAGTTATATTATCCTGACACCGAGTACAACCTGATACAACACCAGTTACATTATCCTGACACCGAGTACAGCCTAATACAACACCTAGTTACATTAACCTGACGTCGGTGACAACCTGATACAACACCAGTTATATTATCCTGACATCGTGGACAACCTGATGCATTTCCCAGACACACTATCCTCACACAGAGGCAAACTGATACTACACCAAATCACATTATCCTGAAACCATTCAATCTGATACCATACACCTTCCATTCATCACAACAACACCCATCTTGATACAACACCCAGTTCCGGGGACGACAACTTGATACAACAACCAGTACATTATCCTAGTACCAGGGACGACAACCTGATACCACACCCAGTACATTATCCTAGTACCAGGGACGACAATCTGATACCACACCCAGTACATTATCCATACACCGGCCAATCTGTCATTGAACTATCCGTTTGTTTCAGGAGGCTGCTAAGAGAGATATGACTTTAAAAGATGAGATAACTAATTTTATCTTTAAAATCGCCATCGAAAATACGAAAGCTGGGTTAATTTGCAAAGCAGAATATTTCAAAACTGCACCATTGCTCCGACAGTATTCTAGTCAGTTTGGGACACTAGATACAACCATATCTCATGAACTATTACTAGGGCAACCAGTATGGTGAACGGAAACAAAGAGAAGGAAAGAAAGAGGCATACGTCTCTCTCTCACTCTCTCTCTCTCTCTCTCTAAAATGAATGTATGATTGTTTGATTGTATGGTTAGTATTTCGGACTATGTCTACCTGAGACAGATATAGTGCTGCCAAACTGCAGTTTCACACCTTAGACATATGGCATGATATCACACACACACAAAACTTTTTTGTTGTTTTCTTTTGCTTTTTTTTGTTTTGTTTTTTATAAACGGAGGTTGAATTTCATGCTTGATAACAAATCAGGGATAAACGAATTTCTTTTTTACTTCAAATCGTAAAACGAAATAACAGTATAAAAATCGGTCCGAATATTGGTTGCATTTAATGTCATTAACATAATTAAGACTTCTGCTTACTTTATCCGGTGTGACGTTAACCCAAAGCAAATAATTAAACAAAAACAATATTATGACATTATTTTATAGTTACGGTGGTGGTGATGGTGATGACGATGATATTTATTTATTTATTTATTATCGCTTGCCCGGTATCAAGATAATGTGACTTGAAGTGGTATCATCCCACATGTCTGGTGCACAATACTGCTGTGTGAAAACACCATATCTGTTTCAGGTCGTCATAATAATACTGTCCGTGCGACATAAAATCCTTACAATGAAACATTCTAAGTGTTCTTCTTATATCCTGCTTAATTAAATACATCTAGGAACACTTTTTTCCAGTTCCGTCCTCTTAGCATCCAGTGGCTCTTAAATTTACAAAAGTGTTTACTTCCGGGCGGATTTACGTAGAAACCATTAATTACTTTCAATTTGAGTTTCAGAAAGTGGAAGAAATATATAGCTGCATCCGATGCACGTTCATTTACGGTTAGGTTGAAGTTGCTCACTTGTCAACATGTTTGTTTATATTGGATATTTGTGGATATTTGCAGTTATCAGTGTCCAAGCAGGTAGAATTTTGACACTTTTTTACTGAATCAGGAAGTAGATATATTGCATGCCATTTTGTGCTTTGTAACGTTCTGACCCAGAGGCCCTTTTCACTAAACATCGTAGGAACACATTTGTTTTTATATTGTTAATCTGTTGTCCGACAGACTTTCGATAAAACAAGGAAACGTAAACCGTTCCCAGTGGCCGAGTGGTTAAAACGTCCGCCTAGGGAGCGGGAGGCCGTGGGTTCGATCCCCGGCCGCAACATACTAAAGTCGTATTAAATGGTATTGGTAAAGCTTCGTTACTTGGCGCTCATCATATGAGGTAGTTCCTTGACTTGTTGGCCCGCGTCAGGATAATATAACTGGGTGTGGTATCATGTCACATGTCTACAGCGTGATACTGCAGAGTGGCAGCACTATATCTGTCTCATGTATAGTCAAAGTCTCCAAATGACTAAAATGCTGTTGGTGGGACGTTAATGCATTACCTCCATTTGAAGAGCATAAATGGGCTAAAATTCCTGTTAAAACTGGGAGTTGTACCATTTTGACGTTTGTATTTCTTCTGTATCTCCCTCTTTGACCATTATTTCTGTATCACTCAGATAAGAATTAGAAAGAAAAAAAAGTGTTTATATCTGTTTTCAAATTTTAGTCCTTTTTTGTTTTCGGCGCAAAGCTGGATATAGTGGTTCAAAATAAAAAGATATACATGTATCATATTTTTAATTAGAGATGGTAAAATTTCTCATATATTATAATTTTGGTACATCATATTTTTGTAGTTCCTTGCATCACGCATCATTATAGTTCCAGAAACTTACCTGAACTTGTCAAAGTTATATCATAGTCCACGAATTCTGAAGTACATCACATATATCCCCGAATTTTCGCATTAAAACAACTATTTTATTACATTAGGAAAGTGGGGCGAATGGAGAAACTTAAACCGATGCGATGCCTTACCGTGCGATTGCTTTGACGGTCAGGAGACGTGTCAAAAAGGGGAAATGTAAGTGTTATCATTATTATCATTATTGTCAGCATCATCACCAATAACAACGTCGTCATTGTCATCGTCACTATCGCTAATCATAAGTATCGCCATCTGAATCGTAGGGACACGATCTCTTATCGTACCGTTGTAATCGCATCTCCTAGCGTCGCAATCACTTTCATACCGTCGTGATCTCATATCGAAGGGTCGTTTCCGGCTCATACCGTAGGGTCGCAATCTATTTCTTTCCCGTTATAATATCTTATCTTACCTTCGGCATCTCATATCGAAGGGTCGCAATCTTTTATCGTACCGTTAGAAACTCATATCGTAGGGCCACACTCTCGTATCGTACCGTTGTAAATTTAAATCGTAGGGAATCGTATCGTACCGTTGTTATCTCATATCGTAAGGTTGCAGTCGCAATCTTTTATCATACAATTGTAATCTTATATCGTAGGGTTGCATCCTCGTATCGTTGTAATCTTTAATTTCATAGTGGAGCTGTCGCATTCTCATATGGTAGGGTCGCAATCTCTGATCGCACCGTTGTTATCCCATAGCGTAAGGTCACAAACTCCTATCGTACCGTTGTCATATCATATCGTAGTGTCGAATTTCGTATCGTTCGGTCGCAATTGCTTATCGTACCGCTGTAATCTCATAAAGGTTAAAGGTTTAATCTATATCGTTCCGTCGTTATCTCATATAGTATTTTTGTACTCTCGATTCACACATTCACTTTCTTTAGTACTTGAAAACATATTGGTATTTTCAAGTGTATCAGGATTCTATTGTTAGATCAAAATTGTGATATAGACATTGATCGAGTATTTTTTTCCGTCCTCGCACTTTTCTAACACGTCGATGTTGGAGAAGTATGGTCTCATATTAATTAAGCTTAGCCTTAATATAAATAATGTACAATAAATAAATTGATCGTGTACGAGGAAAACAGTTGATGTATTTCGGGCGATGAAGCAAGATAGGACCAAATGAACATTCAAACGACTTTCATTGATAGAAAATGCCTATACTCACGATAAAACGTCACCCACCATTGTTTGTTGATCATCTTTAATTTCTTGTAATAACCATGTTAACGCAACGTTAAAGCGGGGTAATTGGCATTGCGCGAAAATTTGACCCCCGTTTATTAAATTTACTGTGATAAACAAAAGAAATGCAACAATACTGTTCTCTAAGCACTATCAGCGCTTTGAATTGTACTACCGAGTGACGGCACAGTTTCTATTTATAGATGCTTCTTACTGTGTCCTTAGTAACTTCGGATAGCAGATATACAGGTATAAGCCATTATATAGAGCAACAAATAACCCCTGGAGGTATCAGATAGCTTGATATGATTAACTTGACTATTTGAGTTTACCGTCGCTTCGACAGTATATCAGTCATATAGCGACTTCCAGCTAATTACAGGTGGATGAAGACCCCGAATGCACGGAGGCATCCGGGTAGAACCACCGACCTACCGCAAGCCAGCTGGAAGGCTTCCTCACATGAAAATCCGAATGACCCTGCCGGGTTTTTTTATATGATTATTAGTAAGTTACACGGGTTTGAATCGGAATTCAAGCTTTCTATATGTACCATTATAATACCACCTGCACATCCACCATCCAAATTCAGGCACGAGCCATCTTTGCAGCGAAAGAAACTATACTCCTCCGCATGGGCGCGCTTGATTCGCTGTTCGGTACAAAATGTGGCAATCAAATGCTCACACAAGTGAATCAGATGAAATGGGAACAGTGTTCTATCCAGAATGTTGCAAATGTTGTCTACTTCGGAAGCTGCTGCCATCTTGGCTTTAAATGAGCATTCCGAGGACGAAAAATTAAAATCCAAAGATGTACTTTTCATTATATAACCTTACGTTTTAATATATGTGATTTACATGTCATGTTATATGACCCGTAATTGGTCAAATAAAATATTCTATTCTGTTCCAATGTAGAAAATTACCTCCACAGGCCAGCACGATGCAAATATATCAATAATAATGACAAAAATGTATTTTGGAAAAGTTTATTGAACTAGTCCTGTTAAAATTATTGCGCATAAATTCAAAGACACGCAATAAACTTCAAAAACACGTTGTTGGACTAACTCTGCCGCCATGATCCGCCATATTGTTGTTCTCCATGCACCACCTCGGAAAATGGTGCAGAGAGAACATGTTCCGAACGTTACACCTTTATGCTTGATTGCCGTTCTATCTGTTCAGTTCACCCCGAATCTGCACCGAGCAGTGAATCAAGCGTGCCCCATATGGGTGAAGTGAAAGTTGCGCAACATCATTAAGAAAATAGTTCTTTTGTGCTTTTATGCTATATATAATTATTGTGTCCCGTAAATATTTATTTATTTTACTCCAATTTGAGTCTTCAACACTTTAGCTGAATCTCAGCATACTTGTGTTGTAGAATTCTGTTCAATCGTTCGATCATTCATACAAAACTTAGAGGTTATTCGGTTTTAAATGTAGAAAACGGATCCTCAGAATGTAGGTACTATAGTTGTGAGTGGTTAGGTCATACACAACTAAAAAGCGATATTTTAAAGACAATGCAGCAGATTAAGACTATTTAGCATATATGAGGCTATGTGTATAAGACAATGTAGCCGATTAAGACTATTTTGCGTACAGGAGGCTATGTGTATAAGACAATGTAGCCGATTAAGACTATTTTGCGTACAGGAGGCTATGTGTATAAGACAGTAAAGCTGATTAGCCTATTTTATTTTATTTCATATGACAAAAAAGTAAGTTTTGTGTGGTTTCTTGTCATAATTATTTCATTTAGATGATTAATTAATAGCAGTGGGTTGAAATAAAAAAAAAGTTTTTCTTCTCTCCCTCGTTAATGTTGAAGTCTTTCTTTCCTGACAAATGAGCTCGGCAAATGTAAATCATATTACATCGTACGGTATCCCCTAAGCAGGTGCTTGCGATTGCACGTGAAGTGAGCGCATGCGCGAAGTGTGAATATGAATGTCATTCGATGGCACACGAAACAAATATCTAATTTAGGTTTTATAACCCTACATATAGGTCCCATACAGGTGGTAACTATTTGCCTGTGATGGGGAAATCACCCATTTTTCTTTCAATCACAGAATGCTATGCATCTGTAGATGTGTATTGATAGACAGTACAATACACAGAGATGGTTAAAAAAATCAAATTCAAAGTCAATGATCAACTGTGAACGAACTGCTTTAAAACAAATAAATACTGGTAACGTTTAACAGAGGTTACATTTTTAAAGCATACAGATCCGGAACTGTGACATGTCCGACGGCGTCTCGTGTCATTTCCAAGGAGGTGAAGGGATGCTACGGAAGGAACCGTGCGACAATCCCTGTCCAGGTTTGTCAATATTCAGCTGACCTCCACCAACGACTAACTGAGTACTTTAAAATCATTATTTTTTGTTGACATTAAATTACGTTGATTATGTTCATAGGGGAATTTCTTGGGTAGTTATTCGTGAATTCATGTTCTAGAAATGTGAGGTCTATGAAATAAACAATTTTATAGGTTTTAATATTCATGGATTAAACCCTCCACGAAATCAACGAAAATTTGTTTCTCGCGAAAATTAATGATTTTCCCGTAATAGGAAAAGTACTGAGAGACTGGAACCAATTGAAAAACAAAACACAAAAATCACTGGCCCTAATTGTTATGTTACTATAGTTTCGCATATAATTGTTCTGACTGTTTCGATATTAGTTAACACGCTTGAGTCCACACTGAACAACTTCTCTTATTGGTCACTTATATTGGGATTTTGAAAATTTCTGACAAGCAAGCACTTAAAATCATTTTGATTTATAACTCATATGACAAGATATCATAGACATACAAATTACATTGCGGATAATTGTTGATTTTTCATACCAAAGTCGTAAAAAATGGGACTGTTATAGCTCCCTTGCTTAGCGCTCAGCATATAAGGGTAGTTGCAGGACTAGTTGGCCTGGTGTCAGGATAATGTAACTGGGTGTGGTATCATGCCACATGTCTACGGCGTGATGCTGTAGTGTGGCAGCACTATATCTGTCTCAAGAAGACATCGTCTCCAAATGACTAAAATACTGTCGATACATCGAGTGAGTAGGAAAATCAATATTTTCACGAGTGAAACTTTTGATTTTCATAAACACGAAATGAATTTAGTTATATCTCACTGAAACTTACAAGTTTTCTCTCTCTCTTTTTAAGGGGGGGGGGGAGGAATGGGCAGCCCCACTACAAAACATTGAACATTATAAAAATGGTAATATTCACCGTTGCACCGTTTTAAACAGTGAATAATACCTGGTATTTCCCTATCATCCACCAAAAGGCATGAAATAAATAAATACAGGATAATTGTTTGTCGTAAGATCGATTAATAATTTCAATGAGTGAAACTAAAAAGTGATATTTTCACGAGGGGTAAAAACGCATCGTTTTATGTTCACAAATGAAATTATATACATCGCTATATATTTCACCAAAACAAACAATTTTTCTTTTTATCTAACACTTTGAAAGCCAGAAATCAGCTGTGTTATTCACAAAGTATGTCAAAATTGGCAGGATTACCTCGCAACTTGACTTGACTATATGAGTTTACCGTCGCTTCGACAGTAGTTCAATCATATAGTGACGCCCAGCTAATTACAGGCGGAGGAAGACCACGATTGCACAGAGGCATCCGGGTAGAATAATCAACCTACCGCAAGTCAGCTGGAAGGCTTCCTCACATGAAAATCCGAACGACCCTGCCGGGATTCGAACCCACGCGGTGAGGGGCTGAGTGAGTGCTAAAGTCAGCGACTTTACCCTCTCGGCCACGGTGGTCCCTAAGAAACATATTGAAAATGCGTAGTATCATACATAGGTATATTATAAGTCTTTTTATTAATATATATGTGCATAGAATTGAACTATTTTTTATATGTCGTCACTGCACAATGTGAATGTCCCTGATTTGAAAACGAAAGCCATTTACACACTGCATATCATTACGCGCTGTGTAGGACACGACCGGATTACTTAATGTATAGTAACCATGATAAAAAAATAGTTCCTTTGTTCTTTGTTGTTTAATGGTAAAAGAAAGTGAAGATTTGCTTGAAAATAAAAGCAAAGTTAAGAATGTATATCCTTATATTATTTGAAGTGAAAAATATATACTAGTATATAATAAAAGGATCATTAAAATCGTAGATTGAATCAGTGTTACTTGAATAATCAATAGAAATTTCGTTCTTTATGAACAACAGGCTGGTCTGATCCGATATTGATCGAGTGCAACTGCACATCGAACGAAGCATTCCTAGAGAAGAGGTGCAACAATCCGCCCCCCGTACCAAGGGGCGTGAAGTGTACCATAGAAGGCGGTGAGTAGTTTATCATTTATATTTTATTAATTTATTTATTAAAAATTATCATTTAAATATTATTTCTTTTTCGTCGGTTTAAATACCTTATTTGCAACGGTCTTTTAATTGCAACATGCACTTCGAATCTATAGTTAATGTTCACTAACGTTAAAACGTACATGTATTCGGGAGACACTCACAAACCCCTAGTTTCGAAATCCCCTAGGTCCAAAAGTGGTAGGGAATTCAAAATCTCCAGCAAAAAAACGATAGGGATGTCAAAATCCCCTAGTCGAAATGAAGGGGTTGTCAAAATCCCCTAGATTCATAATCCCCTAGGTGACACCCGTGCTTAAGGTAGATAGGTGCACAAGTTGTAGGGTATGGAGGACTCAAAACACCCTGAATTTTTGAGTAGTCAGAAGCCCCAAACTATTGTGTACATGTACACATCTTTGAGTAACTATGAAATATTACAAGTTGACACTGGTCAGTGTGCTAAATGAGCTAAATATGTTCAAATCATTTAATTATTAAATAAACACCAACATCTAAATAGATGAATATCTATATTTTATGCCCTTACTTATATGGAATATCAATTGTGAATTTCAATGTGCACTTACGTTGAAAGCAAGTTATTTAAATTAATTCATTTTTAATCATTACTGGTATTTATATTTACAATTTTTATTTTGTAAAAAAGGAATAATTCAAGTCATCAATATTGGGTGTGACTTGACTATTTGAGTTTACCGTCGCTTCGACAGTATTTCAGTCATATAGCGACGTCCAGCTAATTACAGGTGGAGGAAGACCCCGAATGCACAGAGGCATTCGGGTAGAACCACCGACCTACCGCAAACCAGCTGGAAGGCTTCCTCACATGAAAATCCGAACGACCCTGTTGGGATTCGAACCCACGCAGTGAGGGGCTGAGGGAGTGTTAAAGTCAGCGACTTTACCTTCTCGGCCACGGTGGTCCCTAATGATGAATAAAATTCATCAACAGTATCAATTAATAACTTTGTATAATTTGTTGGTGTATTCATCTTCATTTTATCACGTTTATGTAAGTTACATAGATTTCTCTCTTCCTTTATTTTTCATTATTAAGATATCTTCTCTCTAACACAAATCTGTACCAAAGGCACAATGAACCAGAAATCTATAAATCAGAGGAATTATAAAATTAGTGTTTGCTACAATGTTACATAAATGAAATCAGAATATTACAATACTTGAACCTAGGGAATTTTGATAACCCCATCATTTTTATCTAGGGGATTTTGACACCCCTATTATATATGGCTAGGGCTTTGAATACCTTGCCGATTTGGACCTAGGGGTTTTTGAAGCTAGGGGATTTTGGCATACACTCCATGTATTTCATTAACGAATACTTAGATGCCATACATTTTGGCTCTTAATGAACTCTTGTATTGACAGGATTTTAGCATCAACCGAGGTTCGATCCTTTGTCCCGGATCAATTAAATATATCACTTGACCTCAGCGCCATTTTTTTTTCTTTTTTAATTTCATTATTTTAAGAATATGAATTTTACGATGGGATTTTTAATAATTCATTTCAGAGGAAGGTGGGGTCGCTATGTTTGAATCGTTCCTAGGCGATTGCAATTGTACAGGTAATTATTTATTATTTTTTATTTTCATTGAAAAGATCATCAAAAACAGATGTTTTGGTGTTGTTGTTTTTTTTCAACACTTTACTGAACAACGTTTCAACGGTCTACCTTCGGCAGGTTTATTTTTTTATTATTTTCTTTTTAAAAATAATAAAAACCTCATATATTTTAACGTTATTTTGGCGAAAAATAAAAAACAAAACATATACCGTAATCACTCTAAGTATTGGAACACTCTATGTTTTGTGACACCCTTGATTTTTGAGAAAATAATTATTTTTTGTGCCTCTAAATTTTGGGACACTTTTAATTTGATAAATTTTTTACTGACTCCAAGGTTTGGGACAAAATTTTATTCCATAATTACCGCTTACCCAACGCATTTTCCTCCATACCATTAGGCAAATTTTGTATGGCTTTTTAGATGCCGGTGAATTAAATTTACATAGTTGTGATATTTACTTAAAGCAGGTGTATCTAATTGATAAAGCCGACAGATACTCTAATTGTTTATCTTCTTTTTCCCCCTCTTTGCTCTACCCCCAACCGTGATACATTGTCTGTCGCATGTTAACCCTTTCCCTCATAGAGGATACCATGAAAAGACCTATGCGAACAGCATAAAACCAGATCAGCCTGCGAGTAACTCGCAGGCTGATCAGGTTTTATGTTGTTCGCTGCTCCTCAGTGGTCTGGTAATGAGGATTTTACAATTAAATTTGGTAAGGTTTGAGTTTGGCTTTCTGCAGATCAGGCTTTATGTGGTACGTATTGAGTGCGTCAAAATGAGTCTATATGAGGGAAAGGGTTAAAAAAAAACATTGCGCCCCAGGGAACGGAATAGGGTGGGAGGGATGTGTACTGTTTAATCACGTACGTGTCATTCATTGGCAACCAAGGACAAAAAGCAGACGATAACAAATGACACAGTGGTCCAATAAATAGCAGATAAATAAGGGTTCTGAGACTGTATATAATTATGCTTGTTAGAATAGCAATTCTTGTTTGATTTAAAAGTCCTGGAAAATACAATATTGCAAATGGCCGGAAGAAAGCATGAATATAAAACTTTATATATCAAACATTGTAAATGATGTTAAGTAAATAAACTTTTAACACAAAATAAATATATATTATTATTGAAGAATCGTACATGATTGATTGATTGATTGATTGATTGATTGACAGACAGACAGACAGACAGACATGTTTATGATGTTTATTAGCGCACATTGAAAATTGACGATATGACTTGACGTTATGAAAAAAAATGGCGTGTACCTAAGTCTTGGGGCACCTTTTGGCTAAAACTCGCCATTATGAATTTTACACAAATGATTAAAGATATATAAGCCGAGAAAATGTATTCCATCGGATACAGATACACATTATTATGGAAGGTCATTTACGTAAATAATCGGTTGATGTAACTAATACATGCATTCATCTAAATGAGAAGTGTTTGCGTATACATGCAAAGGTTATGTTTTCTATTGACTTTTTCATTTGTGTTATTGATTTGTTTCTTCTCACTACAATGGCACTGTACGTTTGCAATGTATTTTATGCACCACTTGTAAATCAAATGTCCTGTGGCTAGTCTCTTAGCAGTAAGCATTTAGACGAGTGCAGTTAAACGAATGCATCACTTGTAAATCTTATGTCCTGTAGCTAGTCTCTTAGCAGTAAGCATTAAGACGAATGCAGTTAAACGAATGCATCACTTGTAAATCTTATGTCCTGTAGCTAGTCTCTTAGCAGTAAGCATTAAGACGAGTGCAGTTAAACGAATGACCTGTAGCTAGTCTCTTAGCAGTAAGCATTAATGCAGTTAAACGAATGATCATTAAATTCCTAGTCTCTTAGCAGTAAGCATTAAGACGATGCAGTTAAACGAATGCATCACTTGTAAATCTTATGTCCTGTAGCTAGTCTCTACCAGCAAAAATTAGTCATACGAAAAAAAAAAAAAAAACGCCATGCAGCCAGCCATACGCCGTCCAGGGTTCTACAGCCCTATCCGTTTTATTACAGGTCGTTTAGATGTTTAAATCCATTCTCAAATTTCACTTCAATACCTCACCGGTGGGGGACTTAAAGCCGTCCGTGGTTTGAAGACGCCACCCGTGTTAGGAAACAGATTAGGTTTTCGGGACTTTATAGGGGATAGAGGCCCGGCCGACCTGTGCCACAACTAACTCCGGATAGTTCTCTATATTTTATTGACACTCACGAATCTGACATTTACATATAACCAAAATACATTCATATATATTCATATAATTTCATGATCCAAGTTTAACATTTAAAACAATATACTGACAAATACAAATACAATTACATTTTTTTATTTGTCTTAGTTCATCTTAACGAAAATAAGTTAAATAATTATTCTATGTGCATAGTGTTTCTCATCATAATAGTCATTTTTTACAAAATATTAAAGCTGGCTCTCTTGACTTGCAACATGCAAAATATTTGGTTTACACGCATCTCAAATATATCATACTTCAATACATTACATTACATACCGATCTGTGAGATCGAGTCCCGTGCCTAAAATCTGCGCTCGTCTTCCGTCGCTCTCTCACGTGCCAATAGTGAACTGTAAACCAAATACCCAAAACATACATGCACGTTGTTAAGAAGAATGATGGGACAAGCTGACAGACTAATTCAATCCGCTTGGAAAATATAATTTAATTTTAAAATCATTGCACGCGTGACATATACACGGAAACTATTTCAAAAACCGAATTAAAAAAATAAAGAAATATCACAAACAGCGACTAATACCATACCTAAGATATGCGTTTACAAAGAGATGTCTTTCTCTGCCAAATGCCAAGATATCTGAGAAGAGTTCGTCACTCCCAGCTGATTGACCACCAACTGAACAAACTCTGGCCTCGCTATCGTGATATGCTCACAAACCGCGGGAAACTATACACAAAGACAAAGAACGGGTTTCCCGTGCACGAGGACTTTTAAAATTAGAAGGACACACTCATAACTACACAAAAGAAACAAAGTGTCAAGGTCGACGGAGATATTAAAGCGAGGGGTTCTGGGAGGGGTTCAATGTATCAAAATACGGAATATATATAATGATTAAAATCGGTTCTGCTACATGTTATTTCAAGTCGTAATTGTATGAAATTTTACAAGTTGCTTTAAAATAACATTTTAGAACACTGTGCAAAATTAATCGAAAATGTTATGTTTTTAATACAAAGTTACCTTTTACCTGTTTTACTCGATCTCGCATCTGTAAAGCATGGTACGGTGCTATTATGCGGATATCAAATTCGGATATAGTGTATTCGTGCCAACCGTTTTATTTAAAGTAAGAAAAGAAAAAAATAAGGAGTCTATAACATAAAAATGTGATAAATTCATTTAAGGTATTATGAAAGTCCCCACCGTTACTACAGCGGTCAGACTCATAGAGGAATATACGCACTCTATAGTATCATCGCGCCACCCGGGTTTCTATTGGTCATATCAACCTGAAAATTGATCAAAATATAAAAAGACTACGACATAAAACATTTGTAAATTTCATTTCAACTTTATCTATTTAATGCGCTTTAATATCTTCTTTAAATTCCCCACACGGTCGCCTTTACCACGGCGGTCAGACTCAAATAGGAAGATATATATACACTACCCTAGAGTATCATCGCGCCATCCGGGTTTTTATTGGTCATATCAATATGAAATTTGGACAGTATATAGAAAAAACTTTGAATTAAAAACATGTGTGAACTGGAATAATGTATACTCCTTTATGAGCCTGACCGCCGTGGTATATGTGAAGATATGGAAAAGTAAATATAGTGCGCTTAAAGAATAAAGTTTTGAAATGACATTCACACACATTTAAGGTCATGGTCTTTTGTATGCATTGGCTAAATTTCATATTGATATGACCAATAAAAACCCGGGTGGCGCGATGATACTATAACGTAGCGTATATTCCTATTTGAGTCTGGCCGCCGTGTTAGAGGGTGGAATTTCAAAAAAAGAATTAAAGTGCATAAAACATTGTAAATTTGAAATGAAATTTTCACATGTTTTAGGTCATAGTCCTTTTAATTCTTTGGCCAATTTCCATATTTATATGACCAATAGAAACACGGGTGGCGCGATGATATTATAGAATGCGTATATTCCTATATGAGTCTCACTGCCAAAGTTACGGTGGGGACTACAATAATTACTTTAATGAATTTATCACATTTTTATGTTATAGGCTCTTTATTTTTTATTTTCTTATTTAAAAAAATCGATCGGCACGAAGACACTAGATCCGGATTTGGTACCGGATTTGATAGCACCGTACTAAGCTTTACAGGTGCGAGATCGTGTAAAACTTTGTATTAAAAACATAACATTTTCGAATGAATTTCCGTTGTTCTAAAATCCTTGTGAAATTTCATACGATTACGACTTGAAATAACACGGGTGATGTCTTCAAACCACGGACGGCGTTAAGTCCCCCACCGATGAGGTATTGAAGTGAATTTTGAGACTGGATTTAAACATAAAAAAAAATAAAAAAATAAAATAAATAAACATATGATGTAAAACGTTATTTTAAAGCTACTGGTGAAATTTCATATCTAAACGACCTGTAATAAAACGGATGGAGCTATAGGACCCTGGACGGCGTATGGATGACTGCATGTCGTTTTTTAGTACGACCAATTTCTGTTGGTCCCTGGTTTCCGCATCCGTTAATATTCATTCGTTTAACTGCACTCGTCTTAATGCTTACTGCTAAGTGACTAGCTACAGGACATTAGATTTACAAGTGATGCATAAAATACATTGCAAACGTACAGTGTCATTTACTTACTTTGTAGATGCACCTTAAAGCTGTATACACAGACTTATAAGTAGTGAGAAGAAACAACTCAGTAACACAAATGAAAAGTCACTAGAAAGCATAACCATTGCATGTATACTCAAGCACTTTTCATTTAGATAAATGCATGTATAAGTTACATCAACCGATTATTTACGTAAATGCCCTTCCATACATAGTTTCCAAAAGGGCAACATTTAAAAAAAAAATGTAAACCGGAAAAAATAGAAAAATAAATGTTGGGAAACTCAATTTCTATGTTTATACAATGCATATATAACAAAAGTCAGTTGATATCAAATACTAACTGATTTAAAACCACCAGAACATGTATATCCAAAATGTTTCTTTACAAAGTCTATTAAAGTCATTGTTCACAACATGAAAATTAAATTTCCATAATTATCATCTTTGATAAAATGTTATGCAGCAAAAGAGGTAAAAAGGGGGCCAAGGAAATTGTTTAAATAAAATCTATGGCAGTTCATGCGTTTCGAACGGAACTTACATTGATCTGGCACACTTTGAATAAGACCGCTATTACATTTCCGTGACCAGTTTACACTGTTGTCATTTTCTGAAAAGATAAGCCTGTAAATTTTTAGGTCGTTTATATGCAATTATAGGTTTGTATTTTCTAATGTTGCGTTTCAGGCCCGGATCCAGAATTTTTCAGCTGGAGCCGGGGGGGGGGAATCTGACTGATGTGAGTGGTGGGGTGGGGTCCGGGAGCATGCTGCCCCGGAAAAAAGTTTTTAGTGTGACGGAGATGCATTCTAAAGGGGTATCTGGGGATAAAAGTGAAGTTTTTTTAATCTTAGAGACCATGGATCTAATGCCTAGGGCCCACTAGAGAAAAATCATCGGCGATGTGGAAATACACAAATTTCCTCCCGATGGCATCAGATATTTGGGCCAAAAAGACGGAGCAGTCCCATGAGAAGCTTCGGGATTGGTCTGTTGAAACGTTTACTGATGTTTTGGCAGTGGCCTTGTATTATCGGGGATGGCACCCGATGCTCGGGAAATTTCTCCGATGATCGGGGAAGGTGCCCCGGAGCTTCACCGAATTTGAAACATCATTGGGGGAATATCCCCGTAGATTAGGGGATGCATCGTTGTATCGAACCATCCTAGGTGCCTCGGGGAAGATTATGGAGATTATGAAAATGGTGATGGAATTAAGAGACAAAATCAAGTGTAGACTTTTGGGGGTTTATGAGGATGCCCCCAGCATGGCCTTTTGAACCGCCTCAGTCTGAGGTTGACCAAAAATGCACATTTTAGAGTGCGCTTGCCGAATTTTTTACGAATATTCTAAGATTCTATCACAAGATCTGGAATGTGTCACAGAAAGGTCGCCGTACCTTTGAGACATCAACGATGCCTCGGGAATTCCTAAGAGGAAAAATATATTTCTCGGAAACGTTGTAAATGCTTCACAGGAAGCTATGCCCGGCCTGTTCTCCCTGATAAAACTTCGAGAACATATAGGGAAAAATTTCAATGAAGTTCTTACGATGACTCCACATGGCTCGCGACGCTTTCGAAGCTTCTGCAGGACACTGGGGAACCCGACGCTTCCCGAGGCTCATCAATTTCCATCGGGAGTACATCCCCGAGGTAAAAAATGTCAAGTAGGACTGAGCCTTGAGCGATGATATTGAATAACTACTGCGCAATAGTATTTAACTACAGTTGTATTAAAAAAGAAAATAAAAATGACGGCAGTGGTGGAGGAGCGGGGGGGGGGGGGGAGGTCAGACTGGACACTGATATTACTGAAAGGGCATTTACTCCGGTATTGGTGGATAAGGTAAAAATATTGGTTTCTCGTACATTTTCAACAGCAAACTGGCATAACAAATAAATAAGTGTTTTTGGACCCCCCCCCCCCCAAAAAAAAAAAAAAAAAAAAAAAAAAAAAAACAGGGACTTGTGTACGCTTTCAATTAGTGAATGCTTTGAATAATCATCAGTTTTAGACTCAACAGTGTAAAAGACAGTTCTGTTTTAGTCTGAGGAAAAAATGACTTTAAACATATCTTGTCAAAATGGAAGGGAATATGCTGTATTAGGTTCGAACTTGATAATCTTGACTGTCTAATTGTCGACCTGGAAGTAGCCTTCACACACAGATTACCCAGATAAAAAATTCAGGCGCACGTCTTAGGGTCGGGCGGTTGCAGAAGGTTTGGGTCCCTTCTGCGTGTCGATTTTTTGTACATTTTTTTTTCTAAATGTTAAATCAGTGACGAAACAAACAATATCCAGTAATAAAAAAGATGTTGATATTTAATATAAAATCTTTAATATCCGTTTTATTTCGCACATGAATTGTGTTTTCTGTGCATTATTATTTCGTATTCATCGACTTATCAGTAACATTACTCAATGACTGATTACCTGGATTTGATTTGAATTAGTGAGCATGCATAATCTACATATACATTGTCCGAAAATATGGATAGTCCGAAAATATGGCAATTTGAAAATTTCAAATTCTTTCATTTCTTATTCATTTTTATAAATTTAAAATACGCCAGGGTGTCTATATTAAGAGACTATGAATACACATATATGTAGATTATTATATTCGTAAATATTAAAAAAATGAACATGATGATGTATCGGCCTTCTGTTTGTATTCATTTCAGGAAAAATATTTAGTAAGTTTCATAAAAATGATACTAAAAAAGTTATGTAAAACTAGTAAAGCTAATGACATGTAGAAACACAACCCATTTCTGATTAAGTTTAATTTGCATGGCTAGCGATAGGTATGCATCTACTCTGCAGAATACCAAGAATTTTTTGCTACACCAAACGACGTAAATTTTTCTCAATCAGTGAACGTATCCGCAGTACCTTGGACACATGCTTATCACAGTCTTGGATGACTGCCGATTCGGATTACCTTCACATTAACAACAGGGGGCCATAAGACAATAGGAGTCTGGCTTGTCAGGTGGTTATGACCAGGTGGTTATGTATGACCAGGGAAGCTGGGGGGGGGGGGGGGGGGGGGGGGGGGGGGGGGGGGGGGGTGTAGACAAGGCCCCCGCTGGATCCGGGCCTGCGTTTACAACACAATATATTGTAACCAAATGCAAAAATGACAATATCGGATATCCAAATTTAATGCCCTCTAGCAGGCAGGATATACGTGCACCTGTTTGCATTGGCGGGAAAAATTATCAATTTAAAACACTGTGAATGAAATTGTGTGACGTAAGCAGTTCACGCACCTCTGGCATGAAATGTGTCCTGGGTTAATCTAAAACGAATATGACAAGTAAAATTATGTCGTTCGGCCCTCACAGCTCCAAAATTCATTTGATGAGGGAAATCAATAAAACGGTTCCAAATCCCAAGACACACTTCTCCTTCACTGTTCCAACTTATGCTTAGCGCAACATTAGGGCTCTTAGTCCCTTGACTGAGTAATATTTAGACTTGCCCCAATATTTATGTTTGGGTAGGGAAGTATGTAACGGTGAATGGTACACTGTATGACCTTCGTGACAAACGGTAAATTAATGGATTTATCGCAGCGCTACGTTTCGCGTCGCTTGCGATAAATTCCATAAACTTTAAATTATAAATGTTAACTAATACTTGTAGGTTTAAGCTGTCTTGTAGACCTATTTAAAAGTCTTCTTCAAATTTAGCTTCCCATTGCTGTGTCCATTTTAGCCAAAAGTATTCTCCATTTTTTCTTTTGCACAAGTTTGATTAAGGACGCAATTTCCTCACCTTTAAGATGGCTACAGTGACGATCTTTATACAAAATATACAAGCTCTAATGCCATAGACATGGGGAATATTTGTATAAAATGACGACAAGTCAAAATTGACATTATAACTGATTTTCCTTTTGAACTTCACATTCTTGTCTATATCTATAAAATGTGTTATTTCTTTTATATACGAAGGTAAAATGAGACATGCATGCTTTTAGATGTAATCAATGTACATACGTATTTAAAAATGTTATCTGCTCGCGAACTATAACCAGACACAGTTTATGGACAGACCTGAATATCCTAAAAGTAGATTTTGATTGTGCGGCTAATATATTTTCAGGAAAAACAGTAAATTTGGGGAGTTCGGGTAAGATATGGAAAGGTTAATATAATTATATAATTTACAGAAGAGCAATGGATACTTTTCAACGCCACATCGCCCGCCCCATCGTCAACACCTACGTCGACCCCAAGTATTGTATCAACCACCGAGCTGCCTGTGAGTATCTCTCAATCTCTCTCGTTAAAAAACGAATTTGAATATATACAACTTGTCGAACTGCACGAGAGTGGATACATGTACTTACTCCCACCTAGCTACCTACACCCTTGCCCTTCCTTTGCGACTGCAACTGTAATGTTGTACTTGTCCAGTGGAAATGAACGTATTCTGTATAATATAACATTTATCTTATTATAATAATTAACGTAAGATAAAATAAACTATATTAAAGATGGTGATTTCAGACACGCCTTTCGCGTTTGGTACTAGTCCTAACCAGGAACAATTGACATGGTTTTGTAAGATGGGCTTGGATGCGGGTGATGTACTGTGTAAAAGACAGAGTTTTCAGTACTCCCGGCAGGGCGAAACTTTGATAACCTTGGAAATAAATACATATATATGACTGATACCCGTTTTACGTATCTTCCAGTGCTGTATCTCAAACTCAAGCGATTACGCTTATGAAGATGACGGGAAATGCAGCGGCTGGTCCAGGTTTATTGGATTCTGATGAGGGGACTACAACAACTATGTCATACGGGGAGATGTATTATACAGACATAATTAACCAGTGTAGAAACTGTACTGCAGATGAAGAGGACGATGCTAAAAATGACGATGC
>CM037792.1:48517677-48528951 GCA_021229015.1 Solen grandis | reverse complement strand
TACAGTCAAAACCTGCTTAAAAAGGGGCCCCCCAAAGGGGAAAATTTAAAATTTTTGGCCCCCTTTGTTACCCGGTGGCCTTTGTTAGCGGGTTCATGTTTTGTTTGTTTTCCCGTGACTGTACATAATGAATGTGGCCCATCTCTCTCTCTTTCTCTCTCTCCCCTCTCTTTTAAGTTCCAATTATGTGCAAAAGTTATTTATAGGGGGATATACATATTTTAAATCAAATGTGAAAACATAATAATTTTTTAATAATTATTTCATAAATGAATAACATTTTGAACAACAAACTTGTTTTTTTGTTTTTGTTTTAAGATTTTCACAGGTTTTTTTTGTTACCATGGAGCTTGAAGACAGAAGAATGAAAAGGCAGTTTCGAAACAGAATGAAAGCATAAGAATGCGTATATGTGTTTTTGTTTTTAGAATAAACGTTAATCATGAATAATGTTATTTGTAATGTGAGAATCGATTCTGATCAACCTTCAATCAATAAAGCAAGTGTTTCTGTGTTAAAACCAACTTTCTCATAACGCGAAAACATGTTACACTCTTTACTATGTTGGCGATAAAATCCGAGTAATCCACAATTTGAGCGTCGGCTATTATACGGTCCTCAATACCTCGTGTATTTTTAACAGAGATACAGATAAGGTGCTTTTTTTTCTCTCTCTAAACTCTTTGAAAACAAAACAAACCAAAAAATTATTTATAATTAATGACAAGACCGCATCTTAAACACGCTTGAAGCACGCACTTTACACTCAATCATTGTTATCATTTTCCGGATTAAAAATGAGGAAGACATCTTGCTAATCAATGCCAATTAAGGTCATCCACACCTGACAAACACCACCTGTACGAACAGTAATGGTCACTATGGAAACCATCCTCGCCACCCTCGATGATTACGGTATTGTCTCAAATCTATTGTTCGGCTCTCACCTAACGGTGTTAGCCGTTACGCAACTTCCTGATGGGGCGCGTCAGTGGCGCGTGGCCGTTCGTACCAGTGTGGGGTACCAAATGGGGTCAAATATAGTGGCCGTTGGTCGTAGTAAGCAGTTGGTCGCTGATAGCAGGTGTAATATAGAACGAAATTGGTCGGGGGGAATTTGAAGTGGCCGTTGTTAGCAGTTGGTCGCTGCTAGCAGGTGGCCGTTGGACCAGGTTCGACTGTATTTTTGAATTTCCAGTCATACAAAACGGGAAGGGGTCAGGCTGGGCTGCTTTTTTTTTAAAATCTGTTATGACTTCTATGTCCTTCATTGGATTGCCTCAGTATCTGGAAAGTTGCTTAGGTGGATAGACCTTAACATTATGCAGTTAACCTTGTGACCTTGACCTTTGACCTACTTGTGATGAAAAAAGCGGCGTCTGGTCAGGTTTACCTTTTGGTTAATCTTCTATAATGACCACCATGAACAATTTGGAATTTCAATGATTTCTGGAATTAATGGACATATTCTAATGCATATTTTAATCAGTTACAGCATATCAGCATATATATATATGTTGATGGGATATAAACCCAGTATACAAACAAACTAGGTACATATGTTTTCACTTCTAAGACAGTTTTGCCCACCTAGCATTAACAGGATATCCAAGAGTGTCTGTAGGGTTGTTCCACTGGAGAGAACATTACTGGTGCTTATCCAATGTTTTGATAGATCTAAAACAATGGAGTGGAAGCTATTACCTGTTATGTAAATATGATGTCGCTAGATTTAGGTCATGTCACTGTTCTAATGGAAAATGTCTTGGATAAGCCAATTTTTACAAAATGGAATATCTTTTAAAGGTTGGGGTTGGGGGTTATTTGTTGGTTGTCAAGTTTGTTTCTGATCAATAACTAGAAAACGCTTGGGCCCACATTTCTCAAACTTCATAGGGTGATTGGTTATGACTAGTAGATGACCCTTAGTGATTTTGGGGTCACTTGGTCAAAGGTCAAGGTCACAGTGACCTCGATGGGAGTGGGGGCAGCATAGGGGACATATGTGTTGTTCCAGCAACTCTTATTATTTATTAATATGGACATATATTTACACTATTTCTTCCTCTAAGCTCTGGAATTGTTTTAAGAAACTGATTTGAATATTTGAATAATAACAAAGTTTTGCACAGAATCTGAGAAGCCATTCTATATATATTCAGTAAATTTTAATGAGGTAGAACATCCACATTGGCAATTATATTTCCCATTAATTTTTTATGACAAATGCTATTTAAAATTTGCCAAAAGGATGATTTGAAGGGGGAAAACATTAAGTTTGCATGTCGAGGACTTGGTGCAAAACTATTGTAACAACATAAAGAAGTACATAGTTACAATAGTTCTGCACCAACCCCTCGTGATCTTTTTGAATATATTCTTTAAAAAGGAATGAAAATGAATTTTTAATTCTGTATTTAACTTTTTTTTTTAAATGAAATCTGCTTTAAGGCATGCCATCTCAAAATGAGAGAAGTATACCGTAAGGATTGAAATGACATTTGCCATCAGCACATGTCAGAAGACATAAAAATGATCATTCCAGGGCTGAAAAATGGAAAACTTGGAGGTTTTTATGGTGCAGATTCAGCAAATAAAAAAAAAGGTGCAGATTTGACATCACTTTATTTATGATTTTGTGCTTTATATGCATGTCGACACAGGAGGTCAGTGATCGTAGCTACCGAATTTTAAATTAGTTTTTGTATGACTGTCTAAAATTCAATTTCAAGCTGTTAAAAGAAAAAAATATTTAAATAGGGGTTTCATGCATGCAGATTTACTTTCTTTGAATCACTTTTTACTCAAAATGTCCAAATGTTTTAAGATTATTGGTTAATTATATAGAATTTCTCTGAAGACATTTACAAAAGGAATGATTTTGGTAATATCATGAGGATGGATTTAATATTTTGTTGCTTCTTTCAGAAAAGATAGGAAGTTTATTTGAGGGGATAGGGTGCTACTTAGGACTGTTTTATTTACTGTCTTTTCTATGAAAAATTAATAAATTATCGATTGCCCTGACTTCAGGATTGTTGTTTTTGCATGGTTATGAAAAGACCCGTCAGTCTTATTATGTTTGGTTATTTGTTGTGTTTGAGTTTACCATCTCTGCAACAGATATTTGTCATAAAGCAATACTAAACTAATTAATGCGTCTCGAAACCACCACATAGTAAATTATGATGCATGAAGGTTCAACCAATGAATAGCTGAACAAAATTCTGACACACAAATGCAGGTGAATGGTACTTTCAGTAATGATTTGTGTAACATTATCTTCAGCAAACATTTTTGGTGTTGATATGCATATTAATTACAGGTAGAGTAATTAGAACTGCATGGAGTGCACAGAACTACCAATCTTAACCGTATGCCAGCTGGAAGGCGTCCTGAAAATGTCCAAGTAACCCACATGAAATTTGAATATTAATTCAATTTTCATTCATAAAAAAGAAGAAGAAAAAATATTCAAAAAAGTATTCATGCTAATCACATGTAAAAAAGTTTGAGTCTTTTATAAGTGATAAGTTATGATAAAAGTCATACCTATTTGATTATAGGAAAGTGTCGGTTCAAAAGCAAGATATATAGATATGATAGTTTAAGGGCCTGAAACTTTAAAGAGTCCTCTTGGGAAATCAGTCTGATGGAATGTCGGTGCAATGACTTGAATGATTTTCTTCGCAAACGCTGAAAATACATCACTTTGGTGATCCATTATGACATGGTTATTTTCTACAGGTATGATTGAGTATACTTGTCCCATCCTATTGGCATGGTTTTTATTCAGATATGAAATTGGTTAATTTGTGCAATCAAATTGGCCTCCTTGTGATTAGCTAAAAACAGAATCACATTTACAGCTTCATTAGCTCTCTCAAGTGTTTCAAGCTTGGGAGCTCTCTTTTTCGATAGATCTTATATAGCTGAAAGCAGTGCTTACATAATCACAGATTGCAATGAAAATGTATGATGCATTATTAACGTAACCTTCCAAACATCAGCAAACAGTCACTTTATTGTTTAGAAAACACCATTTGCTGTGTATATAATAATTATGTAAACTCATAAAACTTATAAATACCCTTCATAGCAATATCATTTCATTATCTTTATTATTATATCCAGCAATCAAACTGCAAATTAATTAACCCTTTATCTAATGAATATTCATGTACAAATTTATGACTTGATGAAATATGAAGCATTGGGATTTTCTTTGCCATACATACTGTGTAGAATCTGAGCTACAATATTGTTTGAGCACACAGGGAAAACCTGGATCTTTTTGTCTATTTGAGGTTTAGTGTCAAACCTGAGGTCCTCTTACAGTTCATGATTCTGAAAGTTGTTTTTTTTCTCTCCTAATTTTCTATTCAATAGAAAGTTTCTTTAGAATAATTAATACAAACTTTTACCCTGAGGGTGTCTGACTATACAAAACAAATAAGGTTATCCATCTATCATTTTATTATAATCATGATCCTGCAAATGCTTAAGAAGACTTCAGTGTATATGCAAGCATCCATTGACTTGGAGTTATAGGTTATTTTGCTTAAGTCTATGAAGGCTTGCATTTACTATAATATTCCTATGATCACTTTAGGGACCATGATCACAATTTAATGATGGATGGATTACCTTAACACAATGTGTTTTTACTTATGTAATCTCGGATAGAATTGATCCAACACTATAATGGTTTCCCCTCATCAAGGACCCCATCAGTGCCAGCGAGAAGAATCATTACTATGGCACTTGATTTTTTGTATTTTAAAGTGAATAAATTAAGGCCTCATATATCAGTGTAACAAACCTGCTTATTAGTGTGCAATTTAAATGTTTTCGTCAAAATAATTTTAGTAAAGTTTATCAAAGTTTCTACTTCCGGTTTTCCGATTCGATGTTTTCAACGCAGGCATTCCATTATTATAGCGACATTAATATAAAGAAGCATCAAACCGTAAGTTTAAATAGCTTAATTTATCATATTTCATTGATTTAATTCATTAATTCGATTTAAATGCTTTAATCACGGGCATTTAGTCTCTCGTATAAGCTGACACCCCTTTGACTATGTTTATTTAACGGAAATGGTTTCGCCCTGGAAGATTCTATGTTTTGTCGGTCACGTGACTTGTAGGAAAGTATATAAGGCGGGTCCGCTCAGATTTTCGGTCAGTCTGTTGTCAACTGTCATCAGGGTAAGATCTCAGATAGCACAAGTATACCGTTTTTGATTGTTAGTCTTTGGTATCTCGATGCAAGTTCTGTCTCCTGAGTAGTCACCTAGCATTGTTAGGGGTGAAAAGATTCAGAACATTCTTGATACCATGGGTTCTGATACATCCTGTAATTTGGGTTTGGGAGCTCATTTAGCATCAATATCGTTTGCTTGTCTGTCGGTACAGAGATTGTTACATGGGTAGGGCTTGATCATCCTGGGATATTTTCATTCATCAGTTTTTAATATTAAGGTGGCCTGAGACATCATTTTAAGGTGGTTTTCATCTCTTCAATTTTGCATAGCCCAGGCAGGGTTAATTGTAGGGTTTCATGACCGGATATTTTAGAGTTTTATATTTATTTTAAACCAATCTTTGTTGATTATATTGTGATCCCCGTGATTTTTGTGTCACCATAATCATTTTTATTGAATCATTGGTCTCTAATCATCGGCTAGATAAGCCTAAGAAAAATTAAGTATATGTACATATTTAGAAATAGTTAGCCCCCATACACGTTACAGAATTTTGGCGCCCAACGTGGGGCAATATATTAGCTTAAGTGTAAACTATCTTATCCACGAAAAAAACAACAACAATGGATCAGTCTAAACCAATTAACAAGGAAGAACTTTTAGTTGATGAAGGAAACTGGACGTTTGGAGCTTCAGTATAAGACCCTTAAGTTAGAACTAGACTTTTCGGCGGTGCACAGAGAGATAGACCAAAGCATGGCAGATATTGGGACGCCGATGCTTTAGCATAATGTTGATGCACGTGTTCTGTTTGATATACCGAAGGGTCGGGTAGAAGATACCAGTGAGGGTGATCAGTTATATCTGGTAAATAAGAGGTTATGAAGCCTGACGTATTTATCACAGACCGCCGTAGGAACCAATCAATGAGAACTGATGACAGGAAATTTTGCGACACGACTCATTATTTATTTTATTTATTTTTTTTAGAATCATTAAGACTTGAAATGTTGATTAGAGTGATTTTTAAAGTTATTTAGATAATAATCATTTAAAGTTTTGATATTTTATTCCTTGTTGTTTTAATCATGCGGGACGCATGAACCCGGAGGCGTGGGTAATGTAACAAACCTGCTTATTAGTGTGCAATTTAAATGTTTTCGTCAAAATAATTTTAGTAAAGTTTATCAAAGTTTCTACTTCCGGTTTTCCGATTCGATGTTTTCAACGCAGGCATTCCATTATTATAGCGACATTAATATAAAGAAGCATCAAACCGTAAGTTTAAATAGCTTAATTTATCATATTTCATTGATTTAATTCATTAATTCGATTTAAATGCTTTAATCACGGGCATTTAGTCTCTCGTATAAGCTGACACCCCTTTGACTATGTTTATTTAACGGAAATGGTTTCGCCCTGGAAGATTCTATGTTTTGTCGGTCACGTGACTTGTAGGAAAGTATATAAGGCGGGTCCGCTCAGATTTTCGGTCAGTCTGTTGTCAACTGTCATCAGGGTAAGATCTCAGATAGTACAAGTATACCGTTGTTGATTGTTAGTCTTTGGTATTTCGATGCAAGTTCTGTCACCCGAGTAGTCACCTAGCATTGTTAGGGGCGAAAAGATTCAGAACATTCTTGATACCATGGGTTCTGATACATCCTGTAATTTGGGTTTGGGAGCTCATTTAGCATTTGGATTGTTACATGGGTAGGGCTTGATCATCCTGGGATATTTTCATTCATCAGTTTTTAATATTAAGGTGGCCTGAGACATCATTTTAAGGTGGTTTTCATCTCTTCAATTTTGCATAGCCCAGGCAGGGTTAATTGGGTTTCCGGTTTTTTTTTTTATTTTATATTTTAATTAAGGAGGTCACCATTTTAATCATTGGTCTCTAATCATCGGCTAGATAAGCCTAAGAAAAATTAAGTATATGTACATATTTAGAAATAGTTAGCCCCCATACACGTTACATCAGGATTAAGTTGTTTTGGTGTATAAAGTGAAATGTGGCAGATTATAGGCACAGATGCACCTTTTGTTTACTGCATTTAAGCCATCCGAATTAGGCTTTTGTGGACAAAAAAATCAGTGTGATAAAACCGGGACTTGAACTCCAGTGGATAGGGGATAAGTGGTAGTAAGTCAGACATTCTTACCACTCAGCCTTGGAGGTCCCAGTGCTATTGCATTTTAATCACAAAATATCAAAACTAGTATTACTTCAATATGCATAGCAATACTTACAACTTACAAACATTTTATCAAGCCAGCTGTCAGATCAAGCAGGGTTATTTCCCCTTGCAGTTAAGTTTTTTCCCCTGCTTCTTTCACAGTTAATATGTCCAAACAGACAAAATTACCCAAATGGAAACTCTGAATGACCCCCTACCAGTGTGAACGCAATCCCTCCAATTTATGCTCGTCCTGATTTATTAGATTGTGATGGAGATCCTCAAGAAATCCGAACTGAAAGCAATTGTTTGATTCTCCACGACAAGATTTACTTTTATTGGTTATCAGAATTCATTGTAATACCCTTAAAAGGAAATCAAATTTGTGCTTTAATTTCATATGGTTAAATTTGCGAACTTGCGACAGCTCCGTGTAAATTTAAAGTTGAATTTATATCCTATTTTCAGCTGAGATTTGAGTACAATAGTCTCGGTACAGCTGAAAATGCATTTGTTAATGTCGGAAGGCTGCGTCTTGTATCCAAGACTGCGTGTAGCTTTATTCAGAAATCGTGGCCAGAATTGTTTTACCAACTGTTACTGCTATAAAATAAAATTTATTGGCCATTTTCAAGAAAGCATATCCAATTTTCCAGTTGAAATTGAGGATATTTATGTCTAAGCCTTTTAATATAATTCTAGATACTGAGTTTGATATGTAAGAGGAACATTTAAATTTTGTTACTGTTATTGATAATGCGCTCAAAAGGCAACTAGTACGTGATCTCAATATGTGATTCTATTTCTTCTAAGAGTTCATATTAATAAAGATTGAAGATTTTTTTTTCTAGTGGAAGATTATATATCTATTTCATGATTTTTCTCAGAGTCCGCCTTGGGAGCAGGAGGTCATGGGTTCGATCACCGCCGTGACATACCAAAGTCATAAAAAAATTGAACTGTTATTAGCTCCCTTGCTTGGCACTCATCAAAGGGTAGTTCCAGGACTGGTTGGCCTGGTGTCAGGATAATGTCTAATACAACTATAATACTGCAGTGTGGCACCTCTATATCTGTCTCAAGTAGACATCGTCTCCAAATGACTGAAATACTGTTAGTAGGATGTTAAACCCAACAAACAAACATTTTTCTCAGAAAAGATATATGTTTGAGACAAGGAACATTTTTTTCAAGGTATACATTTTTTTACTTTTATAAAAGCCTTTTTAATTTATATTTTTTATGTTAACTTGTCAGAAATTTAATATCGCTATAATGACTAAAATACTGTTGTACTGACAGTAAACTTGATCCAGCATGATAACATCAACACTACCTACAATAATTATTAAATCAATGTACAATATTTCAAAAATATACATGCGGATATTCTGTGCCAAAAACTCTCAAAATGGTGATTTCACTCTCCATGTTATCATTTCACTTTGATCAGAGTAAAATGATTAGGTTATATTTTCATGTAGAAGGATGGAATTCATGAAAAAATATTATAGTCTGTCCTTTATAGTCATATGTCTATCATGCTAAACTATCAGCATGCATAAAAAAAAAAAAAAAAAAAAAAAAAATCAACATATTTTTTCATGTAATTTATGAAATGCATGTTAACTTTATATAATGATGAATAACATGAGTGAAGGAAGTCAAATACAGAACTATTTTTAACAATTAATTATGGTGTCCTTTCCAATTATGTATCCATCCAATATTAGTATACTTGAAGATGACTAATTATTTTGACAGTGTCTATAATTTTCACATTATTTACTGTCAGACCTTGACAGGGGAATGACTGACATGAAATAATGTCTTAATTTGTAAATAACTTGAACCAGTAGATAATCAGTTACTGCTTGACAAGTGTTAACAGCACTTGCAACAAGAATTAGAAATATTTTCTTCTCCAAAATTGCATCAATTACTTCTTCTTTCTTTCAGTGCTTTTTGTAATTTACATCTTTTATTTGTCCATTTCCATTCTTCTTGCATGACAAAAAAAATGAAACAAAGTTTTAACTTTTCTTGTCTCTCTTCTTTTAATTTGCCATCATGTTGTACAAACTGTAATTAATGAGTTCTATTTTTGTTGAAGAAGGATTGAGTCCAGGTGCTATGCTCAAGAGAGGGAGGATGTGGGTTTGATCCTCGACTGCTGTTAAATTTTGTATTGGTAGCTCCCTGTTTAGCGCTCTGCATATATACAGGGTAGTTCCAGGACTGGTTGGCCTTGATAATGTTACATGATATGGTATCATGCCACATGTCTATGGCATGATACTGCAGTGTGGCAGCACTATATCTGTCTCATGTAGGTGTAGTCTCTAAATGACTGAAATATTGTTGGCAGGACATGAAACCCATAATAAACAAACAAGGTGCTATGGTGGAGGTATATCACCTTTGTTTTGACCATTTTGTAACCTAGATAAGCTTTTCAGTACTGACTGCATATTTTTAGATGGATAACTTATACTTGATTAAGTTTATCCATTGTTAATGCATGATTTTTATTTAATCTGACACTTTGAGCCGTTAATGTGTTTAATCCTGTAGCTTGAGACAAAGTCATTTAGGGATTTGTATTGCTTAAAACCACTTAAAATAAACTGAATTGATTTTCAAGTAGCTGATTTATACAGATTATAAAATCTTACAGGTGACATTTCATGATGAAAACTTAAGTACATAATAATTTTATACAGGGTTGATCTAGTGTGAAATTGTAGCAGACATGTGTCCACTAAATGTCAAGTTGACATTATTATCATAATATTCACTGAAATCAATCATCATCATCATCATCAGTCAAATTGTAACCATCATTATTGTCATCAGTATGATTTATTGTGTGATAGCTTTTAAGAAATCATCCCATGCAACCATGTCTATAGATCCGATGGTCATGAGTTGGAACCTTGATGGGGGAGCCACAGTCTTTCAAGGTGCAAGGTACTGGCCTCTTAATTCAAGAACTGAAGAAATTATATGATTAAGAACTTCTTTTTCAATCAGCATAAAAAGGATCACATTTATGCATATTATACCTTTAATGCTATTATATTACAAACCTATGCAAACAGTATAAAGCCTTATCAGCTTGCAAAGTACCATCCTGTGTGATCAGGTTTTTGAATGGCCTACTTGGTGTAATAGGGTGTAAATGTCCACTTGAATTAAAGGTTCAATCGGAATAATTATTGATCATCAATACTGATGCCTAATAATGAAACTGTTGCATCATTTCATAATTTCTGTATCTTCCAGTTCCATTGAAATATCTTTATTTGATCTCGCATAATTCCATAGGATGGTGCAAAACCATTTTAAGTAAATATAAATAAAGAAGCAGATACAATAACTTTGCTGTAGCTCATCATTTTAAGATGGATTCTCATTAAGAAAAAGTAACAGGAGGAGAATGTTGTTTTTCGAATCTTTCTATGTGACCATCCGCTTACATGATCAGGCGTAAATTGCTGTCAAGGTTGGTGCTGATTTTAATGCAGTTGGGCAGGTTGAATCAAGGGGGGCTGACAATGGAATTTTCCTGTTTTGATGGGATTATGAATCTAACTTCTGCGTAAAACCATTATAGAAAAAACAAGTCCTGTTCTTGGGTTAACATTGACAATCGTCTGGGATGATCTAAAGCTTGGATCTTTCAGCTACACAGTCTCTGTCTACTGGTTACATGGAGAGACTTAATTGAGTAAGTCTCAACACATTAGTCTGCCCTTGTGCTTTATTGATGTGGCTAAAATAGAATAGAACGTACATTAAATTTAAATCATAAAGTCCAGTTTGGAAATTGAAGTTTATTTTTATAAAGAAAACTTAACTTATCAATGTAACATCTGCTTTTGTTAA
>CM037792.1:48488172-48517577 GCA_021229015.1 Solen grandis | reverse complement strand
CCCTTTACATTCGCTGACGACGATCTAAAATAGTCAATTACCAAAAGTTTTTATCAGTTTAAACTATTCTAGACATATGAAGTTTAAGAAATAGCCTAGAAATAGATAAGTATAAAATTAACACCTAAAAACGGACATTAAAAATGTAATTGGAATCGTAACATTTCACTAGAGCACAAGAAATGAAAGGAAAAAAAGACTATATCTACAAGCACTCAACGAAATTTTTAATTCACTTTTCTCTACAAAGTTATAAAAATAATAAATCTTACATAAAAAACGTGCTAATTAATTGCCAGGTTGATGAACTTTAAGGCCTGTAAAATTGCTGATTTTGTTTTGGAAAAAAAAGGTAATTCATTTTTTTAGGATGCATACCTACCATTAACCATGTAAATTAAACAGAAATGGGTTGTGTTTCCATGTGTCATCAGTTTCATTATATTTACATAACTTTTTAAGTATTAATTTTATGAAACAATTTAATTCTTCTTAACTCACTCCTCAAAATATTTTTCCTGAACGGAATAGATACAAACAGTAATGCCTATATATCATCATGTTCACTTGTTTAATATTTACGAATGTATTAATCTATATGTATTTTGAATTTATAAAAAAAAAATGAAAAGAAATGAAAGAATTTGAAAATTTTAATTTGCCATTTATGATCACTAATTTAAATGAAATCCAGGTAATCAGTCATTGAGCAATGTTGCTGATAAGTCAATGAATATGAAAGACCACAATTTGTTGACAAAATATGTCTAAATTAAAAATTTATGATTTTCTCAGTCTTAAACAAAATTTTATTTTACACTGTTGAGTCCAAAACTGATGATTATTAATGTTTCACTATTGATGGTTTACATCAAATCAAGTTTTTTTTGTTTTTTTGTTGTTGTTTTTTTTGTGGTAGTGAAGGGTGTGTGTGTCCAGAAAGCAGAAAACACTTATTATGCCAGTTTAAAAATGAAAATGCACGGGAAACCCATATTTCTTGCATATATTTAAAAAAATCCTCGAGGAATCCCCAAAGCTTCGGTAGGATGTCTCGCCGACGTATCAAGGTGTGTGTGTGGGTTCGGGGATATTCGAATGTTCGGCGACACATTCCCGGTCTTGGAAGTGGAGTCCCCGAATATTCGCCAAAATGTCGGCGGGGTTGAAAAGCGCACTCTGATATTTGTTGCTTTTTTGGTCAATCATAGACTGAGACGGCCAAAAAGGTCATGGAACATTAACAGAACAGAACAGAACATAATTTTATTATAGGCTTAGGCACTCAGCCCTTTGTCATGAACAACTGCATTTACATTGGCATGCAGAGACAATACAAATATAATGAAATTAATATGAATATGTGAGAATATCATATTGCATATATAAGGTCTTGTCTCATCATTACGTTATGTAAATATACATGTATGTTTTTAAATCTCACTCTCACAAACATAATAATTATATTTACGCATACAATAAGTTTGATTATTATTTTAATATTATACATTATTTTCCCACATTAAATGTAACGAAATAACAATCTAAATATACATAGTGACCTATAAAATAAGTGTATCGGGGTTCATAAAAAATTCCATGATTAAACCTTTTGGACCAATGTAGTGGTACATTATAAAAAAACCTAGAAAAATTAAAAAAAAAAAATAATATTTATAATTGGATTCAGATACCACCGAGTAACTCAAATTAAACATATTTTAACAATGATATTGTATAAAAGTCTTACAAGACGCGTCTACTGCCAAAATATAATTATAAATGCAATGTTCAAAGGTAAGGACAATACTAACAGAACAAACAATACAAAGTTAATCTCTTATATTGATGACTAAGCAGTTTCCGATGGAACTCACGTCCCGCTCGGCGATCCGAATACGATAAAATAAATGTTAGAAGGAAATATATATGTAGAATTATTCGCGCCAAATCTTGTTATGGTGAGAAAAGGGCTGGACTGACCAATCAAATAGAAAATCATTCATTCATATCATAACAACTTTTTCACTCACGCACTCATGATTTTCTCTCACCACGGAATTAAACGTAACATTGAGCACGAGACCTTTAACACAACGTGTCACGTAACAAAGGGACAAGAGTATTAACAAAACAAATACGAATGACACGCACGAACATTTGTTAAAACGCTATTCACATACATAAATTATCTTGAGTCAAGCTTAAACTTGACCATGCTACATAAGTAAGATAGAACTAATGAATTAAATTATTTCTGATATCACAAGATTGTGCTTACGGCATTATCCGTGCTTAAATCCTGTCATAATACATGATATTGATGGGGCATCCTCATAACCCCAGAAAGTCTTCCCTTAATTTTGTCTCTAATTCCACCATTAAATTCTCACAAACTCCATAATCTTCCCCGGTTCGCAAATACTCGGCGATACATCAGTGATACATCCGTAATCTACAGGGATATTCCCCCGATGATCTTTCAAATCACTGAAGCTCCGGGGCACCATCGCCAATCATCGAAAAAAGTCCCCCGAAGCTTTCCCGAACATCAGGAGCCATGGTCATTCATCGGGGGACATTCAAAGAAGCTTTGTGACCATAGCCCAAGCACAGGGACTCGAAGTTGCATGGGGCGAATCATTTCGTACTTGGTAACATTAAAAATAGGAAGGGACACTGATTTGAGACCAAATTTGCTAAAAACGCGTTTATAACGAAATTCAACATTGAAAATGGATCAGGTTGTGTTTTAAATAAATAAATTCAGAAATTCCTAAACGTAAATGAGGTAGTTTTTCTCTTGTAACGATAATATCGTTAATTTATTGTTCCAATCGAGCTTGACAAGAGCCGGGGAAAACTATTTCTGGTTTGTTTAGAAGTGAATATAAAGGTAAGTTTTTATTGGTCAATCAAAACGAAACTGACATTTCCCGGGAAAACTACATTAAGTTACGGAGGTCCAGAATAGCATAAACAACGCGATCGAAAGTGGGCGCAATGTAATCATTGTCGGACAAGAAGGTACAGGGAAGTCATACCTGCTTACACAGTATTTGATTTAAATATATTGACCAATAAGCGCTTACATTTTATTCCTTAGAAAGAAACCGGAGGTATCCGGTCCCGGCTGTTGTCAAGCTCGATTGGGACATTAAAAACACTTGTTAGTCATTTATAAGAGTAAAAACAACACGGGAAACGACACGATTCTATATATCCATTCATTTCAAATGCATATGAACCATTTTATTGATCGTTATTTGCCGAAAATGCGATATTCATAATATAGCCGAAAATAGTGTCCTCCCTTCCTATTTTTAATGCTACTATTAAGTACGAAATGATTCGCCCATGCAACTTCGAGCCCCTGTGAGCCCAAGCACCAGTGAACGGACCATCCCTGAAACCTAATCAGTGCCATTTTTCATGGGACTGCTCCGTCGTTTTGGCTCAAACATCAGAAGTTTGTGTATTTTCACATCGTCGATCGATGATTTCCCCCTCGTTGGACCTAGGCATAAGATCAATGGCCTTCAAATTTCAAAAATTATACATCGTATATAAAATAACAAAACAAAAAAAACACTCTTTTATTCACTTTTATCCCCAGATATCCTTTAGAATGCATCTCCATCATACTAAAAATATTTTTCCGGACCCCCGCCCCCTCCCCATCATTCACAGCACATTCAGATTTAGATTCAGTGAAGTATGTCGTCACTTGTGGAAATATTTCTCGAATAAATTATATAAACTTTACGTTTAATTATATGCTGTAATCCTTTATTGATCTTTATTCAAGCTTGTACCAAAAGTTTAATAATAGCACACGACTCCTAGAATTATTTTTCGGCCCTTTGGCCGTTTTGTTTTCACCTGAACTTCCTGTCTAAACTTAGAGGTGAAAGTCACTAATTTAAATAAAAAGTCGATTGGTCGACTTAAAAATCGAGAGTATCCCTCCAGAAAAGAGATCAGCTTGTTCGCTTCGTATATTCTTTCCTAAAGCCTCATTTTACGACAGAAACATACTAATACATGTCTTAACGTTCAAAATAGTTATTTCAACACAAAACAAAAACAACAACAACAACAAAAAAAACAACATATCTAAAGGATGAGAACACATGTCGGATTTGAAACCTTAAGACCTCTTCGTATCCCGGAAATCGCACATTCGTTCAGATCATAACTTCAATATTATACGGTGGATGCACTCCAAGCTTGTTTTATATAGTGATAAGTATAATTTTGATCATTTCATTTCACCCTTTCTCAGACAACTGCTGGAATGCAGGTGACTCAAGTGTTCCGAGGAACACCCATCCAGTTGTATTACTTGAAGGGACGTATTATGTTGTGAGTTGGTCGTTCGTCTGTCCGATCGACAGCAGTTTCATATCTGCTCTATATATTTTGAACGCTTGAAAGTTATTCATAAATCCCCTCACCAAGATGCAGAATAAACACTAAATATAATTAAATACCACGGCCGTGTATCTTTTTTTAAAGATACTTATTGTTTTACCAGTACTATATACTTTCCATTGAATGTAAATTTTATGATAACATTAATTATTCTTATACATCATATTTTCTGTGAAAAATTCCGGCCATTTGTGATTTTTATGGGCGATCATAGGTAACTAAGAAATGTTTGTGTAACCTAGTGCAGATTTTAAAATACATGTAGTTTTACAAATATTCAGCATTACGCCTATTCGAATCGTGGTATTTGAATGCATTCTTTATTTATTTTTTTTCTCTCAGAAAATAAGAAGAAAACAAGAGGGCCATAGAGGCCCTGATCGCTCACCTGAGTATAGTGTTACCCAAGGAACATCTGTACTAAAACATTTTGAAATCTGGCCAGAAGTTTTGAAGGAGATGATTTTTGAAGATTTCATAATTCTTTTCTTTCCATTGCCATGTCAACCAGAATTAAACATGGGTCATGTTTCTTTTAGCAACTTTTGTGAAGGTTCACCCAAGGATCATCCCTGCCAAGTTTAATCAAATTCTGTTTAGTGGTTTTAGAAGAGATGTCGTTTAAAGTTTTCACAATATACCTTTCAGGCAAATTAGCCCCGCCCTGGCAGCCATGTTGTTTTTTTACAGGTCGGAATAATTTTAGCAATCTTGGTAGAGAAATACCCAAGGAACATCTGTACTAAAACATTTTGAACTCTGGCCAGTAGCTTTGAAAGAGATGATTTTTGAAGTTTTTATTTATTTCCGTTGCCACGGCAACCAGAGTTCTACATGGATCAAGATTATTTCAGTAACTTTTGTGGAGGTTCATCCAAGGTTCATCCAAGTTAAGTTTAATCAAATTCTGTCCAGCGGTTTCAAAGGAGATGTCGTTTAAAGTTTTCACTATATACATTTAAGGCAAATTAGCCCCGCCCCTGGCGGTCATATTTTTTACGGATCGGAATAATGTTAGCAATCTTGGTAGAGGGTTACCCAAAGATCATCTGTACTAAAACATTGAAATCTGGCCAGTAGTTCTGAAGGAGATGATTTTTAAAGTTTTTTTTTTTCTTCTTTCCGTTGCCATGGCAACCAGAGTTCTACATAGATCAATTTTATTTTAGCACCTTATGTGAAGGTTCACCCAAGGATTATCCCTGCAAAGTTAAATGGAATTATGTCCAGCGGTTTCAGAGGAGATGTGTAAAGCAAATTGTTGACGACGTACGACGCACGACGACGGAAGCCGGGTGATCACAAAAGCTCACTTTGAGTACATAGTGCTCTTAAAGTTGTTCTGTTTTTATTCCCAAGAAAATAATGATCCGTGAGTTAAATAATAATGGATATGCTTCAAATATGAATACCTGCATGCATAACAGAACTGCTCAGAAAAAACGATATTAAACTGATATAAGTTCATATATAATAGTATTAATATTACACACAGAGTGATGAAAATGAATAATAAATATTAAAACATTTACACATTTAATGACTTGCAGTGTACAAAAAATTAATAAAGGTTTTAATAGCAACATAGTGGTACCGGTGTATCTGGGACTTTCAGTTTTTATTTATTTCTTTTCGGGGTGTGTGTGTGGGGGGGGGGGGGGGTACTATCATATTTTGATCAATGGAAGTTCGGACTTCCAAGAGTTTTTTGTAAATGGTTCCCGATGCGTGCTAAACAGAAACAGAACTCAGAGCCGGAAAACATGTACGTTGCTATGCAATTATGATTTATATTTCCTCAAAGTACAGCATAGCTGTTTGTAAACAGGAGTAATGTTTGTTTGTTGGGGTTAACGTCCCACCGACAGCATTTCAGCAATTTGGAAACGATGTCTACTTGAGACAGATATAGTGCTGCCACACTGCAGTATCACGCCATAGACATGTGGCATGATAACACACCTAGTCACATTATCCTGACACCGTGCCAATTAGTCCTGGAATTATCCTCATAAACTGAGCAAGGGAGCTATACCAGTACCATTTTTTACGACTTTGGTATGTCGCGGACAAGGATCGAACCCACGACCCCCCGCTTCCGAAGCGGACGCTCTAACCACTCGGCCACCGGGGTCAATAAACAGGAGTAAATGGAATTTAAACGTCCATGGTTTTGTCGTTTGTGAATCGATAAATCTTTCCTTGTTCAATGTTAAAGATAAGACAAAGAAATCAGTTCCACCAATGTTATCCACGAGCTCACTTTGACTTAAGTATTCGACGTTAAAAGTTGTTAATGTTAAGTTAATTCTTCTTTCTTTTTGATACCGAGACTTTAATACCTGCATAGAAACTAAATAAACTGTATACAGGTATAACTGTAAAGTTAAGTATTGTTTTAGATGGAACAGTATTAATAGAAGAAAGAACAAATACAGCTTGTACAAAACGTTACTGTAAACCAGGAAACTTTCGCGTCAAAAACTTTCGCGTTTTTATGCGTCCGGGCATATTCGCGGCGTAATACTTTCGCGGATTTGGGCAGACCGCGAATCCCGCGAAACAATACACGCTACGAACAAATTGTATTCATTCAATAGCATGACACGGCATTCCAATACACTTCACGGTTATTTTGCTGGTCAGCGGCCATTGAATATGAGAGAACAGTTTACAGTTAATAGTTTGAGTAGTTTTCAGATTAGCTGTTGTTGAGAGGAGTTACTTGTATACTAGGATTAATGGTCAGTTTTGCAAGATGTCCATACATAGTTTTTTTACGCCACAAAAATCAAGAAAAACTGAGGACACCTACATACACACATACATACATACATAACATAACATAAGCTTTGTTCAGCATTAAACATACGTCATAAGTTTATCTAGCATAATAAATACAATGATAATTTGTGGCGGCAAGTACTAGCATGTGTACCGACAACTATTGTCAAGTACAGTTTATAATGCACACAAAAACACATCGTCTGCAATTTGTAACACTTCTATTTACATTCGGCTTATGAAATTCACACCCGTTCACAAACAACGGAAATAACACACGCATCATACACAAACATGTAAATTTAACTAATTCAAAACTTCTTGTAGCTACTAATTTTCGCGTTTTTAAGGCAGGAGAGTAATTCGCGGCGTTTTTTTTCTTCTCGGAAATAACCCGACCGCGAAACTCGCTAACCTAAAATGCTCGAAATAATTTCCTGGTTTACAGTATTGCGCAAGTTAAAACCAGGAAGAAAAAAAAAGATGTTTACCAATCTACCTACCCTCTTCTTCAGATTAAGGTCGGTAAAGGGGAAACAAAGATTTTTTTTTTATTAGTGGCCTAGATACATGTTCGGAAACGTGATTACATTTCTAAAATTTCACACTGTACCTTTCCTCATCTGCCCGCAACTGCGTATAGAAAAATGAGTGGAAGAAAAATAATGTAATCGCTTTCGCAGTTTCACCGGTTTTCGCTAGAGCAATTCCATTCAGTTTATCGCATGGTTCGAAGTTCACTGGCTTGTTGAATGCCCTTAATGATATTTCAAGCGTTTGGTCGTAATGTTGAAGCATACTTTTTACCCCATAAAATATGTTTGACAGTTACCTGTCAATTATGTAGTCATGAACTTCAAACTTTTTACCGATATCCGGTTAGTGCCATATTAGATGATGTGTGTTGCTTTATGAAGGTCGGGAACTACAATTGTATTCGAAGTTTGACAATTGTAAACAACACACGACCATATAAAACGACACACAACAATGCGACAAAACAATAGACATTATAGGGCACAAATGTTGCATTGATTTACAATCACTTTTCACGAAACATCGCATTAAATTTGAACATTGTCACGTGTCATTTCATATTATTGTCCTAATATGCTTCACAAGGACAGGTCCACGTACGACAATGTACCACGACACATGACCATGCGACATAACGTACGACAAAGTGACACGACAATCAACATTATAACGCGCAAATGTTGTGGAATATTTGTGTCGTGTTACAGTTAAATCTCGACACACAACACGAAAAAGCAACGGGATACAAGATATGCTACACAACACTCTACAAGTTGCGTTGTCGTGTGCCGTTTTAAATTGCCGTGTGTTCTTTACAAATGTCATGCATTTTCACGAGTTCCAAATATTGGCTCACAATGCATGAACATAAGTTTCACATAAGTTTCATATTAGTCCATGTCAGTGAAAACGGTTGACTACTACTTTTAATAATGTTGTCGCAAGATTGCAAACTATTTTCCATTTTATTTCAAAATTACGAAATGGGGTTGGACCACAAGTTCTAACAACTCAGTTACAATCCTTCCCCTAAATTTTACCCAATTCATTTTCATCTTAGGAAAAGAATAAACATAATAATATATGTACAGATGGAGAGAAAACAACTAAATACAAACATTAGTGTGCTGAAAAGAAAAGGCATAATGTAGAGATATCAATTACATACATATCGATGTATCGATATGTTAATATATGTAATAGATGAAGAAGGTCATTATGTGGCTACTCCCGACATACCTCCCAGGGTAGCAAAGGCAGCAACACCAGCGCACAAACACAGGAACTTTATGATGCATTGTACATATAGAGATATCCCGAACTTTAGAGTTAACATTCATTAAATGTTATCTAAAGTAATCAAATGGCACACAGTGCTATATAACAATATCAGCAATAGTAATGATATGGGGAATAGCATTGTAAAATAGAAAGAAAAAAAACTTAGTTATTATTAAACTGTTAAGTTTCCTTTTTAAACTTCAACTACAATTATGTTTTCCTCTTGCGTAATCATATTACTCCCAAATAACTGAAATTGTAAATTTAATGGATGAAAATTTCTGGTTGCACGAAACATGTTATATCTTTGATTATAAAAAGTGGACACTTAAATAAAAACTGTTCTGCATCTTCAAGATTCCCCCACAAACACTACTATGATTATTGATTTCCTAATAAGTGATTTTTTAACAAATCGTTATTTAAATTACTTCAGTTATTTCTTAATCAAGAATGAAGGACAGATAATCTTCTCTTCCCATGTGCATATTAATTTGGAATAGTAGGAACTTCATCACGTGAAAGAGTGTTTTTAAATGCGGATATAGAAGATGACGATTTTATATTATCATTTAGTCCATTCCAGAGCAAAATGGATGATGGAATACAAGACCTACGCATTGTTTCTGTCCTACAATATGGAATTGTATAGTTTAAATCATTTCTTACTGGATAATTAGTTCTAGCTCTAACAATGGGTGTGAATAAGTCTAAAATATAGGTTGTTACATTATATTACTATCCTTATATAAAAAGTAATATTTTTGAATTTCTCTTCTTTTCTTAAGTTGAACCCACCTACATTCTATATAAAGATTTTGTAATGACACTGATCTAGTTAGACCTGTTACAATTCTAGCTGCTTCATTTTGTAAATTTTCTAATTTGTTTTCCAATTCTTTAGAACACCCATCCCAAACTCATGAAGTGTATTCTAAAATTGATCTTATGTAGGATAGATAAACTTGATTTAATGCATTTCTATTTACAATAAATTTAAAGCATTTTCATGACATTTAAAGGTGTTGAAGCAGAAAGTAAAATATGATATATATGCTGGTTCTATTGTCCATTTTGGTAGAGTGTTACACCTAAATGACGAAATTAACAGTTACATTTTCAAATAGTAGATTTGGCTATATTCTGTTTCTGTAAGAGAGAATAATATTGCTAGATGTATTATGATATTGTTAGATGTAAAAAAACAATTTTTCAAATATATGGCTGCAGTGTGGAAAACCCTTTTCTTGAATTCAAATAACCATGATCTTTCAAGTATTTGATAGCAATATACGGACACGTTTCATAAAATAGACGATGTCGTTGAATACAGCTGATTGCCACTATTCAATTATTTAGTTGAAACCTTAAAACTATTTTTGATAAGATTAAACAAATATTGTATATGTGAATAACAACAATCATCACACTTTTTTTTCGCAATATATTATGATTTTGTTAAAGACGACTGACCACAATCTTTCATTTATGAAGTCGCGAGCTTGAAATATTAACCCAGTAGCAACTACCTTTTAATTATCTTTCAGTTATGCAGATGCGAGCTTAAAAACTGTTTTTCATAAGAAAGACCAAATTATTAAATATGAATATGTATATGGTTTCCATTTTTTATCACAATGTTTGACTACGTGATACACAAAATATTATGTTTTAATACGGTTATCCACCACACTTCAATTATGTTTATGAGCTGGAAAACTTTGAACACTATTTTTCACAAGATTGACAATTTATTATATGTGACTTTGCATTATCTTTCCAATTTTTATCGCAATGTTTGAATAAACATGTATGTCACACAAACGATCATGTATTTGAATACGTTTGACCACCATCTTTTAGTTTACAACACTTTCAACACTTTGGCTCAATCTCAGCATACCTGTGTTGTAGAATTCTGTTCAATCTGTCGATCATTCATACAAAATGAAGTGCTTTTTCGGTTTTAAATGTAGAGAATGGGACCCCCAGAATGTAGGTACTATCGAGAGACATGCTGGCAGTCTAATGGCATGAAGTTGACAGCTCAGTTAAAGTCTGAGAGGTAATGCTCTGAATGCCTGAATTATACTTATCCTGGAGTATCCGGTTCTCGCCAGCATAAGAAGTTATTTCAAGAAAAATGAACAATACAATCTTAAATATATCTTCAAATGTATCAATATCTTCCCTTCAATTGTCATAAATTGTCAATGGTAAAATAGAAAAATAACTCAAAATCCAACAACAGTCAAAAATATCATTTCGAAAATGGCGTCTTGAGTGCACGACAGTGAGCTCAAGATGAGTCTGTTACGAGTATGGTGCACATATAGAGGAACACAATCTATAAACCAGGCGCGGATCCAGGATTTTGGTTGGGGTGGGGGCGTAAGTCCAGCAACTACCGGTACTTAATTGTATTAATAATATATAGCATGTTTAATACCATATATATATTTTTGGGCTTTAATATTTTTAAACCATATATGTAACTAGAAATTACTAAATCATTAAATAGTTCCTCATAAAACAATCAGTAAATACTGTCAAAGTCGACAGCGCAGCTCTCTTTGGCAAATACACCAATAATTACAATGAATTGATAATGCAAGAACAATAAAATCACAAGATTATAAGTATACAATTCGTGGCGCATGTGTATATTAATTAGTTATAATATATTTAGTATCAGTAATGGTAAATCAGTTAGCATAATATGGACAAAACATTCCTTAAATTCTTAGTCCTTTAACATTAATGAATTATTAAATTTTAATATCATTTCTTTTTCACCTATACTTATCGAAAGAATTTTAGTCTTATAAATCTATATTTTGGACACACAAGCAAGAAATGATATCCAGGTTCTATCATAGATGAGTTACAAGCACATAATCCATTTTTCTATCTGTCCCATCGTATCTCCCTACCTCAATATTTAGTTCATAGTCAGATAAACGAAATTTACTCAAATCTTTGATAATCATTTTTTTCATTTCAAAATACGTTTCAAATCTAAATTCTGTTATGTATTTACAGTTAGTCTTAAGTTTTGGACTTTTATTTATACATTCATGCCATTTCTGTACAAACTTTGTTTTATCATTGGTACATAGTCAGTATCTACGTCAGAATTATTCCATATTTTTCCAAAACCTAAGTTTTCTAAAAGCGATTGAATTCCAAAGACCCATTTTTAAAAATTTTTTTTTCCAAAAAAATTTGTATACTTACATTTCATAATTTCAACTCCCCACACCTTAACAATATGTTAGAATAGGTGTAATCATTTTGTCAAATAAATGTAGTTTTGTTGATACATGTATATCAAAATATATAACAAATTCGACATCCCTCTCATTGCTTGTTCAGACAATGATTTAATTGCATAGGACATATTGCCAATAAAAAACATATTAATACCCAGGTAACAGAACTTATCCACAACTTATATAAGCTGTTCATTATATTCCACTGACATTTTTTTTCTCCTTTTTCTTTTTTTTCAAAAATGCATATTTTTGCTTTGCTTACATTTATAGACTTATAAACACTTTCGCTGCCTAAAAACGAAAAACGAGGGCACCAATGATGTGTTAAAAACTCATTTATCCGATTTATAATGGGCACGCATGATAATCAGGTAATTTCCTAGTGCTACATCTGAGAATATATTTTAAAGCAAAAACAATCATTTTCTTTTCTTTCGCACTTGTCGAAAGAAAATAAACATCTGAAATCTGTCTGAGACAGGTATAACTGAATGAATCCAGCCTTTTCCGCTTCGATGGACCGGACAATTTTCAATGTATCGACTGCTACTGCTTGTTTAAATGGCGGAAAGGTGCCAAACCAGCGAAAATACGAGAAAACTGATACGAAAAAACTTTAGTAAAAACAAACTGAAAATGAAATTTCGATTTTGATCAAATTGACTGACTCTAATTGTCACATCAATTAAAAAAAAAATGTGGATAAACGCATAAAAACACCTTGGTCGATTTTAGGGGGGAGGGCGTACGCCGCTTCCGCCCCCTCTAAATCCTTCCTTGTAAACCAACAGTTTTAATAAAGTTCTGTGTTCTTCCTATTAGCACAGTTTTGTGTGCAAAATTTGAGATGATTCAAATGAGAACAAGAAAAACTATCACACTCACAGTGTTAATATTATTGTAGGGTGCCCTCAGAGTTTTGTAAGTGGGGATACAATTGCTATATGTCCTTAACTCTGTATCCTTTCATATAGAGAGTCCCAATAGTTTAAGTTGTATATGGCACATTTTTTGGGTAAAAACTTTTACAGGGAGTAAATATGCATGCTGTAGTATGATTATCAAGTATGAATTTTGCTATCAGATTAATAACAATTATGGCTCTAAATGATTTCCATATATAGGATTGTTGAGAAGTGTATTCATAATCAAAATACATTATTTTAAGAACAGATGTTGGTTTACATACATCAGTCAACGTGTGCTTGCCGAGTATTATTGGCAGATTTAACAGGTGGTTTAAAAATGATAAAAAGAGGCATTTGTTTAGGTAAAATAGGTACTTCTTATTAAATTAATGTTTTTATCTGTTTCCCAAAAGTTTCCCAAACATTTTCAATAAAAAAAGAGTTTGGAAACAGGATCAATCAATTTTGCCAATTGTGTAAAAATATGTCACACTCGACGTGAAATATTGCATTAGTATACATAGCCCGAGAATAACAATATGGCGAGAACTCAATACTTGAGGTATAATTATGCCACTGTGTTTTGATATGAAGTTTATCAGACGAGGTTGGGAGAATATAAATGATGAGGCTCTGCCGAGTCTAAAAAACTTTATATCGAAACACAGTAGCATATTATTCTATTTATCTTACATAAAAATCACTGTGGCAAATTATAATATTTGTCTTACATAAAAAGAAACATTCTAAAATATGTGCATTTAATGCAGTTTATGTTTGTCTGTTGGGTTTAACGTCCCACCGACAGTATTTCATTCATTTGGAGACGATGTCTAATTGAGACAGATATAGTGCTGCTATACTGCAGTATCACGCCGAAGACAGTCACATTATCCTGACACCGAGCCAACCAGTCCTGGAACCACCCTTATATGCTGAGCGCCAAGCAAGGGAGCTATACCAGTACCATTTTTTAAGACTTTGGTATGTCGCAGGAGGGGAACGAACCCACGACCTCCCGCTCCCGAGGCGGACGCTCAAAGCACTCGGCCACCGGGGACGGTGTTTTAGCGTATTTATATACAAATGGGCAGAGCAAAATCCGGTGTTAACAAAGATAGTACGAATACAATGTTTTTATTTATCTATTACCCGTGAAACGAGCCCTTTCATTATCTTAAAGGAATACGCTCGGCTGAAATGAAAATTTAACCATCAATAAACCTTTTAGTGTAGATCACTTTGACATGACTTTCATTTTTATACACGCTATATTTGTGAAGATATAGCTGTTTAAAGTTTGTGATTTCGATCGGCTATGGCCGCCGCCATCTTTGTTCATGTTTACCTTTCTGTGACGTCACAAATACCCATTGAACCATATCCCGATCGATGAGTGCGATTAATAGGGGTTGTGATAAAAGCATTAAAGGAATACGCTCGTCTGATTACAACTAGGTTTCAATTGAAAGATATTGATGTAAATAAACCAATTAAATTTCTCATTTCATTGAATCAATCGTAATAAGAAAGAAATTGTAAGTTAAAGACGTCTATTTAAACCAATTTGCTCCGCGATATTTTTTATTTCTATAATACATCTTTGTCATTTTTACCGTGAAATGCTTGCAACTGCGGTTATTGAAAAGTTGTGTGGTGTTAAACTGATTGGATAAGAAATCACTGGCAAGCCTTTGTAACAGCGTCATATAAAATCTCACCACAGGGCCATAAAACACGGCCATAAAACGAAGCGTGCGACCGAGTCACCATGTCGACAGACAATTGATGTGCACGTTTTACTGAAACGGACATGTAGAGTATAATCATCACCACAAACATACTAAATGCATTATATGAATATGAAAAAAAAGTGTTGAATCCACGTTTTATATTATAATAATCTATATTATGCTATTTTACGGAAAAAGTCTGTTTAAATAAATATATATAAGTAAAAGTATCGTATCGCAATGAGCTCATGTTATTGTGATATACAGAAAGTAGTTAGCATAATTTACATTATTTTGCTAAATTGCGAGCAATTAGGTGTGTTAATCATAATTACAACACGGTGTCCCTTTGATTCGTCTCAGTAGTATTTCACAGTTACCGTCATTGCAATTAGATTTCTACTTACATGATACCGCCCCTTTTATATATTTATATGTTTGATTAAAAAACTGTTTAAAAATTGTTGATAATTGCTGTAATAATTTGCGCAATTAAAATAGCGATGTTTGTGAGAATGTGCATAAATGATTGCGTGACAAGGGGTATTGACTTTAGTTATAGTTCGATCACTATAGCAGGAAGTTTAATAAAGTTTTTGAGATATTTCTTAAAATGGAGTGTATAGTTCCTTACGACTTTGAGCCCGAATATACTGAGGAAGAGCTGCAACTGCTTCAAGACAATGACGTACGGGAGGAGGAATATTTATGTGCTGAGGACTTTTGTCTGTGTGATAACTGTGTTATGATGCCATCCAATATGGATAATGTATGTTGCAAATCGAGTGACTTGGTTGTTGGAAATTAAGATGAACTTACGTGCATTACGAACCATACGGGCTTTCACTTCTTAGTTCTGAATGATTCTGTTTTAGAAGTTGCAATCATTACCATTCTGGCATACAAAGGTCATAGGACGAGGGCTCCAGACTCTCTCACTCACGAGTAAGAAAACAATAAAATGATCATAGTTTAATCTTTTAATAATATATTTTCATCATATTCAAATAATAAACATTTTTCAAACAATTTCTCCACAACACACGTAATTCCCTTCTATATTTCAATGTATGTACGCAACCGGAAGTGTGTCTGTGACGTCACGATTGTTGAAAAAAAGTCTCGCGAGACCACGAGACGTAAACAATGTCTGCGCCCATGTCTCGGAGCAAATTGGTGTAAATAGACGTCTTTAACTTGCAATTTCTTTCTTATTACGATTGATTCAATGAAATGAGTAATTAAATTGGTTTATTTACATCAATATCTTTCAATTAAAACCTAGTTGTTATCAGCCGAGCGTATTCCTTTAAACAGTGAAATTAACAAAACATTTATATACTTAGTGAACTCTACACCCAAGTCCATGTAGAGAAGCAGTCCTGTTGTTTTAAAAATAATTGACTATAAAGGCTAAGTTTATCAGGCAAGTGTTATCAGTCTTTGTTGAAAAAATACTATCACATTCTTATAAAAATCGATTCTTACTGCTGGTAAAATTACAGTTTTGGCTGCAGTAGATAAAACTTTATGAAAAAAAAAAAAGATGTAAGATGTAAGATAATATCACAGGATATAGAATAACTGCCCAATTGTCAAGAAAGACAATTTTCAAAATTCCAGATGTTGATCAATTCTATTACACGATGACAAAAATGTACCGCGAAATAAACTTTTTTTTTCTTTCTAGCAAACAGTGATTTAATTAGTAAAATTGCATAAAAAGTACCATTCTCAGACCTGTGGTTGCTCAAAATATGATTATGATGTCAGTGCTAGGGGGTTCGGGGGCATGCTTCCCCGAAAAAAAAGTTTCGCCGATGACTGAGATGCATTTTGAGGGTTACCTGAGGGAAATATGATAGTTTTTTTGTTTTTAAAAAAAGTGAGATATATAATTTATATATTGAAATTTAAGCCTTGGGCTAAATAGTTTAATTGCATTGCTTGAGATCGAACTATTTGCATCAGCGTATTTTTTTCTTCATTTTTATGCTGTTTGCCCCTAAAATCAATTTTTCTGTTTTCACAAAATTCTTGACCCACGACCCACTTGTCATTGGGCCGAGATGCTTTAAGAATGCATATAAAATGTTAATCATCCAGAAAAGAAAAAAAATTCGAGAGATTGAAAATTTGAGACATAAAAAACCGAAGGATTTCGTGTCCTTATTTCGTAAGAGACAATCGTCAGACGGTGATGCCACGCTTGACGAGTTCTTCGAGTATTTTCGCGATTTATCACAAAAAAAGAGTCAATTTAAAAATGAGGAAGCGGAATCATTCTGCGACTCGCACAATTTTAATGATACACCATATGATTTTGAGGAGTTGAATATGAATATTACCATTCAGGAAAAAGTTATTACAGTTAAGAAACTGAAAAGAGGAAAATCGCCAGGAAAAGATTGCTTATTAAATTCATACTTCATTGAAACAATAGATATTTTAGCCCCATATTTATGTAACTTATTCAATGCCATTCTTACGTCGGGGTGCTATCCTGATCAGTGGGCTGAGGGTATAATTGTGCCATTGGCGATCACAATAGCTCACCATGAGCGCGTTGTGCTCAGGTGAGCTAATAAAAAGGCCGACATCGGGTAACTACGGTTAACAATTTTGTATCATGGTACCATCTGCCAAAATTCTATTTCTAGAAGCGAAAATGTCGCATATATATAAATCCGTATGAAATTATTATAAACAATTTAGCGATATCTCGATATACACTTTACTAATTTAATCAGGATTCTTTATTAATACTGCCAGGGGCCGATTTTCTTTTATTTTTTGTATAAGAGATTAAACTGTATGAAATTAATGTATATATGTATAATTCAGTCATCCGTAACAAAGTCTCATCTATTTATCAATTGCGGCGAGATCAAGATTTCGCTGCTATGTTGATTATAGCAGCGTGAATACTCGTTTTGATTTAAATATGAAACTTTTAAAATAAAGAGCCATTGAAATAATTACAATATGTATATTCAGGCAGGCTTCCTGACATTTCCTCATCAACTTTATTAATTTTAATCGCGATTCTACTACCTCGCTGCTGTGCAGTCAACTTCACACTGCCAGCAGCCAAACCATTTTGTTAGATAAGTTATCAATCGGTCGGAAATAAATGTAAATAGGTACACATGTCTTCAGTCTCCCATCCATTTCATCATTTTCAGCGAGATCGAGTTTTCCCTGCTGTGTTAAACCTTTGGCTGCATCAGCCAAGAGTGTTATTCTAGTAATGGGGGAAAATGGGGCCTGAATATTTTTAATATTGAGAAAACGAAATTGGAATGAATTGGTAGAGTAAAAAAATAATTATGAGCAATTATCTGACTTAAATATGAGTTGGGGTAAACAGGTCACTTAATTTGGCATAAACTTAATTAGTACTTTAGAAGACATAGAAGAATTGAATAATGGAAACATTGAGGGAATAAAATATTAGGGCTTGGTCCAGGAGATGACTTACTCCAATTGGAAAAATAATTGTGTCAAAAATTGTCCTTTAGCAAAAATATACCAACACAGAAAGCATTAATGAAGTTTGAAAATATATTTTTCTTACATATACTGCAACAAAGACTGATAAAACTTGCCTGATAAACTTAGCCTTTATTAGTCAATTATTTTTAGAACAAGGTCTCTACATAGATCTGTGTGTAGTGTTAACTAAGTGTAATATAAATGTTAACTCTTTCTCCGAGTAAAAGGTAAATAAAAACATTGTATTCGTTCACTATTGAGAAATAATTAGAAAATAAAGAACTATTTTGTGTTTTTGTTCTACCCATTATTGTATGTACATACGCTGTCATAATTTGCATGATATGCACATATTTAAGATTATTTCTTTTTATGTAAGACAAATAGAATAATTTGCTACAGTGAGTTTTTTTTTCCGAACTTATTTATTTCTCCGAATCACGTCTGATAAACTATATCAAAACACAGTAGCATAGTATTCTCTATTTTTTAACTTATTATGGGATGAAAAACCGTATAAAATAAAAAAAGATGATATTTACTGACGATTCCCATGGTGGGTTAAGAATAATAAATATTTTCTCATTCTGTGTTTCATGAAAACTACGTGGATTAAGAAAATGATTACTAAAATAAGAAATATCTAGAAATTGAAAAACGTAGTAATCCTTGAACTGTTGGGATCAGAAAGTATAGTAAACAAGAGGGCCATGATGGCCCCGAAACGCTCACCTGAGTACCATTGCTACAACTGATTACAAGGTTTTTAAACAGACAAGAATTCGGATATAACTCAATCTTAAACATTTTAGCCCTGACAAAACTACACACCAAATATATAAGCACTAGGCCTTATGGTTTCAGAGGAGAAGACTTGGTGCGGGGGCATTTATCACCGTTTGGCTATGATTTGAACAATCTTGGTAATGAACCATTTGATGATGCTACATACCAAAAATCTAAGCTATAGGCCGTATGGATTCATAGAAAAGATTTTTAAAGTTTTTCCTATATAAATCTATGTAAAACAAGTGACCCCTGGTGCGGGGGCATTTATCACCATAGGGCTATGATTTGAACAATCTTGGTAACGAATCATAAGATGATGCTACATACCAAATATCTAAGCTCTAGGCCTAATGGAATCATAGAAGAAGATTTTTTAAGATTTTCCTATATAAATCTTTGTAAAACAAGTGACCCATGGTGCGGGGGCATTTATCACCATAGGGTCATGATTTGTACAATCTTGGTAATGAACCATAAGATGATGCTACATACCAGATATCTAATCTCTAGGCCTTATGGATTCATAGAAGAAGATTTTTAAAGATTTTCCTATATAACTCTATGTAAAACAAGTGACCCCTGGTGCGGGGGCATTTATCACCGTAGGGCTATGATTTGAACAATCTTGGTAATGAACCATTAGATGATGCTACATATCAAATATCTAAGCTCTAGGCCTAATGGATTCATAGAAGAAGATTTTTAAAGATTTTCCTATATAACTCTATGTAAAACAAGTGACCCCTGGTGCGGGGGCATTTATCACCGTAGGGCTATGATTTGTACAATCTTGGTAATGGCCCATAAGATGATGCTACATACCAAATATCTAAGCTCTAGGCCTTGCAGTTTTGCAGAAGAAGATTTTCAAAGTTTGCATTTTTAAAATCTATTTTTAGCTCCTGTGACCTACTTTTTTAACCAATCTGAATAATTTGTACAACTTTGATAGAGGGCATCATAAGGATGATTCCTGTGAAGTTTGGTCAAAATCCCTTCAGCGGTTCATAAGGAGATGTTGTTTAAAGCAAATTGTTGACGACGGACGCACGCACGCACGGACGCACGGACGACGGACGACAGGCGATCACAAAAGCTCACCATGAGCACGTTGTGCTCAGGTGAGATAAAAATGAAACAAGTTGAAAACCCATTTTGGACAGATGGATACAAATCATACAGCTTATTTTGTACAAACTTAACCCTAAAAACAAGAAGAATTCAAATGTGATTTTTTTTGTAGCACAATAAAGATATGAAGGCTGGAGATAAAGCTATCTTTATTCCGACAGTTAAAGAATATCTAAAAAATCAAATATTAAATACGGTTCGTCATTCATTCATACTATTAATTTTAAAAATGGCTGTAGACGAATCTACGACAGGTTGATTATTATGCAACTATATCCCACTGCTAGTGAAAAGTGGCAGAGACTTTGAATTCAAAAGTCCCTTTTATTTTTACAAAAGATACATATCTCCAATGGTTCAATTTCATATTAATCAAAGAATTATGGACATAAATTACTTGCTAGAAGATATCAATATTAAACTTCGCAGTAAATGTGCTTACTGCAAACAAGAACCAAAAACAATTCTTCACTTATTCTTCAACTGCCTTAATTTTTCAAGTATATTTTTTATTTTATATGGCAAAGCAGTATATTTTCAGAAGTTTAGAAATTGGACATTCTTTAGAGGTAAAATTATCAAACAATATAAAATTGATGAGCTCAATTAAATTGAAACATGGAATTAAATCATACTGTACATCAAAGGATATGGACCCCTTTTATCAATCTTAACAGTAATTCTAATGTGAGTATACTAAACATTACATGTTGAACTGAAATAATTCATCTGATTACTTATCAATGGACAACTACAGGACTACAAAGTTTTAAAGGCCATTAACTAATGATTTGTAATCCCAAATTACAAAAAAGTAACGAAGGTATTAACCTTTTTAAATCATAAAAATTATTTTGATATTTTCGACTGATCATATTTACTCTTCGCGCATGCGCTCACTTCAACGGACCGAACTTACGAATTCGCTACACGAAACTGGCGAAGGCGCCATGTCGAGTTAATTTGTCAGGAAACACAGATTTCACCAATATTTACGAAAGATCGCCAGAGAGAGAGGAGAGAAGAAATATATATATTTTATTCCTACCGATCATCCGTGTACGGGCTGCTTTATGCATGACAAATTATTTTGATAATCTTATATAGCAAAATGAAAACTTACAGAACTGTATAAAACTTCTTGGCCCAAAACCGTGGAAAGCTCCCCAATCTACGAACGTATAGACACTTTATACATGGCTTTGATGCGGAAACATGTTGTGTTGAATATTAGCAAACATGAGAGAGCTATGATGGCCCAATTTCGCTCTTAGAATAGAAATGGGTCTCACTTTTCTGACATGTAATGCCTTTAAACAATTAAGAGAGTAAATTCTATTCCGACTATGTTTTAGCATATGAGAACAGGGAGAACAAGGGCGTTTAACATAAAACGACACCGTTTCTTTGATATATCGGTACTTTCATAGCTATGTGACTTAGACATATTCGATATAATTAAATTCGGCCCTTCTTTTGTTATCATAAATGCCTTTTTTGTCTGCAATGCGTTTTCGAATCATTTTAAATCAATCGACTATCTTTGTTTATGAAAAAAAAATTACTTGTAAATATATGTTAAGCTGCAAAGTCCAACATATTCGTTTATAAATTGTCATGAAAAATGTTCAGATCCTGTTGAAAACCAGCGTTAACGTACTTACAAAAAAAATTCGTTTCATTATTCTGCACGACGAATCACAGTCCTTAGTTTTTCTTAAAAAAAAAAAAAAAAAAAAAAAAAAAAGATAGCTCTGAATCGCTTACCTGAGAAATATTGCTTTCATTGCCTTTTACAACATAGTCATACTGAATAAAAATTCCATGCAGAAGAACAGCAATATAATTTTAATTCCACACAATAGTTTACATGTGGTCCATAAAACCAAGTTAACCCTACCATGGGACCAATTTTGACCCTAGGGCCATGATTTGAGAACTTGGTACAGATCCACAATGTTACAAACCAAATATCTAAACCCATGATCTTGTGGTTTCTGATAAATATTATCTTTTAAAAATCTTCCTTTATAAGCCTATGTAAAATCAAATCACCCCTTGAGCGGGGTCAATTTTGACCCTAGGGCCATTATTTGAACAAACCTGGTAGATGTCCATTAGGCAATGCTACAAACCAAATATCTTAACTCATGGTCTTGTGGTTTCTAAGAAGAAGATTTTTCTTCTTTATTTTCCTATATAAGCCTATGTAAATTCAGGTGACCCCTGGGCCGAGGTTTATTTTGACCCCAGGGTTATGATTTGAACAAACTTGGTAGATGTGTACTAGACAATGCTACACACCAAATATCTAAGCTCCAGGCCTTGTGGTTACTGAGAAGAAGATTTTTCAATTTTGTCCTATATAAGCCTATGTAAAATCAAGTGACCGCTGGGGCGGGGCCAATTTGACCCCAGGGTCATGATTTAAACAAACTTGTGCACTAAATAATGCTACGCACCAAATATCTAAGCTCTAGGCCGTGCAGATTTGTAGAAGAAGATTTTCAAAGTTTGCTTTTTTAAAATCTTTTTTTTTAGCCCCTGTGACCTACTTTTTCAACCAATCAAAATAATTTGAACAATCTTGGCGATCACAAAAGCTCACCATGAGCACGGTGTGCTCAGGTGAGCTAAAAAAACCAGCAAAATTTAAACTGAAAATAACTTATTTAAAGTAAATTGTAGTCCTAAGGTTTTAACCATCAAGTACAACTTTATTTTGTGAGTTCTTTCTGTCTGATTGTCTGTGTGTCTCGATGGATGTCACAAACCGTGTCCCTCCATAACTTGTCATGTCTTGATGTGTTTGCATAAATAATGACCATCATGGGATGACGTGTTGCGCGACAGAACTAGGGTCGTAGCTCACAGGTAAAACTGCATTACAGTTCAAGGGTCAAAATGGGATCTTTTTATCGTATCCGCTCCATAACTTGACAGAAATATTCAAATTTATGAGATAGTTTATCTTGCGCAAGACAAATGTCCGTCGTCACACTTGAATTTCAACTATCAATAATGGGTTCTATTATTGTGGCCGCCACATAACGTTGTCTCTTCTGCTTTGCAGAATTGTTTATCGTAATGAAATGATGTGTAGTGCGCCAGATCCAAGCCCGTAGTTCCAAGGTCAACATCACACTTAGAGGTCAAATATCAAAACAGGCTCTAATTTTCGTATCTGGTCCATTACCTTTTCAATTCTTCACGGACTTTTCTTTGAAGTAAATTGGCAGAAATATTCGCCATCATTAAACTATTTGTCATATGCAATACCCAGGTCCGTAGCTAAAAGGTCAAGGCCACACTTAAAGATCAGAGGTCATAGGCCCTGATAGTACATTGGTGGTCGTGTGTAAGCCATAACCTTGACATGCTTAATTGTTTTCATTATGCTTCTGTGCCTCCAAATGATGGTATATGGTAACTGAGCTGCCCTTTGATCACATCATATCATTTTGATGTCTGACGCTTTTGTCCAAATACACACATTCACGCCTGAATTTTTCCCATCATTGTTGGGATAAAGTCATTAGCAGATGAAAGTTGTGATACCATAAAGTGGAAAAAGAAAATCATTATGTTTAGGAAAACCCTAATATAATGTGATCTTAAGGAGAAATATGTTTTTATTTCAAAAATAAATTATATTTATTTGTTCATTTTAACTGTATCTTAATATTCTCACTGTTTAAAAAGTCGTGAACATATCCTCAGGCGGGTGCGCTTACTAGAAATGCTAATGATAAGAACATTCTATTTTTCTAGATATAAATAACTTTTATGATCATATAATCGAGATTGGGTATGAAAATATGGATTTATTGACCGTCTTAAAAGCGTATTAATTATGACTTGTCAAGATCGACGTTATAAAACATAACTGCTAGCAGAAACGATTTTCATAAATTCTTATTTCCCTATATAACTTTCTTATATGATGTCCTTTAAAAATAATGATAATAAAAAAATACAAAATGCCGTTAGGAAGGTCCCAAAATTGCAACATTTCACTCGTTTTATGTTCGGACATATCTTTTTTTTTTTTTTTTTTTTTTTTTTTGAGTTTAACATTTATTGTCCCGTAACATAGATAGCAGTGGGTCGGGGATCCATCCCACTGACCACCTTACAATAATAAAATTGTCAACTCCAGCATTATAGAAAATGGACATATCTTTAACGGCTTTTGAGATGTAGGCGGTTTTAACATCAGCATACCATTTAAGAAAAGCATGAATCGAACTATAGATAATGTTAATAATGTCATTCGCAAACACTGATAGACTAAGTTACATAAAAACAGGCAATTAAATGATTTGGAGAAACTGTAGAGGTGTATGGAATAACATTATTTATTAATTCTTATTTTATGCAACCTCCTTATATGATTTCTAATTTAAACAAGAAATATCTTTAAAAAAGATATTCGGCGTAGGATGAAAGAAAAACGAGATTTTCATTCATGCATAAATATACTTTAATTAAGAAACTTATAAATGGAAATATATGCAAAACACATTGACTAGACTATTATACAAAAGACACGACTGACCAGTATCGTAAACAGGCTTACCTGCACCATAAACAATTGTAAAATGATTTCCCCAAATTAAAAAAATAAAAAATAGTTCCATATGTAATGAGCAGTTATCTGCTCGTTGTAGTTAGGACATACAATTTTTTCTTCACCTTTATTTTATTTCTTACTGACAAAAGCTTGTTCAGGTCTGATTTTATCAGTTGTAAACTGTATCAAAATAGTTTATACAGGCATATACATTAATGATCAGCACCTTAAAGCATAGATTCATTGATAAAGGAAGTTGGGGAACATTCCGAGGAAAAGCGCGCGAAAGACCGACGCACAACAAATTTAGTACGCTCTAGAAATAGTTCAGTATTTTTTCTATGAAATATACTTATTTATAGACGGTAATACAAAAAATCATATCTGTAAATAGGCTTGTTTGATATTTGTTCATATCATTATTGCATATGACAATTATGATATAAAAGCGTTATTATTTGTTTTGGTTTTGGCGAATTAATTTTCAATGAGAGCATCTCGGCAGAAGGGGTTTTTTTTTTTTTTAAATTTTAAATACACCTCAATTTGGAAAAGGATTGTATTTAACTTACTGAAATCACTTTCATGTTTACATCAAAAAGAAAAGTAATAACACCAAGCTGAATGATATATACAACCTGCACCCCTTATTTACAGTAATTTTATAGTCCATAACGATGCGTTAACCAATAACAGGAGTCCTTTTATTCAGCTTAGAATTATTTACCTAAAAAAGAAGACGGAATTCTGTGAAATTGGGCCTGACTTATTCAAGATTTTATGCAGAAAAAACATTCTGACTTTTTTTGTTGTGAAGGCTAAAATTGGACCTCTAGCATGTTCACAAGCTTTTTACGGCTTTCCGCAACCTGCCGAAAACGTATAGGGTTTGTTAGGTTTTCGACCTCGCAGTAAAATTCTTCTGTTTTATTTTTTTAGGTTTTCGCATCGCTTGCGAAAACCTATTGTTCTTCTTCTGTTTTATTTTTGGGTTTTCGCATCGCAGTGCGAAAACCCTTTGTTCTCGTTCTGTTTCTTTTTTTTTTTTTAACCCTTTTTTGTGAACGGCATAGCTCCGAGGTGAGAAAAGCCACATCTATGAAACTTTTATCAATAATAACCACGTACTTGAAGATGATCCTAACGTCGAGATAATTTGCATTTTTGTTTTGATTTTCCCGCCAGGGGGCGTTTTATATGAAAATGTTTAATAAGCAATATCTCAATTATTTGAGGTCCGATTCAAATGCGTTTTTTTGCATAATGTTCCTTGTAAATAGCCCAATAAAATATGATAGGATCCAAAAATTTGCGTATATAAAACTTTCGTGCTACAGGAGGTTGAAAGTTCGAATCTCGCAAAAACTGTGAAATAAGGGTAGGTCTACCAAAAACGTGCCCATTTTATTCAGAGATGAGATAGAAGAATTTTGTTTGTTGCATATGATTCGCAAGACATATACGCACAAAATATTTAGTGTGGCGATTTTGAGAAATGCATGGTTTGTTCACAGTACGAAGTCAAACATAACCAATATTTTCGAAAAATCAACATTTTAAAAGCATGACTTTTAAGGTTAAATTGCAGCTCCTGACTTTATTTTTTTGTTCAATCTTCATCATTTTTTCACTGTTAATGCATTTTTATAAAACAAATAAAATCATGGAAAAAAAGTCACGCATAATATGCAAAGGTCAAGGTCATATACCAATTATAATTATTTGTATCGGCATAAAATAGCTCCAAATCTAAAAATATTTTATAGAAAGTATATGAACAAAAGTTTTAGTTTGTGAAGAGATCTTTCCATTGGTGTTTAGTTTTTGAAGATCGGACTTCATTTGATCAAATTACAACAGTCCAAAGTTTGATCCTTTTATCAAACAATTGTAAATCCGCATGTTTCCTCTTTTTTGCAGCTCTGACTTTATTTTTTGTTCAATCTTCATCATTTTTTCACTGTTTATGCATTTAAATACTACAAACAAACTCATAGTAAATAAAGATGAAAATATGCAAAGGTCAAGGTCATAATACCAATCATTGTTATTTTTATCGGCACAAAATAGCTTCAAATCTAAAAATATTTTAAAGAAGGTATATGAACAAATGTTTTAGTTTCTGAAGAGATCTTTCCATTGGTGTTTAGTTTTTGAAGATCGGACTTCATTTGATCAAATGACCATAGTCCAATGTTTGATCCTCTTATCAAACAATTGTTTATCCATATGTTTCCTCTTTTTTGCTGCTCCTGACTTGACTTTTTGTTCAATCTTCATCATTTTTTCACTGTTTATGCATTTAAATAATACAAATAAACTCATAATAAATAACGATGAACATATGCAAAGGTCTAGGTCATAATACCGATTATTTTTATCGCACAAAATAGCTTCAAATCTAGAAATATTTTATAGAAAGTATATGAACAAAAGTTTTAGTTCGTGAAGAGATCGTTCTAATGATGTTTAGTTTTTGAAGATCGGACTTCATTTGATCAATTAACAAAAATATTCGAATAAAGTTAATATCAATCAATTATGTCTGCAGTTGAAACCTGCACTGTGTTCAATAGGCGAAGCGCTAGGTTTCGCTAGATGTCGCTTCATGAACTCTAAATTATAAAGTATTTTTCTGGTAATGTAATCATCTACAAAATCTTTCGAAAGTTTCGTAAAATTGTTAAAATTCAATTTGCCTCCGTTGTTTTGGATATCGGTAGTCAAAAACCAAGTGTTCGTTTAAAACAATTTTCGATACAGAAGCGCTTAAATGTAGCGCTTCGCCTATTGAACACAGGGCAGTACTCTTACTAGTCAAGTTAAAAGCGAAAACCAAGATGCCGCTTTGCGGTTCTAGTTTTTTTTTTTTTTTTCTAACCCTTTTTTGTGAACGGCATAGCTCCAAGGTGAGAAAAGCCACATCTATGAAACTTTTATCAGTAATAACCACCTACTTGAAGATGATCCTAACGTCGAGATAATTTGCATTTTTGTTTTGATTTTCCCGCCAGGGGGCGTTTTATATGAAAATGTTTAATAAGCAATATCTCCATTATTTGAGGTCCGATTCAAATGCGGTTTTTGCATAATGTTCCTGGTAAATAGCCCAATAAAATATGATAGGTTCCAAAAATTTGCGTATATAAAACTTTCGAGCTACAGGAGGTTGAAAGTTCGAATCTCGCAAAAACTGTGAAATAAGGGTAGGTCTACCAAAAACCTACCCATTTTATTCAGAGATGAGATAGGAGAATTTTAGTTGTTGCATATGATCTGCAAGACATATACGCACAAAATATATGGGGTGGCGAATTCGGGAAATGCATGGTTTGTCCACAGTACGCGGTCAAACTTAACCAATATTTTCGAAAATCAACATTTTAAAAGCATGACTTTTAAGGTTATTTGCAGCTCCTGACTTTATTTTTTGTTCAATCTTCATCATTATTTCACTGTTTATGCATTTTTATAAAACAAATAAATTCATAGGAAAAAAATCACCCATAATATGCAAAGGTCAAGGTCATATTCCAATTATTATTATTTTTATCGGCATAAAATAGCTCCAAATCTAAAATATATTTTATAGAAAGTATATGAACAAAAGTTTTAGTTTGTGAAGAGATCTTTCCATTGATGTTTAGTTTTTGAAGATCGGACTTCATTTGATCAAACTACCACAGTCCAAAGTTTGATCCTTTTATCAAACAATTGTAAATCCGTATGTTTCCACTTTTTTTCAGCTTTTAACTTTATTTTTTGTTCAATCTTCATCATTTTTTCATTGTTTATGCCTTTAAATAATACAAACTTATAGTAAATAACGATGAAAATATGCAAAGGTCAAGGTCATAATACCGATTATTTTTATGTTTATCGGCACGGAATAGCTTCAAATCTAAAAATATTTTATAGAAAGTATATGAACAAAAGTTTTAGTTTGTGAAGAGATCTTTCCATTGGTGTTTAGTTTTTGAAGATCGGACTTCATTTGATCAAATTACCACAGTCCAAACTTTGATCCTTTTATCAAACAATTGTACCGTATGTTTCCTCTTTTTTGCAGCTCCTGACTTTATTTTTTTGTTCAATCTTCATCATTTTTTCACTGTTTATGAATTTAAATAATACAAATAAACTCATAGTAAATAACGATGAAAATATGCAAAGGTCAAGGTCATAATACCGATTATTGTTATTTTTATCGGCACAAAATAGCTTCAAATCCTAAAATATTTTATAGAAAGTATATGAACAAAAGTTTTAGTTTGTGAAGAGATCTTTCAATTGGTGTTTAGTTTTTGAAGATTGGACTTCATTTGATCAAATTATCACAGTCCAAATTTTGATCCTTTTATCAAACAATTGTAAATCAGTATTTTTCCTCTTTTTTGCAGTTCCTGACTTTATTTTTTGTTCAATCTTCATCATTTTTTCACTTTTTATGCATTAATAATCATTT
>CM037792.1:48438072-48488072 GCA_021229015.1 Solen grandis | reverse complement strand
GCCAATCAGATTTTGAACAACTTGCTAATCGCAAATAGAAAATTCACCACAAGTATTTTGATATATCGCAGCCGGGGATCGAGTTCATGATCCTCCTTTCGTAAGCCGGAAGCAGAACTTCATGCTACTGAATAATGCATTCAATGGGTAAAGATAACACTATTGCACACGGCGGCAGTTTTTGTTAATGAAAATGAATCTAAAATGATATTTAATGAACTTACTTGGCGAGGAAGTAGGATGCAACACAGATACCAATGAAAAGTAAAATGCCGTATGTGATGCCAACGATGATGTATATTCTGTCCGTTGCTAGTTTGTCCTCACCTGAAATATGCATTCCATGATGAGTAAATACGAAAACGTTTGAGGAGGATTAGCCTCGGATCCAACGTTACCTGCAGATATAGATACAAGCATGTGATGGAACCACTCCATATATTCATTTAGATTACACTAATCTTAAGTCAGATGATTAGCAGTTTTGACTTTTATGTTGGTATGCTCTTAAGGCTTTTGATATTTACAGCATCATTACAGTATTTTCTTCTTGCCAAAATGTCATTTATAATTTTCTGATTCATTTGAAAATGACAAGGTCAATGGATAAGTCATTTGCGGTTTTTAAGCAGCAATCGTGAAATATCCATTGTTGTATATTATGAAGACGATATAAAATAATTACTAGTGATTTTAATTTACGAATGTCGAGAAGGGTTTGTCCGTTATGAAATAAAATTCGAAAATGTAGTCGTAGAAGACACAAGAACAACACATCCATTGTCACAAGAAGAGACAGGTTTTATTACAATAAACATACATGTATTAAGAAACAATAAGTTGACTGTGTAAAATTGATATCATTTTCCGGTTATATATCGGCAGATATCTCAGCGAGCTGTTACATTGCAACTTAATCAGAAAAAAGATAAAAAAAAAATGCAACCGGGAGATTGTTTCTGCAGCTGTTTAAGCAAGAATCTCTGATTATAAGCTGAATTTCAGCATCGTTGAATCAAGTTCATACCATTTGTCCGCAATAAACCCTGATGCTTTGTGATCTATACATGAGCTGCGATCATGGACATTCGTATAGCTTAGCGCTCAAGCAAGGTATTCATTTATCTTAATATAGATCTTAGACCTGTTACGATTGTTCAATTAAGTTTTATACCAGTACCATCTAATCGTTTGCAGGAATAAACAAATTACACATTACCTTACTGTGATACAATCGAACCATCTACAACATGCGTCCCGTGTAACGAGATAAGAACGATATATAGCCTTTGTAGCAATAAGTGGATATCATTTTTAAGATACAGAATAGTAAGTGGTCCATTAAATTGCTTACGGTGCTAGAGCTTTTTAAGATACGAACGCTCATGAGTGTCTAGGGCCTTTCAACAAACTATTTCTTCGACTGGATATACGTATTAATAATGTCTGGGCTGATTTCTTCTTGGTGAATCGTCTGATAGATATCATTCTTGAATATGAAAACTATATCGGCGATAAAAAATATAATGCCAGAGATTGCTATATGGCATTACGGTCTATAAAGCATATATAAAGCGCTCTTTAGCAATGTTGTTGCAGTGTCTAATAGCTAGTAAAGCATTCCTAAAGTGGTAGGCCAAATTAAATAACATGATTTATTGGGCCTGTTGGATTAATACTGGTTTACTATTCTACGTAAAGCTTTAAGAGACAGAGTTCTATCTAGAAAAGAGGTGTACAAATGAAGAGTTTAATATGGGGGTATGCATATAAAGGTGAAGGAAAGAAACGGTCCGTAAGACAGGCGATGCCTGAAAGGGTACCTGAAAATGTGCTGTAAAGCTATAATTACAGTGACAAGAGAAGTATTTTTCTAAATATTTAAACAGTTTATTTTTCAAAACAGTCTAATTTAGAAGTGCAAATGTGCAAATTCCACACCGTTATTGTGCTGTTTAAACCTAGCCCTTATGTGCATCTATAGCTGTGGAAATTATGATCAATTGTTGAAAACATTTGAGAATTAATTCTAGGTTTCTGATCAACGAACCGTTTCTGCAATAAATAATTTCATTTATAAGGCCTCTGTAAGCCATTCATTCCAAGAGGCATGGTATTTGTAGTTTACAAAGAATGGTTTTCTTTCAGGCAATCAATGTAAGACATTAAATGGAATTTTGACTGTTTCCAATATTCATAAGGTTATGAAAATGCATGACGTGTATTTATGATTAAAAGTCGGTTGGTCTTCTGGACGATGTTTTTTTTAAAAATAATTCTGGTATAGAGTGAATTCTTAGCTAGACTTTGCCAAGATACGAGGCGATCAGAAGCATCTGCGTATGTCTGTCTAAATATTATTTTATGGAAAAAAACGGACGTATGGATTTCATGTTTAGATGAAGCCTGCTGCGTAATATTTGCAAAAGATCTGATTAAACTTGAGCTATAGCATCAGCTTTGCAAAAGGGCATGCATTGGTTGAAGCTTCCAATAATAAAATACAGACTAATCTCTGGTTCAGTTGCAGTTTCAGTATTAGCAATTTTCTTTTTCCCTGAAATGACCATCCGATATCTCATTTTTAAATCTATTTTCATAACTCGCTTTGCTGGCATGGAGAAATTCCAATCAATCAGTAAGATTCAATGTTGTTTCCGTATTTTTGATTAAAATGTTATATTTGATGAGATAAAGTGAATGCTTGAGCTGACAATTTTCACCATCCTTTTTTTTACATCCAAAACCTTAAGGGACACACAAAAAGGAAAAAAAAAACATTTTGAAATACGACAAATGGACACAACATAAATAAAAAAATATCTACTCTTATCAGACTACTCCCGACACAATCCTTCGATACGGTTTGCTAAGAATAAACACTTTAAAATGACATAATACAAAACATTGGAAACATTCATAAATGACACAAGATACATACGGGTTTTGTCGAAGGTCAAAGAGGCACATCTTTCTCCTCCATACCCACCACGACACCTAGCGGAATAACAGAAGTGAGGATGAGATAAGTCAAAGGTCAAAGTCAGGTGAGTAGGCTAGAACATTATATCAACTCATTGTTTTTTGGAAAAAAAAGAAGACAAAATCAAAACTTTTTTTCTCGTATACGTTTCCAAATTTGCTTTCCCAAAAATGAGTTGAAATAATGCGCCTTGTGTGAAGTCAGAACCAGATAGCTATATTAATGTGCTTCGTGCAATTTTATTAGTCAATTCTAGATTGACCAATCATATCACTCCACACATCACTATCTACGGCCTATCTAAATCCAGCCACCATTGGTTGAAACCCATTTCTGCAAACACGGTTCATGTGGTGCTACAATCCGTATTTTCTACATTTACCCGTTAACCGGCTGTTCTTGTGTAAGCAGAAATGAGTCTATATGCTCAAATCAATCTCTGCAATGAATTACGTAATATCCAGTCTTGCATGTTCCTTTAATTATATTCGTATATCATTTCATCAAACATAAATTTTGAATAAAATATTCACGGGTGTAAACTTCATATATATATTTAAGATATTTGAGATTGTATAGGTAAATTAAATTTTCATTACTGAAAAAATGCAATGGCAGAAAAAAAAAATGTGTTATAGCTTTTTAGTGAAAAATAACGTTTCAGACATGCAAGTTCACGGAACAACAACTCTTGAACAGAGATTGATAAGATTGTTAGTAGGAGGAGCCAAGAAGTCCCTGCAAAAATAATGCATTCGCAAACCATCTAGATTATATCATCTGGCACGGGCTCTTTGAATGTCAAAATCTGATAAAATATTGCTTAAAGTAAATAAAATGGTTTAGTGCGTAGACGGGGTAAGTTTTAAATACATTTCCAACAGTTTTTAGCGTTGGCAAACTTCATTCGATAAAATATATAGGATTATTTTGGAGATTTTAACTACATGCCGTTAACGTAGTTAGTGGGTTATTGTAAATCAATCTAGAAGCTTAAATTAACCCTGGTGACACTGTGGCAAATTCCTGGGAACAACCAGTACTCTGATATGATGTAAAAAGCCAAGTTTGCAAAACTGCGATTCTAATACATTTGAGGTTGAAGCCACAACTCGAGTGTACGAGTTCAACCATTAACTTGACCAAACTATTAAACATACCTTGACAATGACATGCTTTATTAGTTCTATTTCTTTGACTAACATTAATTAACATTTTAATTTGAATATTGTTTTTATGAAAAGTCATGCTTTTAATAATGATCGATGGATTTGATGACTCTTAATATCTTACCATGCAAGTCGATATCATTTTGCAAGTTCTTTCTTAAAGTATGTGTTAAACAATTATTACAAGTATTTATGATTCCTAACAAGAAAAATCAAAGAGATTTAATATACTTAATCTCAATGAAATGAATGTGAAAACTGTCTGCGATACATGTGATATGCCCATGCAGTATGATACAGTCCGATACGATGCAGAATGCATTCCAGTAAATACGTTTCATGTCGTACCCTCTTGTGATTTATTGACATCGATGACGCCATTGATGACGAATTCGTCACATCGCGTACCTCTGTAACTCCGAGGACATCTGTTAAATCATCATCAACCAATAGCATTTTATATGTTGCTCACAGCTTTGTATACAATTAAACCTGTGTTAGCGGCCATCTTAACTAAGCAGCCAACCCTCCTTAAGCAGCCAGCTTCAAAATTCAAGAAGTACATTAATTATACACGTTTGGCTTCCACTTAGCTGCCAACTGAGCTAAGAATCAACGTTTACCCTACCATTCACTGGCCGCCTAAGAGAGGTGTGATTATATTAATCAAAACAAACTTCATGATGTACCGGCGTTACATATTAACAAGCACAAGAGCAATGTTTTAAAGCAGATTTAATACCATTTACCCGTTTACTTTGTTAATCAATATAAAAAAAATAAAAAAGAAATATAATTATGTAAATCAAATAAATTCTCAGAAAATATTATATAATCAAAAGTATATATTTCCCACAAATGCAAAATGCTCTCCCCATACTCTTTATGCAGATGTACGTAATCTACATAGATTAAGAATGTATAATCAGAATGTAGTTAAATCCTTCACCCTACGGATATTAGAGCGGAAGCCTGGTATTGTAATGTATTTAACTCAAAATATATGTAAAAAAATAAAGATAATATCTGTATAACGAATAAAAGAATAATATTCGAATGCTTACATGTTATCTACCATCACCATTTTTACGACATGTACTTTTAGATAAAGCCGAGTTAGAAAATGATGTTCATACATAATACATTTTTATATGGACTATAGCAATATATTTTTCCATTATTTATTAACATTTTTTTCTTTGTAGATTAATGGTAATTAAAATATACACTCGTTGTTATTCCTCGACTTAAATTAATACATCATTTATTAAAGAAAAGAACAACAACAAACAAAAACCTGTTAAATGAATATTATATATTATGTAATAAGAATTTCTTTCAATACAACTGTAGTTGTAATTTGCGAGTTAGGATTGCAACACAAGCTTCAAAAAAAAAAAAAAAAAAAAAAAAAAAAAAAAAAATTTTATATCAGAACGTGCCTAGTAGAGGCACAGACATTCTGCTAATGTCTTATCAACCCAGTCGATCATTTGGGTTGTAAATGTCTGAACTAACACCCATGCCTCCTGCTGTGGCTCCAGGATAACCATCTTATATAAGATAGACAAAAACGTGTAAAGTTCAAAGAGCAGCATATTATATAGGACTCAAATCCTGTATTGCAAGTGCTTTCCCCACCTGTTAACACCCGATGTTTAGACTGCGGTAGCAAATTACTTTTAATAAGATTATAAATAGAATAAAAAAAAATCGGAGGATATAATGTTTTTATAAATCTATATTTATATTTTCTTTTAGCAAAAGAAATTGTTAGCTGAACTATTTGACAAAAACATGACTTAGTATCATACATTTAACTGTAATATTGATCTTAATGTGCAATGGCAAAATACTCTTTGTACTATAAAACATTGAATTGATATGAATTGATTTAAATTTAGTTGAACTAAATTGTATTGATGTGTACATACGTGCAGAATTTTGATTCCAGTTCAACCAGAATCTCACATGTGCCGTTGTTCAGACAGTAGTTATTGTCCTCTTTCAAGCATGGCATCTTCTTTTTCGGAGCTGTAAAGATACATAAAAGGACACTTCAATACGCATGTCAAATTCCGTGACTTAAAACAAAACACAAATGACAGAATTTCAGTTTCGTACTGTGTTCAACATAAATGGAAAAACAAACGAAATAATGAGATAAAATAATCTACCTAATTTAAAAGCAATCTACAAATAAAGTGCGACATCAGAAACATTATCACACCCCGATTCTTAGTATTTCAAGAGGCTTAAGGTAATCTATCCATCATTAAATTGTGATCATGGTCTATCAAGTGATCGTGAATATTTTATAGTAATTATAAGCCTTCATAGACTCCGGGCATAAGAGCTTATGACTACAAGTCATTGGATGCTTGCATATACACTTAAGTCCTTTTTATCATATGAAAGACAATGATTATAATTTAATGATTGACTGGTTACCTTAAATTCATGTCATCTTTTGAAGTATTTCTATTTTGAGAAATGGGATAATAAGAGTATAAGGTCAGGCTCGACTTTCACAAGCAAAACTTAGCGCTAAGTAAAACTTAAATTCTTAATCTCGGTAGATACACATTCCACAATTACTATTTTCTGAAATATTTTAGGTATATGATTAAGCTGAAATGAATTGTTATCTTAAAAACTAAAAATGATAGTTAAGAAATGAAATATTTGGGTGTTTTTATTAGAGAAACAAGACTAATGAAATTCGCCCTTAAGTAATTAAGTTTTACTTAGCGCTAAATATTGTTGGTGGAATTCGACCAAGAAAAGAAAATATATAAATTGTATATTACGTCGCAAAAAACATACTACTGTAATGTCCCTTGTAGAACATAATATGTATGTTACGCAGGCAATAAGGTTTCCGTATATAAGGGATTGTGGAAATGAAAATCTGTGAAAGTAATCAATAGACACATTAAAATTATTTTATACTTGGAGTTCATTAGTCTCAGCTGCCTTCGTAACGACAAAGAGTTTTAATTTGATTTAAATGTTTATTTTGAAGTACGAACACATGAGCCCAGTGTGCCTTATTGAAGAAAAATCAAGATTTAAGATAAATGTAGTAAGAAACTGCACTCTTTTCTTTCTGTAAGCCTCCTGATCTATTCACACGTATAGTCTAACAGGTTATCAGGAAAGACATTCTTCACCGAGGTTTTGGTCAAAATTAAATAAAGCACGACTACTCGAAGATATGTCCATTTGAATATTCACCATTAGATCACGCCATGTTATATTATCCGTCTGATTTGATAAATCTTAATATTTTTAACTTCAATATTTCTTTTCATTTTTTTAGATTTATATGTCTGAAAGAGATTTTAAAGTTTACAAAACATTCCAGACTGGTTATTTTTTTAAATTGTATCTTAAGTTTTTAACAAAATAATTCATCATGAAATCTATTTTTTTTTCTTTTACAAAAGAGCAACATTGCAAACATTAAAAAGCAAAATTAAAAAAATGGCATATTGACGAATTGACCGTACTGATATCACTCAGTATAGAATAGATTGGCAAGTTTTGCATTGTAAATAATACATGTGGACTTTTTAAAAATGATGCGTATTATCTTTCAGAAACACAAAGCACAATTCATATATTGTGACAAAAACCATTTCACACTGACTGCTTTTATGTTGGATAAGCCACGGAGGAAAAATATTTTCATATATATCCCTGTTTAACACTTACGATTAAAACCAAATCAAACAAAACCAAAAAAAAAAAAAAAAAAAAAAAAAAATGCTGAATGCACCACTACATGCTAGATCAGTAAAACCACTTGCTGCAAACTCTCTCTAATGTGTAAAGCACAAAAGAAAAAAGAAAATACACATTCATTTATCAATCTATTGCAATAGCTATTCCACCATTTAAAAGCTTCCCGTAACTCTACGGAAGTGGTCTATTTTCAGCATTAACCCCTTTTCCCTAAGCGGTGAAATTTTGAATGAGATCTGCTTACCAAAGCCCCCAAAAATCTCCTTTCCTAACAGTACAAAAACATACAGTTGGTGAAAATCAGAAGAAGAAAACATCTATTGTTTTTCGAGAAATATGATATAAGTCAATGTTCAAACTTCGTAGTGTAACTTCATTCAGGTAATTTAAACATAAATATATGATTAACGTGTAAAAGTAGATCTCTATAATATACATTAGGAAAAGATGTAAGTATCTAGCAATATTACAAATCCATATAATGATACTGATTTAATAAGACGCACTCTACGAAAGAAAACAGTCAAAACACAAGTATTAGCTTGACGCTGAATAAAAATAAAACGTACATATATAAATATATCAATATGTACATACGGAAATGAAAGGGAATAATAATGTTAGGGAAGGTAACTGGGGAAAAGTTATGCTAATAAAGATACAGACCATACAATTATGATCTTGAAGAAGTGAGGCGTGGAATATATATATATATATATGATATATAAACGCTGTGATTTCAGTTCAACAAAATATAGTTAAGGAAAAAACATACATATTAGGTTGTAGTAAAAGGCTTCTTGGTTACTATGTTACCATATCAAGAAAAAAAAACATTCAAATACAAAGCCAATGTATGCGATAGAGTAAGTAACACCGGAAAATTTAAAGTTAATATTGTATGTATTGGAAATCTATACATAGTATAAGCTATCGAATATCAAATTGCACTGTTTCCTTAAAGAAACATTGGCTTTGTCTTAATAGTTTAATTACTGATGAAAGGGTGGTTTCAGCAAACCCATACTGCAAAGGTATACGTAAGTGCTTTTTTTCTATACAAAAAGCCCACAAAGGAAAAGTCTAGACAAGTCGATTGCTTTTCTTACCTTCAACATTAGGTGCTGAATACAGAAATCAAATAAGCATGCAAAATCTAAATAGGTTACACGTAAAGGGATGGGTAACTGCTTCAGTTGGAAACATCGACAATAAAATGTTTTCCTCAATGCAATGAATAAATCTTATGATTATAAAATTATTGCCATGCAATTTATTTCAACCTCTGCAAAACAACATCTCCCCAGAGAGACACATTGTTGCCAATGCCAAACGTTGCTCTGGAGAGGTTGCAGTGTATGGGATATTTTATGGTCAATATTGTAAAAATGATTATGTAAATGCAAACACTCCCGCACGTTATTTGCAGGCATATAAAAAATGAATACGCGTTTCGTTTATTTGACAATATTTTAAATTTTAGTGATATCCTAAATCAGTGAGGAAAAAAATAGAAATAGATAAAAAAAAGCCTTTATTATTAGAAGACCGTGTTGTAATATAACCATATCTTAATCAAAACTGGTGAAAGGGAATTAATATCATTTTCAATTTCATAAATCTTGATCAGTCAAGAGCCAAAATTTGTTTATTTGTCTAACACCATGATATAAAGTCCATCAGTTTGGTGGCTATGTGGTACAGCTCCGATTTGGAAAAGTGCTAGACCGTGTTGATCAGGTGATATGTATACCAAATACCCCTATGTCTTTATGAAATAATTATTGCTATAAATATATGAATTGAGATGAAAAAATCCTATTTCTACCACTACGACATCAAGATCAGTTATTTTAAGTTTGATTGTTTGTTGGTACATTAAAAAAGTGAAAATTAGCCGTGTCATGACCAGACCCCCTAATTCAAAGACAAAAAAATCTGATCACTACTAAAACAATATTTACAGTCATTGGTAATTAATATAGCTAATATGACTTAAATAACTCGGGAAGTCTCTCAAATTCCTAAGCATGGACAGAATTACCACCGGAGGACATTAGACACCTCAAAGTCATTGATATAGTATTTATTCGGGTCACTTCGTAGTCAGTAAGTGCAGTACTGTCGTGGTTTAGGGTAGCTTGTATCATGAACGATAATCGAAAATGTAAATCACGAAGACCATAGTTGGAACGATTAATATAAAACAAAAGGTATGTCATACAACCTTGAAGTACACCGGCTTGGTGATTATGTTTATTTCATATTAGGCCCCGAATGTCTAAGCAGGTGGTCGGTTCCCAACTGAGCAATGCCTCCTGCTTAGCGAGCCCGTATTAGAGGCTTTATTAGTGAGAAAAGGTACGAATTTGTATTGTCAGTTACACAATTACATTAACAATCACTTTTGTTTGAAGTGTTGGACCCCAAGGTAGGAAGAAAAGATAGTGACATGAAGCTAACAATGGTCCCGAAATAAAAGGATCCTTGGGGTTTGCACTAACTTCAAGCTGGCTTAGTGGCTATCAGATTGAATGGTTGGGCAGAACTGAAAGACTTCTGTAGGTTCAAACAGACTACTGGAGAAGATTAGACACAGCATGATGTAAGTTTAAAATTTCCTGTTTTTCGAGATTTAGCTCGCCATCCTAGTTTTTCAAATTTCCTAGTCACATTCCATTTGTCTATAATTCGAGTAGATTTCTAAACCTGCCAACCTGAATATAATACACTATCAACTAAGTACACCTTATCTGAAAACAAAATGGACTTTGATGTCAGAAAAACATGCAAAAACTATTCGCGTGGGAGTACCAGACATTTTAGGTTTTGTTGACGTCGTTGACTGAAGCATGTTGTGCTTCAATGACTGCTTATGAGATACATGGCGATACCATCGTAAGACTAGACCAGAGTTGTACGAAAATCAAGGGAAATCCACATTGTCGCGTGCTACACAGTACATTAGGTTTCGTTCGTAAAGGTTAATATCGCTTGAGCACCGAGAGAACCCAAGGCTACGCAAGGTTTTCATGTCCCATGATAATAATTTATCGGGCCATACTTCGGTATTTTTGTACTAATTATTATCAAATGTGATCTATCTATAATATTGATTTGAAAACCAGACATATTCCCAAATGACAGTAATTGGTAAAACACTTTGGCATATATACACGTCCGTTTGTATCAGGATTGTAGATGCCTTAGTGAAACTTTTGCATGCGTTAACAAGTGATTATGTTTAGCGCAGTCACTTAAATGAAATTTCATTTCAGCAAATTCTGAAGCGTTTATTTATTCTGAACGAAATTTATGTAAGGCATTCTACTGTCAAAAGCTAGGTCTGGAAATAATTAAAAGTCATGTCAAGATTGCTATCAGTATGTGACCCTCATTCGGAAATACGATAAGTCTCAATGATTTGACATTTAATACGTCTAAAATCGATTAAAACTTCGTTCTGAATGCCACTTGCGGTAAAACCCACCACTATCTGTACCTACGCGCTTTACAATCATGTCTATCTCTGTCATCACACTCGCATTTTTTAGTAATGTCAATCGTGTGAAATAAACCGATCTGTGACAGTCAATACCGGCTTTTAGGCTAAATACTTAGAATAGTTGATTCAATTGTAGTCGTTACTCCTTATTTTATCCTCGGGGTTTCTTCTGGTACATGATGCGTCACGAGTCTTAAATTTAATTTCAGTAAAGGAAAAAAGAAAACTCTGATGCGACATCTACAAAGATACACCAAACAAACTTAATTGTATTGCACACGGAGAATTCAAGGTATTGCATTTAAACCGGAAGACTCTCATAGCTCTTAAGTCCAACACTATTCTGCAGGATTGTGAAGATATGAAACGCACTGCCTTCGATTATTTTATTGTGTATGTCTCCATTTCGTTACCATAGCAACATGCCAAAGAGACTGAGTAAAAAGTTCAATCTTTTTCAATTCACAAGCAAAATTTTGAATAAAGCATCTTAATGTTTATGTATACACTTAGATTTTTAAGCTTCGCTTTAGCTATGAGGGATATTAACATATATACCATTTAACGTACTGTGGAAGTTACAATTTTTAGGATTGCCTTTCGAAAGGGTGCAAAAGTTGTTTTCATTTTCTATAAAATTCAGACTTCTTGCAAATTGCAGAAGAATCGAAATATTTTCACAATACATAATATAATATTTGATATTGCCGTTTCCATTTTGTTTTTGCTACGAAATATTCAAGTGTTTTTTTTGTGTCTGTTTGTTTGTTAATACATAAATCGTGCCAGGGAGGAACTGTTAATATATCTCCCGACTAATTAATTGGCAATATGCATATTTAACAATCCATACACGCATGCATTTGCAATCGATTCTTGCTAATCGCTAAAGAAGAATTTTAAGGACTTAAAAATACTCTGGCAAATAACCGAAGAAATCAACAAAAAATAAGAAGACGAAGATGATGAACATGTTAAATTAGACCTAACCATCGATTTTATGATGTTTTATGGAATTATAAATGGGGAGCTATTTATCAACTCTGATCTGAGGTCGATAAATTTTAAGTTGATGTTCTGTTTCAATTTTGTTAATCCATCACATATATGCAACAAAAATGTTACATAAAGGAAAAGACCGAGACTAGAATGGCCTAAAATTAAATGTGAATGAACTTTTGCATGCCAAAGGTCGAGGTTTGATTGGCCCACACTATAAAGCGTCTGGATTTGCATGCAATAGAACAGTTACATAAAGGACAAGGTCGAAACTAGAGTGGCCTTAACTTTGATGTAACGACGCAAATTTACATCAAGGAAAAATCCAAAACTAGAGTGACCCACGCCTTTGCCGAAGTGAATGTATATGCATGCAACAAAAATGGGTACATCAAATAAAAGTAAAAACCAACACTACGGTGAAAACATCTTAATCGTGAACACTAATGCAATAGAAAGTTACATTGAAGAAAATGACGAAGCTTGCACATGTGTACATGCTCTGCAATTAATGCAAACAGCAATCAATCATCTTATTGTGAATTGTAATAAAAGATAAAATTAAACATGCTTGAAAAAATGAGTGGACATGGGTTCATGGTTACTTACCATCTAGAACAGTTATATGAGAATGTTGAATGACCTCCCCGCCGTCATTTCTAGCCACGCACGTATAATTCCCTTCGTCCGACTTATATACACCTTTCTTTCGGAGTCTGGACTCGTTCCTATTGTAATAATTATTTTTGTTTGATAATAATGATATTAATAGAAATAATAGTAGTTATTAAACAAGTGATTATCCATTACCATATATTTAAAAAAAAAGAATCGTGTTTTGACTGTTAAAAATGATGACAACACATGCACATAATATTGAAGGGCATAATGCTAAAGCCATCGAGGTGACGTCAATGCGATATCAGGTAATAAGGCAAATTTGATATACATTCTGTCGATGTGAATATTGTTACACAAGATGTGTCTTGAATTCACGCTTATGAAAAATAAATGATTATCATGTGCACCATGCTTGATGTAACATAAACGTAAGGAATTGACCAACGCCCAACATATCTTCTACCGAATTTAGTGCTTAATCTTACTGAATAATCGAATAATATTGTACATTAAACATAAATAAACCAAAATAGAGCTGGTGTTTTGAGTAAATAAATGAATAAAGAGGAAATATGACATGTTTGCTGCTGATCAATAAATCCTTATTTATAAAAAAAAAAAACTTTATGTAAAGATTTACTTTACTTTTTTGTTGTAAGTATTACGTTAAAAATCAAACATAATCTGATATTTGCATGGGCCGAAAAAATTTCCATAATGAATTTGGAAAATGAGGAAAATAAATATCTATATTTTGGAAGAAGTCATGTAAATATGTCAAACTTACGCTTTACTCCGTATAGTAAGGCCTTCCTTACTCCCCGTTTTCAATTCGACTCCATCTTTTAGCCAAGTGAATTCAACATTAGGTGTTGCTCCACCCTTAATTCGACAAACTTGCTTGATGGTTTTCCCAAACTTAATTTCTTTGTCCCGCATTTTTTTATGAATCTGAGGCTGAGATACTGAAAATTCACAAACCACAGTTAAAACGACCTCCTCTCAAAGAATTATTCAAATATAGACAGCTCTGTACCGAAGCTTCCTTTTATCCGCTTGAAAATCGCACTATTTATCTGAATGACAGTCATGCAGTGTCACCCGGATTCCAGTTTTAAACATTTAATCCAGTTTTAAACCTTTAATTATGTATGACTGCACCCCTGCAATGCAGATTCACCGGGCGAAATTATGTGTGCTGTTATGCAAAAACAGATTCAGATAATATATAAAATTTTACATGCATTACACGTGTTGCTGTAATTTTGCATAAATCCTTTTCATGCTCTACTGAGCTCCTAGCAAACAAATTTAATAAATTCATGTTTTCTTTCGTAATTTTAAATTTAGCTTTAAATCAAAATACACATGCTGAAAGTGAAGCGTCATTTTATTGTGCTTACTGTTAGCGCTGAAATGAGCATTAACTTTAAGAGCTGAAATCGCGTAAATATTTTAAAACCTGAAGAAAACAAATATTTACCCCTGTTTTGCATTTAAAAAATGGTCATATTTAGTTATCTATTTGTCATACTTATTCAATGTGTCCTATCAGCAACTTGACAAGTGATATGAGCTGTTTAAAAACACTTTAGTAGCAATGACGGCAGTAGTAATAATACTCGCAGTAGCTTAAAGAATATGGTAGAAATGAAGGAGAATAGAGATGGGGAGAAAAAAATAGGACCAAATCAAATAACAAACATGTTTTGTTATAAAGATTGAGATAGATATAACTGACATGTCATGTTAGTTTAAATAGAGAAACGTAAATAGACATTTAGACAGAGGAGTGGCATGTCGCACTTACTTCCGGTAACTTTAACCAATGCTTGTTGTTTGATTTCTCCACCGATATTACTGGCAATACATTCGTAGGTTCCTCTGTGCTCAAGTTTGGCTTTTTTGATCCGTAACCTGGAACTTTTGCTGAGAACAGAAAACAATGGAAATGACTTTTTTGGAATCAGATCAATAAAAGGAAAATTTCTAAAACAGATATATTGCTCCTTCCCCAATTTCCCTGATTCCCGCAGTAGTGGCACTTTCGGGTTTGATAAAAAGAGAGATCTATCCGCTTTGCTTTTTAAAATTGTACTCAATTTAGTTTGAAAAAAAAAATCCTTTGTAAGAAGCGCTTTGGTTAATGCGAGCTCAGTTAGGGCGTTAACAAAGCCATACCTACTCGATATTAAACGATATCAAAATGAAAATGTCTATAAATATAGTTTTCTTAATGAACAAAAGCAATGATATATACAAATTTATAATAAAAAAAACAACACATCATATACAATTATTTAATTTCCTTTTACTTTCGTGACATGAGGGGTCTTTTAGAAAGTGAGCGATAGTTTCATTACATGAAATCACGAAAGTTAATGAAACTGATGCCACAAGTATTCCCAATATACTTATTTGACAGTTTTACATACTTGCGGTTCAGAGGCATTAACGGCCATATCTTGTCTGGATAATATATAAAATGTGACTATCGCATATTTGAAATACACGATTTAGCAAATCTTGGCAGATTCGCGAGCATCATGAATATCTGGAACACCGCGATCTGACGAGGAAAAATCTAACACATTCGTCTTCCAAGGATATTTCCTATAGCCAACTTTTTACACAGATAAAGGCAGTCTGCGAACAGCATTAAGTTACTTGTTATCTGCACTCTATCTTCCAAATCACGCCTTATCACAATCGTTCGATAAAATCCTTCGAAAAATGATGAGCACGTGCGGGAGCTTTGCGCGTGTTGCTTTATAGCGCTGCTGGGTGCAATTAAAGTGTAATGTGCAACGGTCCAACAGGTAGCTCAACATTGCAAAACAAGCAAAAAGGGCGGAAAAAAAAGAAGCAAAATGCAGTTAAATGACCTACATATTCGCATGTTTGCAGTTTGTGTCGGCTGCATTAATTTATCGTATTTCCCCTGATAATTATCTCCACCGAGGAGAATCGAACTTGATGAAGCTCCCATTTTTTAGACATAACTCCTTTATGATATTTTTATTTACTTTCTGTTTTTTCTTAATGCTGTAATTTTGATAGGGGCTTGCATAAATTCTTGTTTTGTTTTTAAATATGTTAGGAATGCGTATCAAACTAAAAAGGGAAAAATCACCCATATAAATCACCGACATAAAATCGATATTGGCACAACATTTGTTTGATAATATAATTCAGATACTGTTTAAAGATTTTGTTTACCTGCTGGATTTAATGGTTAGCCACTTTTTATTAAATTGCCCTACGTCTGTACCGTCTTTGAGCCAAGTAAAAGATGCAACAGGTAAAGTGCGAGTCCCTAATTTGCACGTCAAAGTCAAGGGTTTACCGTAGTCCACGACCGTATCTTTCATCGCTCGTTTGACCTCGACCTCAGGAGGTTTGACTGAAGAAAAAGAAAAGAAATTGAAAAATATAAATTATCAAAAGGTTCATGTTGAATAATTATGTGATAGGAAGAGTATGTGACGGTATATGTGTCTCACATATGCCAATGTTGGTGGTGGTAATGATGATGATGATGATGGATGGTGATAGAGTGTTGTAGACGGAGGACGTAGTAGATTGAAACTGTATTTATAATATTAGATTGCCAGATAGAAATATATGTGTAAGAATAGATAGATAGATAGATAGATAGATAGATAGATAGATAGATACATACATACATATATACATACATACATACATATATAATGTTAAATAGGTTTATACACGCTTCATACTTCAGTGATTCAGTCAAAATGTTTGATATGTCGTGCATAAAATTGGGGGCGTTCAGCGGTGGTGTATATTGTAGTTAAAGGCAAACTTCACATTATTCATCATGGGTTAACACCACAACTATGACGATACCAATACACCACACATTTCATGCTTGGGTTTTCAGTTGTAACCCACCCCCGAGTACATCCGTCAGTGGCGAGTTATGTTAGTGTACCAGGTGAAAATGGGGAACATATAGTATTTCAATGGTAAAGGTGGTTTCTTCGCAACATAACTTTTTCTATTATATTACACATGATAAAACTGTTTTATGTGACGTTTAACACTCGATAAGCTAAGTTAAAGTCAGTACATTTGTCTACGTGTTTTTCAAGGAACAGCTGTGGCGCCCTGCAACGAAAAGGTACCGTTTAACGACTGAAATTCTCTGTTGAAAGTTATCTTTCACATATCAGGTAAATCTCTGTTTGAAAGAACCACGTTTCGAATAATCTGTTCTGGAGGACTTAAAGCAGCTATATGAAGATGAACAAACTGCGATTTAACATTCAGAGGCGAAGATAAGTGGAGAGAAGTCTGCCCTAGACCGTGGTACGAAGGAGAAGAGAGGAAGTCCACCCAATTCAACACGCCGTGATATGACAACATGCTCATATTCAGACGGCTATCCGAGATAAATCGCAAAGTGATTTGTGTAATTTCCAATCTCTAGCTTGTCCCGATTTATGATTACAAGCAAATTTTCTGAATACTAAGACTGTTCGGGCTATTAAAGGGTTAATAGATATTTCGTTTTAAATTCAATTCGTATAATTTTGTAACCGTTTCATGATATCATTTTTAGTAGATATCAATTTTGAATTGCGTCATAATACGACCACGGAATCATTTATTACTTAACCCTGTGATCAGTGCATAATATACAAATGATAATAACTCTGTTAAACATTCAGTAGGGAAGCAAACATTTTTGTTACAAACAAGGTGAACAAAATTTGTAACTATCACTTCAGTACCACATAATCGTCAAAGAGTAATACATATGTTGTCGAAGAAGCTTGCAGTGCTATAGACATTAATACACGCCATCTTATAGTTCTGTTAGTTTCAAGCCAAAACGCCAAGTTAATATGACAAAGAAATCAGAGCGTACTACCACTTGTTATGACAAAACATCCATGGAAAGTAAATCAAATCGAAGATTCCCACTCCCCAAGACAGGACAGACAGACGTATTGTCGGCACTGACCTCTTATGATTGCATGCTTCTTCGTTCCAACATTGCTTTGTTTAACGCATTACTCCTTTTTGCAAAGAGGCAATTAATCCCTCTAGCTGGAATCCATCCAAAAATTTTCAAGATGCTCTTTCATCTTAATAGGATTAACAGATAACCATTAACGAAGCGCGCGGTTTAAGAGTAACTATCATAAACACTTACTAACACAATTTGTAAAATCCAACAAATTGCCCCGTCGCAATAAAAACGAATAACGATTGTGTTGATAAATGGTTAGTAGAAGGCACCTTACCTATGACTTATTACTTAACATAATGTCAAAATAGTTCTACAAATATATATTTAACAATTAAGAGATGGTGCTTAGATTGATGAGGCATTGCCAACAAGTCAATGTGAACTGATGGACTACATCTATTTGAAAAAGGCTTATTCAAACAGAAGGAATTGTAGGTCAGTGCGACAAAAAAACTAACGTCAAACGTTTCTATTCATATATGATCTTACAAGTGTATAAGTAATGTTTTCTTTACCACGACGTGAACCAGAACTGGAGACAGAGCCTCTATAATTATGTTATGGAAATATTATTCCGAAATATTTTTTCCAAAGCGGAATAAAATTAATTAGAAGACAATTACTATTTTAATATTGACATCATTATCGAGTATCAATAAATTGTCCGAACAGTTCGAAATAGTCGAACAACATAAAATAACCGACAATTCAGATGAAAGGGAATTGTGTAGATAATTCTAAATCCCACTTTCAAGGGTCTGACAAAAATACCAAAGGGAGCACTTGGTCATGAGCCGGACCACACAGGCAAGGAAAAAAGGTAGTTCGTACCTGGTAACCGTGTAAGAATTGACCGACAAACTCTATCTAAACGTGCAAGCTATTATACCCCCGTAGCTTTAGAGCATTGTGAAGAACAATATATCACGAAAGCAAACGTTTTGACTTCCCAACAATATGCCTCATCGTATAGATTTGCCAGATGCTTGCCATTGAAAACAGAGAGTAGACCCTTTGAAAATGGAGCACCTCGTAGACTGAGCCAACCAAAGATATATCTAAGGCACAACATCGCATTGTGGTGAACCTGTTTCATCCTTGTGCATATCAAGAATCTAAAAAAGAACAAACTCTATTTGAAAAAAAAAATATTGATGATTAACGAGGGCTGAAAAGTTCAAATTATATGCTTCATTTCTCTAATAGTGGTTAAAACTTTAAATGAAGAATTAAAACATTAAAACGGTATTTTTATTCCAGAAACATTAGAAATTGAACTATAGCAATTAGCGGTCTTTCGAATTTTATTCCGCAGAGAATCAATTATTTTGAAGATCTGTTTTATATTTCTATGGAAGATACTAAACTTGATAATAATTTGCGTCCCAAATGATTAGAAAGTTAATTATAAGTTCCTGCAATCGGGGAAATGAACAGACCTGTCTTGTTCTTTGTTTCCCACATGGGGTATTAAGCTGATTTTACCAACAGAAATAATTTGTTCTAGAGAGCATTAATTGTGAAAAATTATAAGAAAGCGAATACTTTTGAAATGCATTTTGTCTTAGCTGGTTCCATATATTCTGCAACATTTTGTTAAAATTTGATTTCTAAATAAAAGCCAACCGTATGGCGTTTTTAAATTTTGGTTAATTTCAGTTCTAATGTTCTAAAACTACTGGACGGTGTTTTACAACATATTCGGGAAAATAGCCATCACTGGGAGTAGTCTCCATTTCCATTGATTGTAGAACATTAATCAGATACTGAATCAAAATTTAAATTTCGTCAAACAGGAAATCGATTACAGTTGAAAGGAGCGATTCCAAATTCAGTTGATGTGTATAGATCACTCGTGGAGGGAGAAGTTCACTCTCGATAATTCTACACGGAATTTTATGTACCGCTCCCTCTGGGACAGCCTTCAGACTAAATTGTTAAACGAAGCCGACACCAAAGAACTGGATTTCGTATATGAGCTTCCAGCATTCTGGATGTCCCCCGGGACGGTTTGGGATTTGTTCGATATATTTCATAAACGTATTTATGGCAGTCTGCTCAATAAAGATTTTGTAATTATCAAATTTATGATGAAACAGACGATGGCGATATTGGTTGCTCAATGCAGTAAAAGTAACGTCTGCAGAAATTGATGATTTCATAAGTTGAAGAGTAAAGCTATGGTTGTAATTTGTTGTAATCAATCACATTTGTTCATTTAAATATCTTCTGCCTTAGATTACACTGGGAAACGGTGAACAAAATACCGCTTCCTACCTGGAAGGGTAATATGATCCAATTCGACAAAATCAAATGCTTCCACCCAGAAGCCGGTGTGCACGGGGAATAAACACGTTCACGATGAAAACGGGACATCGAAATCTGGTAAATGTAGATATGATACATACAGTTTAGTCTAGATTCTGGGTGAGTATTTATGCCTTCTGGCTCCGCAGAGTATGAAAGGAAAACAGTAAGGTCTACCAGCCAGAAATGGTTGGTTGTAGAATGATACCGGTCTTGAATCTGTTAATAACAGAGATGTAGGTCGATACGCTTTTTTACCTAGCCAACGTGATATTTAAGTAGAAACCAACACCCCACTTCGTCTAATATATAACAGATAGACCAAAGGGCGTAAAATATTAAATTATAGTTGAATCCGATAAGATTTTTTTTAAATAAACATAAATGCCACATAGTGTTTGATGTTAGGACTTTGAATAATTTGCACATATAGTGTGAGGCAGAAATTATAAAAGAATATTTAAGATGTAGGGGTGCATTTTTTTAAGTGTTTATTAAGTAAACTATTTGTTATTTTTATGTTTTTAACATTTTCTATCATCCGTGACTTTATCTCTCTAGTGGGATAGCGCACGGTCATTTATATGTAAACGTTCTTCGTGGATTCTTTTGTATTATCTTCGAGACAAGAATATACCGAACATATTTGAATGATATACACAAGGACTTTAAATATTAAAAATGCTTCACCTTTGAAAAATGTCTACTAATTTTCAAACGATTTGGTGCATACTCAAGTCCTTCTTTTATTTTACTACTTACAGATATACGAGTTTAAAAGACAGGTCAACCTGTGAAAAAGAAAAACACAAGAAATATCGAAGTTTTATACGTGATCTATACGAGTAGATCTGCATTGTTGCAAATATATTCCCCAGTTTTGGTAGGTCCAGTAAATTGAGTAAATTTTATCTTTGAAAATCTCTTTTTTTTTTTTTTAGTTTTGCTTTCGCAATGTACCACATCACATTTAATGCATATCAACGCAACTATGTTAGTCGGTACATTAAACAAGTTCATGTATTAATTTACCTATCAAAAAAACAAAAAACAAAAAAAAACGGTAATAGAAAATTACAAAACGTAATTATAATATACAATCCATTTTAATGAATAAGTATAAATATGGAACAAAGTCACGTCGCTGGAATCGAATATAATGACGCCGGAATTTTATTCAAGCGATTTACACGAATGTCTATACTGGCAACAACTCGATAAATAATAGCTATGAGAAATCAGATTTTAACTGCTTAACATCCCCCCACCCTTTATGTGTGTCCGAAACCATGATATGCCATGTTTACGAAATGAAACATCATGTACAACATTGTATATAACTGACTATTAATATTATAATTTGTAATTAAGGCTTGCATCGATCATGTTATTTAACCGTTAATACATCATGATTAAGCAAATTTACACACTATGAATTATCATTTTGCATCCACCTGTTTGCAATATCATGATGTAATTTATGTTTTGCCTCATTTCACTGCACGATAAAGCAGCAGACGACGTGAAGGCAATAGTGAAGATAGATTGTGAAAAGTGACGATTTCACTTTGACGGCGGATCTGTTGACAACCGGAAATGTCAAGGTCCCTGACAGGTTGTTCTGGCAACTTCGTCAGTACAGCTAACATATTCTATATACCGTAGGACGACCACGTGCTACGCTACAGACATATGCAAACTAAGTTAAACAGGTTTACGGTTTGGCTGTTTCTTCACAAAGACATATGCGAAACGATAATGGAGAGAATCCGATCAGTCGGTGCGATTGTTGAGCCTCGTATACACCTTTACTGATTGCATAAGTTTTTTTTTATAATAGTTATCATGTAATAAATGTTGATTTATGAACAATTCTGTGTATTTGATGTTCAATCAATACTACGACAATGTAACTTTTTTTCACTTTTAAACCCCAAATTTTTTTTTAATGCTTCATGTGTAATAGACAATAATAACAATTATTATTTGCAGCTGTTTGATAGTCCGTGTTAGTTGGATAAAGAAGATCAGACACGTTGTATTTCCTTTTATATTGATTGTGCCATTTTTATGCTCCCCGCATATTGTTTTGGAAATGTCTGTCCGCCTTGGACATAATATGAAAACTATACAACGTTTTGACTTTATAACTAAATATGTATATTGATGGTGAATAGGAAAAAAAAATGCGTTATAAATAAACAGTTGGAAACTCATAATTTTATGAAAATGTTTTAAATTAACAATACTTTTATTTAATTATAGGTGTTATTTGTCAAAGAAAGTTTCAAACCAATCATTAAATTATAAGAATACCACAACTTTCATTAAAATTCCGTTAATTATTTTTTTTTGAAAAAGAAATCTCAGTGGGGAAATAGGTACTACTTCTAGTTATTTTGGGGAACATTTCAAAATGTCAGTTTTGGGCTAGGGGAAAACACCGGTAAAAGGTGGTAAATTAACAAAATAAAAATAGCTGTTTGGAATGCTGACAACACATTTATTTATATTACGAGTACCTCTTCATATCTCTAGCAAGGCATTACATATAATTTTGATTGTTCTTTTTGCCAGTAAAATAAATTAAAAAATAATCTTTCTTTGACGAAAAAAGGTTTGCATATAATGACTGCAATGTCTTAGATATACAAGTATAGGTTGATTGGATACATACTTTTTTATGACCATTTCCGTTAAACACAAAATGGTCATAAAACATTTAAAAAGAGTCAAACAGTAATCAGAGTGAGTCAGGTTATCAGTATTTGATTAAAAACCTACCACTTTTGATTATCGTTTATAACATCACGTGTAAAACCACTGAATTAAAGATGTACGTACTGTTAAAATTGTAATTAGAAAGGTTTGGTTATAATAGGAAATGCATTAAATGTAATTTAAACCAGACATCCGAGGGCTTCAATATACAACCAGACATAACCACCACGAGAAAGTTTAACTCATCCAATAAAGATATCTTCCTGTCATACAAGACAAACAACAAAACGCAATTTGGGCGGGTGGCGGGACACACGCCCACATATTGACGGTCTCGTAAGGGAAGGCCCACGCATGTTTAATGTCTGTAAATTTGCCGGGTATCCCGCGGAGAATTTTATAGTCGTCTGGCGACCACGTCCACTTCGTGCATATAGAGCTGATGGACTTGCATCAAACGGGATCACATTATCATGTTACTGATCGGACCGTCCCTGAGCATCTCTCAGCCTATTCAACTTTACGTCATGCAATATAGATATACACGCATCTATCACTCTGTTTTACGAGTGTAATTGATTGATGCACCTAGAAACTAATTACAATAGTGATGTTTCATATCAAATCTAGGAAGTAATATTATAAGTATAACAACTAATATCTGACATACCAACATTAATTTGTTTATTTTTTTTTAAAGAAAATGGTGTTATACAAAGCGACAGATTATTAAAATTTAGCATTAGATCTTTTGTTTGAATATATTTGAGATCACTTACGTCCTTTAACCAGTCACCTGTAATTATATACTTGATATTTTGACGCTAGTTTGATTTTTACGCAATCTCTTTTTACGCTACACTGCCATCCATCGCAGTGCGCGAGCCTACATAATGCATGATGCATGAACGCAGTACGAACGCATATAACGGATCATGGCAGGTCAAAATGTGGTTTGCTGATAAAGGAAGCCAATTTTATTAATTATCTTACACTAATGAGGTCGGTACGAGTGCATCAACATCTTTCCCCAACGGACAACTTGTATATCGAAATACCGACATCAGCAGCTGCAGATGCTTCAAGCACTGCAATGTCTTCATTATTGTCACCTCGTCAAAGACATGCTTCAGGAAAACATGTGTGTGCTTAAATCAAATCATTGCGTAATAGCCGCTATCCCTAAATGCGAGTCACGCCCTCACCAGTTGGTCTACTTGGGTTCAACGTCCAGCCGATAGCATTTCTTCATTTTGGGACCATTTGTCTCTGTGAAACAGATTTAGTGTTGCCTCACAGTATTACGCCATAGACGTATTACGAAAACACATCCTGTCACATAAGTCTGACACCGGGCCAAGTAGCCCTGGAATATCAATTATATTTAGCAAAAGTGAGGAAAATCATTTAACGACCTTGATATGTCCAAGACACGGGGCCAACGACCTCTCATTAGTATAATATATATCTGACCATTACTACAAAAATAGTAGCAAATGTCATAAAAAGCGATTTCACAAATGTAAATGAAGTAATAAAATTAACTGGCAGTAAAACAAATGAGGTAGAAATGGAAAATAAAAAAACATGATCAGAATTGCCATTCTGGGTAATGACCTCAGATAAAAGATTCTTACAAACGAAGTGATATGACCGACCTATATATATATATATATATATATATATATATATATATATATATATATATATATATATTTGCTCTCAGGATAAAAAATATCATCAAATATCTGATGATAATCTCTGCAACTGCATCACCAATCTTACTGAAGAATTTTTTTCAGGCGTCATTTCTTGTGTGACCGAAGAAAACGTTTTAGCAAATATAAACAGACGTTATCAGTAGCTGCCGTTGATGAAAACGTTTTTCGAAACAAGAGTTTTCACTTGAAAATCATAATATGATACTTGTCTCGATGCTTCATGGTTGGTTAAGACTGGAAATATCTATTTGGGACATCATCTATTTATATCTCTGATATTAAGTTCACGTTGCAAAAAAAAAAAAAAAAAAAAAAAAAAAAATGGTTTATATTTATTTTTCTTTTTATCAGATATTTATTTATCAAAGAGTCGTTGGTTTACGGAAGACCGGCTCGGGTAGGAAACAAGGCCTCCTACTGTAGATTTGTTTAACAAACGAGACCCACGGTAATCAGGATCCGCAATTTATGTTATAAATAAACCAAAACAAATTGATGTAATTTAACATCACCAGAAACATCAAATACCTCCAAGTTTAAACAAGATTTGTAAATTGTGACTTTTTTTTACCAGTTTTCACTTCCATACAATCCCTTCTTTTGTAGGAGACGCCTAAACATGAAATCAAAAATATTGTTTGACCAGTTCTTGGTAAACTGAATGATGGCCAGCATTGTCAAAAGATATCATAAAAGGAAAACTAATTCATTGATTTTTGTAGAGTCAGTCTTCTCTGACAAACTGCATCTAAAATTGCACGTGCCATCCCTTGCACTCTAACCAAATACCGTTATAATAGTCAGACGAAAAACGGCAAATGATCCAAAGCAATCGATGAGAAGTCTGAAACCTCTTTGCGATGAATTGCGATATCAGCACTACTGACGAAGATGTACATAGAAAGCGACTGAGTGATCTTTAGTCTTAATTTGCATTACAGTCCACAATTTGTGTGCTTAAAAACATCTAATTCTCCTGAGAAAATTATAAACATGAAATACACATTAGGTGTGTATCAGGAAAATCAATGATGGCGGTAAAAGCTTATGCGTTTAATTCTCTAATGCTCTGGCCGTTGAATGCTGTTCTTTTTTTGAAAATACTTAATAAACCGAAATAATTGGCATATATGGAGAAAATGTCTGGTTTGGTCAAGTCTTATTTGAAAACTTTTAATTTCAAATAATAACGTTATATTGTCATTACAGCAAAGAAAGACAGGTGAAAAAGACAACGAGTTTTAATGTCTCATATTTTCAAAAATTGTTTTCAGTACCATTTTTCTAAACATTGCAATTTACATTTTATTGTACATCAGCGACTACATGCTTATTTTATCACAACGATCATATTACACTGTGACCATGTATATACTATAATAAAAATACTATCAACTTTCCCATTGCTTGAATTCTTATGAAAACTATTCAACTAACCAAAATCGGGAATTATGATAACTCGACCATGATAGATACCGAGACCTAAAGGAATACATCTAATATATTTTCTAAAATATATACTTAGAGGTGAAGAGTAGAAACGTAAGCGATTTATATTTTCGAGAAAAATCAGTGGCATATGCTTTAGCTAGCAGGAAAACAAAATGAAAAAAGACATATATTTTCAACAATTGTCAGAGAAGATTGATTAAGATATACATAGAAAACGACTGAGCAAGTTCTTGTCTTAATTTGCACTGCGTGCTTATAAACATCCAATTCTCCTAAAATAGATTTTTTCTAAGTAAAAGTAGAATCTCATTATGTTGAAAGACATAAGTCGAAACGTTGGTGTCAAGTAAAACCGTTTTTATCTGGAAATTTGAGGTAAAGCATTGTTTTCATTTTAACGATTTTCAAAAAAAAAGTTTCGATGGCTTACCTCTATACGAATACGTTACGCATAATCGATAAGACACTTTATTAGATGGTATTTCCTAAATGTATAAGTGATTTGAACTTAGTACATAACATACATATGTCCCGAAACAGGGTCATATTCAAGAAAGTGCACCAGGTAAGTTAAATGTAGGCATATTACCTGCGTTACAAAATCTGATATAAACTGGAAAACCCATACTGCGTTGATAGTGTTTAGGAAATATACCATGAGACTTGTAAATACTTTCGCAGACTAAAGGATGCTCGTGACACCCATGATTTGAAATTACGTCTTAAATTAAATAATGTATACCCATTTAAAAGCTGCATATATTTTATGGTATTTAAGCATCTTTATATAGCATTACCATCTATCTGAATTGCTAATAGTTAAAACATCTGAAAAAAATATTTGAAATAGCTTAAAAAACAGTTTGAACCTCCACTCTTACTATCTGTTTATTTCAAGGTAATCAAAATGCTATGCCACATTAAGTCTCCCAAGATACTCCGCACGTAAGATAAAAATAAATCGTCAAAACTATGAGCTTGTGATTCCTGCCAATTTTTTTGGTTAAGGTCGATGTATGTTTCTCTTTTTAGATTTCCAGTGAAATCTGTTACTTGATATAAAAAAGTTCCGCTTTTATCAGGAGTAATCACCAGAGAATTCTGTAGCTAACATGTCTTTGGAATTCTTAATTAATTACAAGATTCTTCGTATCTCGTGTTTTTTTTTCAAAATTGGAATCCGCATGTTTCATTGTTTAACTAATAGACCTGCTGTTTCAACTAAAGCACACAATTAATCTACCGTATCTTTAAACTCACTTGGAAAGGTTTCTAATCTAAATAAAACACAGTTGTAGAACCTGTTTAATACTTATTACTACAATGTGGTTCATTTCCAATATTTTCGCGTGAATAAAACGCTGGAGATATATGTGAAAAAAATCAATACTTTTTTAATCGTTCGTTTTATTAGTGTAAAGTAATTTATAAAAAATAATAGTTTCGCTAATAATGATACTAATATTGTTGAGGATATAGTTTTACACCATTAAATGATAGGGGCCGCCGTGGCCGAGCGGTTACAGTCTAGGACTACAAATCTCTCAGCCCCTCACCGCTGTGGGTTCGAATCCTGGTAGGGACTTCGGATTTTTCATGTGAGGAAGCCTTCCAGCTGGCTTGCGATAGGTCGGTGGTTCTACCCGGGTATCTCTGTGTACTCGGGGTCTTCCTCCACCTGTAATTAGCTGGACGTCGCTATATGATTGAAATACTATCGCAGCGACGGTAAACCCCAAAACAACAACAACAACAACAACAACAACAATTAAATGATAACCGATTTCAAAACATGACAAACACTCCTTTATTCGATCACTTAGTTTTAAACATGAATTTCTCAGGTACTAAATAACGCACATTCTATGACATGTTTTTTCACAAAACGGATCAATTTAAAAAGGTCGCACATTTGGATACCCTTTATTTTTAGCCCAAAGTAGTGCAGCACTGCATTGATTCACAGAACAAGGTCTCATTACCAAGCTAAATGTGTGAATAATTATTTACCTGTAACCAAACCTCAGTGTTGACAGGTGTTAAAAGGTTTATCTCTCACGTTTGTCCAAATAATTTATGGCCTACACTTTAAACGCCTGGGTATTGCGGTACAATAAAGACGGAATCTTAGGAATTTTACTTACTATAGAAATGGCGATAGCTTCACATGATTTGCAATTTTCCTTATTTTGTCTTGTGTAATATAATAAGACTTACAAACTATATTTTCGGTAAAAAATACATAATTTGCTTAAAAATGAGAATGAGTTTGAATATTGGAATACGAGCAATTAGTCTACACATAGATCATGATTTAGCCAAGAGAGAAAAAAAAACAATGATCGCTGTTGCTACAGCTAGAGATCAATAAAATAAAACCCGTTAAGTGCGCCGCCAATGTAAGAAACAATAATCCGTATCACTTAAAGACAAATGTTGGTATAATCAGAATGGATAGGATACCAATATGATCTGGTCTCCTGAGATCTCAAATATTACTCAAGTCTGAAGGTTTCTCATAATTAATTGCCATGGTGACGCAAAAGCCGTATCAATTTTCCCATTTTGCAAATCTTTGGCCCAGTGGTTTTCTAAGAAAAGCGTATGTGTATTTGAATAGGCATATTTATACGGTAAATATCAATAATACTTTCCAAGAGCCTCAGATCAACTATGTATGCCATATAATAGCATATCATATTGCGTAGATCAACAACCAACATTCTTGGAAGAATTTCATTTCCCTTGCAAAAGATACATATTTTTCCCTCTAAAATAATGGCAATCGTCCCACGACTAGCAGTGATTCCGGACGATCGATGTATGGGCCGAAGTGTTGCGATGCATCGCTGATATTATTTGATATTCTCGGTATTGATTGGTTACATAATGGATAAGCAACCATTTGCTGTAACAGTTGGAAATCTATATTCCCGAGCTCTATTATACGTGAGTACTCTTGTGGGACCTTTGATTTCTGAACATTGAACTGCCTGATTTTGAAGTTGAACCGCAACTCATCTATTCTCCAAATGGTGCATGGGATCCTAAATAGGTCCCATGCTGAATGGTCTACAAAACCACGTGGAACACAGCCTTCCCAAACACAAGAATAAGGTCGACGAGCATGCCGTTGAGAACGCAAATGTACGCTTCAAAACAAGTTTGTTGAGTATACATCAGGAACAAGTCAATTAATGAAATTAGATATTCATATTTAATTATGCTGTTACCGTTATACTTGTTAATGTGAAAAATAATGTTTACACAGTTCTGTCATGTTTTGGGACAATACAATTATAAGCAGATAAAAGATAACGATGGTACAAAACAGATCTTTGAAATGAAACAACATTTGATATTTATCTTCGTATCCGGAAACATTTAAAAATATCTAACTAGAGCACACGTTCAAAGTCTTTCTGTTTGCTTATTCGCCAGTGCAAATACAAGTGGTCGATAAAACAAGCCAGAAATAAAATGGTCAATTTCTGCTTTGTCATTTTCATTTTGTACAAAAAGAGCAAAAACCAGTCGTTCCAGAACCCATTAAGGCGCTTGTTTATTTAAATTTTGCGAACGTTAGACGAGATAAAACTAACACTATCTGCACCGAACAAGAGAGATGTGTATCTAAACACACCAACTGTTACGGACAATTATAACGGAGGTAGCGACTTGATTAAACAATCGCCTTTAGATAAGAATGGAAACCTCGTATCAAAAAGAAGCCTGAAATAACAAGTGAGCATACCGACTCTCAACAGGGGCATTTTGCAATGTTGGAGATGTTCCAAGAAATAGTTCGCATTGCTGTAGTCTTTAATGCTGCATATCAGAACATTTGCATGTCATATGCGGCGAGGCGTGTAATAGATGTCACCAACTCCAGACAAAAGGCGTCATTGAAAATAATTAGTTCTATAATATCTTATCGTTTTACAACAGCAATAGTGTAATACCCAGCACTTCTAATCAAGGGTTAATAGATATTGTCAAAAACCTGGGTTGTCAATTTACAATCGCACTCTTAGGAAGACTGAATGGCCAAATAACTTGTTCATTTCAAGTAAGGTTTAGTTATAATGTATGTGTGTGTTATTGGTGGTTATTGCACAGTTGTATATGAACATTTATATTCATCATAAAGTATCAATATTCCTGACCGATACCGCCAGACAATGTGGAGTAGATTATATTGATTTGTGTGGCTAGGCATGATCCTTTCCCCTCCTTTTGCATGATCCAGAAGAGAAACAATAAACCGATTTGGAAATGTGTGTTTTATGATGAGGTAGCCATTGTTACGACGAATTATAATACAATATATCACAGTTGCATGAATAAGCATGATGAAGTATAAAGTAAAAGACGTCCGATATACCAGGAAGCAACGAGGTCAGTCTCAAAAAGACGATGAATAGTTTGATCATTAGATTATCAGTTTTTAAGACATCGTTTTACTCAGTTCTATAAAAGAATAATATACACATATATCCAGGTACCACCTTTTTGACTACATCCAGCTAAAATGTGTTTTATCTGTATACAACCGTTTTAACTTATAATATGCATGAAAAATGGAAATTTTTTATGTAACTATAACAGTAAATTTTCAATTTATGGTGTATGTGTCCATGTTTGTATCAAAATAATATTATATTTTATGACGGTCTCAAATAAATGTAAAATGAATAAATAATGAATGTATAAATGTAACCTAAGGATCTCCACATAGCCAAAGACTTATTTCATTTAGTTTCGGAATAAAAAAATGTATGCGTGTATAACATTACATTTAATAGATTTTTTTTTTTGATTTTTTTATTCATCCACTGGAAACCGGAGTTTAAAAATATTTGTTATGTATAATTCTTGTATTTATGACACATTTTAATATATATATATTTTTTTTTCATACGAGCCTATCTAAATATTATTTTTGATCTAAATATATTTACATGTCAGAATTAATGCTGTATTTTGTAAATGTTAAATATAAATATGTGATTCTGACCAACCCTCTGCATAATGAAAAAGAGTTATTGAAATGGCAATGCTACAGTCAAATTCAAATTTATATTTAATTAGTTTATTGTAAATTACTAATAGTATTTATAATAAAAGCAGGATAGTCCGGTAGCACAATCATAAATCTCACTCTTATAACTATCAAATGGATGCGAAGATAAGGCAGCATGATTTTTTTTCTGTTTGTTTTTTTGTTTACTTTTTTTTAAAACTTTTCTCCCACATGTACTTTTTGTTTGATGATATATATTAGTATACTCAGTACCATAATTATTTGAAAACAACCACCATAACCACTCTATTTTGTCACTAAATGCTTTGTCCAGTGTTATTTACTATGTAAATCTTGGAAATAAACTATTGAATTGAATTGATAGACAGTGTTTTATAATGTTCATAAATCAGGTCGTTGCTTTGGAGAACACACCAAAGCAAAATATATAATTTGATGACAATTATCGATGTATGTTCTTCGTGTTTTCAAAAAAAAATGTATGTAGCATTTTAGACGTCGGTTTCTTAAACGTTCCTTATTTACATTTGCTAAGGCATCAGCAAAACTCTTTATTTTGAAATTGCAGACTACAAGTATCCGACATCTTTGGTTTACTAGACAATATACCGAAACACATTTCTACCATGACAAATTAACGATCATTGAGCAATAAAGACAGCATAACAGAAAAAAATCTTGCACAGAAGAAGCTTGTTCAAAGAAAGGAGATGCGGGCTTCTTTAAACAAAATTTAAAAAAAAAAGAATTTCTCAATCAAAACTTAAATACTCGTAGTAAAAAGAGGTACGCCTATTCACAAAGGATAAAAACATGAACAGCAAGGAATATACATATCAGTATGCGTATCAGGAAAGTAATTCTGCACCTAGGCCTTAGGTGATGAAAAAACAGATCGCGAACTGGTGTAGACTTCAAAGGGAACAAATGTCTACTCACTTCCATCATCATCATGGGCAACTTAAACAAGGTGTTACGCTCAAGACGTACCCTGCCCTTGATAAAAAATGAATGGATATAGCAACAGTTGTTCCAGAAGAACAAACAAATGTTGATTAGATTCTGAATAAAACCACTTGAGTCAGAGATCACGGCCAATGACCCCACTGCATCCAGTGGTTTTCACCGTCACAGCCTTAAACCAAATTAGTTTGTACAAGTAAATCGCTCTCCAGAGTTTTGTGCACTTGCTTCGTGGTATGTTTTAATGTCATATAGGTATTCTGCGTCATCTCAAGCAAAAACGAATCTTTAACGCGATATAATTGCCGATACGGTAAAGCCTCCGACACCTATTAACATGTCTACCAAAACAATTTTTCGGAGCAAAAAATCTTAAGTCGATTAACGTATGATATCAAGATGTTTGCACTGTTTTCGTAGATTGTAAGGAAGCAGACATAGACGAGGGCAAGCCATGATCGTCCAACGAATGAGCGTGGGTTCCGTCGAACAGATCCCGTGGTCTCTCATACGAATTTGCACTGAATTGAATCACCATGCAAAACTTATAAAAATATCTGCAGAAATCCTGATTTAGCCGCATCCTATTTTGAGACGGTGTTTGCTTTAAAAGTGAAGGAACATTTTGCCTATAGTTAACAGATGTTTTTGTATGTCAGATAGTTGAAGGAAAACAGACTTTCATTTAATGATGTTTTAAACGGCACTCCATCTCGTATAGTTTCCGTTTCATCGAGGCTGATTCCAGCTTTGAAAAATTGCTGGATATTGGATAAGTAATGAAGAGGTTGCTACAGGCCTAAAAGCTTAAGATAAGGAAATATGAAACATTGCTTATAATGCCATATCAAATTTGCCACGATTTGGTGGGCTTGCGGGTGACTTCTAAAACGATAAGGGAGTAAACAAACCTATAAATATACCAGAGACATTTTCATTGAATAAAATCCTATTTAATTTCCAATTAAGAAATAGTTAAGGTATTTTACGACATACGTAGGTGGGGTTTCTGAGTCTCAGTTTACATAAAGCTGTCTTTCCAAATATCAGGGTGTTGGTTAATCAGGAACTTGACTTTTGAATTACAAATTACTAAGATAAATACTGGACCACGCTTACAATTCGCGTAGTTGTTTGATTTTCAAATAAAGTGGTATATCAGGTCCTAGAACGCTTGGAATACGCCAATATAAACATACTGATTGAATTATTCTTAAGTACAATTCGCTTTGTAATGCTATGATCCAAATATTTGATGTTAAAATGACTAATCTCTATGTTTCCATTGATCTTCATTGTTCAGTTTATTTCAACATAAATTTACACAAACTATTATCTATAAATTCATATGTCACACCTTTTTCTATGACTTGTTTCGTATTTGAAATGTTCTGCTTAAATTGCCAAGTCATAATGGTGTTACACAGTAGATAAAATAATAAATCTATAGTTACCTCGACTTTAGTTAGAAATGGCATAATCACGTTTTATTCGGACAAAAATGTATGATTTGTATTCTACTTATAAAGCAAACTCTGAAGAAAACCGTAGTCCATTGTTAGATGATGTAGCTACTCAACATAGGATTTAGTGCCCGCTTATGATAAGATTTTTCATTATCTGCCAAGGCGAACTACAAATGTACATGCACTCCCATTAACGAACCATCATAAGAGATAAGACAACTTTTCTGAAAACAAATGAATCATAAGTATGGTTTCGTTTAGCAGGTTGTGGATTGAAATTACAAATATGCACACGTTTTTTGAGAGAATATCCTCCAATTAACGTCCTGTAAACCTAATAAAGAATTTTGTTTAACGGCTCATTTGTCTGGGGCTACAGAAGAAGTACTCTGATTGAGTTCAATTCACCTGATTAAATAATGAACCAGTAAAGTATATTGCGAAAATTATGATACTCCAGCCTCTTTGATAGCATATTGCCACGAACAAGTCGTAAAACGGTTGTAAACTGTGAGGCAGAAAGGGTGTCTGTGTTGAGAGCACTGAGGTGGTCGCTGCTCGTGGAACTACGAAGAAAAGCACGCCGCATGCATGGTAACGATAGCCTGCGTAGCTACCAGCAACGTCTAGACGGCCAATGAAATCGCAGTTGGTTCCAATCGAATTCTTATTATATTTGAGCAGAACATCGCATTGACCCTTACATATATATACATATACACACAAGCACGTCGGCCGCTTTCCGCTGATATAAACGGAGCCTTATGTCCAGTGAAAATAAACGAGATAAATAGACATATGTTTAAGGGCTTTGACTAAAACCATAGAGAATATCGAACATTTATTTGACTTACTACTTTACTAAATAGCACAAAGGGGTAAATAATTATTTACACGTTTGCAGTAAAGGGAGATAAATCAGTATGAAATGTCAGAAATCGAAGTAGTGTTCTGCGAATGAAACACTAAAAAGAAGGATCAAAGAACATAAATAAATGCTTTTGAATAACACTCATTTATTTAGTTCGAAATGAGTAATTTTCTCGATTGACTAAAAACAACCATAATCAATCAGAACCCGACCAAGAATTATCGAGCGAAATGTGCGAAATATACAAATAGAGTATAAATGATGAATTGCAATCAAGCGATCATAAAACATTTTCAGTCTTCCTCAACATACTCGCACCGCTACACATGCAATGATGTGAACTAAACTATAAACAACTTTGTCCAAAATACAGAAATATTCACCCAGCTTATAAAATTAAGCAGAATAATTTATAAGACGGACATATCCAATATTGAAGTAAAATGAACGATGTGTGCTAATCCAAAGAAACAATCACACAAGAAATTATTTGAACTCGGCATCACGCAATCGGCTTCTTTGCTGAAATAATTCATGATATATCAAGTATTCTATGGGAGAACTGGGAAACAGCTTAAGAAGTTTCTAAGCATTATAGCTAACCGTATGCATGGGTCCAGACGTTCGAAAGAAAAACGTTTAACACAGCTTTCTTTATTTTTCCTTATCCATGATTAATTTGCATATTTCATTACGAAGAGTGCACTTAATTCAAATGGATCTTTCTGAAGCAACACCGCTTGTTCCTAGATAACCAACGGCTTAGTATCTGGTTCAACACGTCCATTCAAGTAAGGAACACTGGTTGTACATAGTGACAAGCATACACATTAGTTGCAGATGAATCACTTCTTTAGTTGGGATCAGCTGGACTTGACCGGAGCGTCGAGGCAATTAGGAAAGATTTACATATACCTAAAATGTCTGTTACATTTATTATCCGCTTAACAGCTCGATTACACCCAGTCCATAAGGGTCATTCCATTGCAATAAATCGGGCTTAGGAACAGACAATACAACAAAAAAGCTCAGCAAGAAAATAACAACATTAAATGACAAACTTCTCAGTAACAATACATTTTGTAAACGGATCACAGCATGAAGGAAGTAAATTCTACCACATCTTACAAACATCTGCCTTGAGTCATTCTTATCATCCTTCATTATAATCAGTTATTTGCATTAAATCCACATTTCCCAGGTACCGCTTTTGTCCACTCATTTATACTGAAACACCGAACAAAACACCCCTCGGAAAACGAACTTCATGTCTATTCAAAATGTCCTTTGAAAATGTTAACTGAAAACATACGATATACGTAATGTACTTATTCTAGCATGGTATCATATATGAACAAATAAATATTCCCCAAATGTTTTAAGTTTATTTGTAGAGGTTGGAGATGCATAACAATGATTCAATCGCACATCAAATCGTCTTCCGCTTTACAAAAAGCCTAAAGTCTTTTAACAATGTTGATTCAAGGCATGTGTATTAGTCACCTTTAATTCACTTTGATGTCCTCAGTTTTTATATCTGACACAGCAAAAACTTCTCCGAATTGTGAGAGTAATTGGTATTTTTATTCTCGTATGAAATGTGTTTATTATTTAAATGAAACTAAGATGCAGACTGAAAGCACGTTCCACGGTAAACAAGGCAATTAATTCGTGCAGTTTAAACCCCTTCATAATGGGAATCACAATTTTATATGAAGATATTTTTTTGTTTGTTTTTTTTGCAATTATGACGAAATATAGTTTCTAATTAGGAAATTGCTTCGTTTAGTCATTTGGATTGATGTTAAAAAAATGGAAGAATAAACCAATTTTCATTTTTCATTTTCAGTTCGAACTCATGCTTGCATAATGACAAGGCCTTCTTTAGTTTGACATATAAACGCTATTCTCATACAATATGTGCAAAAATAACAAACCGCTTTGAAACTGGCGTAAAGATGAAATTAAAGTACCAGACAGAGGAAAGCGTGCCAACCGATAAGTCAGTTCTAAGCCAGGGGAACACTTTGTACTTAATTACAATATCATGATGCATGTAGAGAGCTTATTTATAGGTGCAATAGGCCCATAAAATTTGTCCATTACCCCTACACACACCTAATATTTTAATGAATGGAAACTTTTTTACTAAAAATATTATTTAAATAGGTCAAACATTTTGTCATGCAGATCTTAAGGTTTAATCAAATCAATATTTTTTTCCACATTAACTCGGAGAATAACCGGTTTTGCCAATTTACTTTCAAGATAAAATAAAAACAAACTTTCATGAAATTGTCTTCCAGATGAGGATACAGCTATACATTTGTCGCAAAGCATTTAAGATGCAGAACTATTGAATGAATCTCACGTTTTCCAATGCAAGTCTCATAACGAGGATTCTAGTCGCGATATATATAGATTGCTTCAATTCAAACTTTAGCACAGAAATGGTTTCTGCAAGAGACGGGCTAATTCGGGGAAGAGGGATATGAAACATGTTGATAGTAGATAGAAATCGGGTGTTAAAACAGTTTTTTAATCTTTCAATCAAACTAAAATATTTGCAATGGCATGTGCATGCGCCACTGAAACGTCTAGAACAGGTTAATGGACTCCATCATAGCATTCCCCAATCGCATGTTCTTATGTGTTTGTTCAGGAAGCTTCCCAGACTGTCATAATTTAGTTTATTCTGATAACTATTAATCACGTAGGTTTAATTTAAGATCTTTTGAAACCGGTGTCTGTGTGTTACATCACCACAGAGATGCATATCATTTTGCAATACATTGGGCGATTTTTAGTAATTGTATTTACATTACAGAAACAAATATATGTGGAATAAAATAAATCCAGTAGCTTAACGAATGTCCGATTTATCAAGGTGGTACAATACAGTATAGGATAAACTAAAATGAGCCATAAAAATGTAAGATTCTCTATAATATCGAATAAATAAGAATGAAGTGAAATATCGATTCATGTGTGCTTGCATCAATGAAGGAATATTACATGAGAAGTAAGATATATTACGTTATTAGAATATTTTTTTATCCCCCTATATTTTATTCCATTCTGATTTGATTTTATTTTATGTTTGCTAATCTCCGGATTGCAAAATGTTTCGCTTTTTAAGCGAATTTCACTACATGCTTTTATAAATATTGACAAACACGATCAAATCTCCTAGGTCAGCATCAACTCCTCCATACCAAATGAGAATTTTATGATATTTGTATACTAGTTATATGACTGAATCACAGGCGGCAGTCATGACTAGGGGATCAAGCATCATGTGGGATTCCTCCAACTACCGCCACGTGAGCAATGAAAGACTTCACAAAGTGAAAATGATACGGAGTGAATTAATTGAAAACACAAGTTGCATTTCAAAACCACTTTGCAATTTCAACGTAATAACCACGAAATTTTATTCTCTGAATCACATCAAAACCTCGCAGAGTAAGAACAAGTTTATGTTACTTTTATATTTCAGAAATGAACATAACTGGTAAAATATGAGAACAACCTCGCTAGATACTGACATTAACTCTTTATTGACTCATTTGTACCTGATGGTTATTTCACTACCCTTAGATGTCAACCGAGAAAAAATTGCTAAATGCGCAAGGCACGCCTGAGTCAAAATATTAATCACATATGCTCAGCCTAGTCTATAGTCTGTTGTTAGCACACACAAGCTAGTTTCTTTAACATAAAACAAAGCCGGAGTTGTATTAATCATAGAAAATGTTTCCTTTGATGCATGAAAGCTACTGCTGATGAATAAAACAGATCCGCGAAAGGGAGTAGCAATAGCCGTTGCCAGAGGCAAAGGTGTCAAACACAAATCCTTTCCATAGGTTTTAATTAAGGTAAACTATTAGGTGCAGACCGAAAGGGGCCCAGACACCAAAAATCAATCGGAACGTATCAATTGTTACTTCTCACTCCTCTCTTCTGATGATGAGATTACTATTGTCCTCGGGGAATAACGCAAGGATGCATTCATTTAACAGAAGGAAGATATTTTTTGTATTAGATTAAGCAGTATCTGGTGGGGTATGCATAATAAATACGAATAAACTTAGGTGTTGATTAAATGAACACCTTCATACTATCAGTAATATACTTTTGAGAATAATTTCAGATGATGTTTGGATTGTATTTGGGCAGACTAAGCCATTAGCATCACTCATCTATTTAAATATACTGGACAAGGAAAAATAATAATAGAAATATCAATGGAGGAATATAAACATAGGGAACTCAGTTTAACTTCAATTCTTAATTTCGAAATACAAATGATATTTGACATAGGAAACCTGAATGATATTTGCTATACACATACTAATATTATGTTAAGAGCATCTCTTATGTAATAGGAGGTAGAGAGTAAAAAGACCAACAGATAATAACATCGGCGTGTAATTTAATAACACTAATTATCTAATTATCTTGCCTATCACCTACTGTTTGATCAGTAATTGACATAAGAGACGAGTAACGATGACTCACTGCCTTTAGTGATTGATTAAGCCGTACGATTAATCTATTTGTACTTTATGTGTTGATGGAAGCAGGTTGCCTTACTTCTCATTGGGGAAAACAACAAGGCCTGTCATAATGAACTCCACAAATCGCTCGAGATGTTCCAAACCGCAGGAAAGCTAAGCGACCGCACAACAGTTGAGCGGGTGCGACTTGACACCGCTCTGATATGGCCCTACCGCACAACCTCTTCCGTTTGTAAAAAATATGTTCTGTCTGAATATAAAAACCCCGCTGTTTATCAGTCATAAAAAATGAAGATCCGTGTCCGTAGTAAAATACATGACTTAGCAAGATTGCATTGTTATACAATGTATGGACAACTTGAGCGTTTGCGGTGTTTTACGTGAAGAGTCTCTTAGTAGAAAAACAGACATGGATTGTGTAGTTATTGGAGGAGAAGAATACCAACGGAATGATTATAAGCGCTGCTAATTATATGTTGTGGTTACACGAAAGTCGCTCTTACTGATCGTTTTACCACTACAGCAATTTAATAAGACACTTATGTCTTCGTCAGGGGGAGCACTATTTCGTTGTTAGTAATGAAATAATGATTTAGTTATATCTTTAATCGTTACTTCCACTTACACTATATCGTCTAATAAATCAGATTTAAGACGCCTTAAAGGTGGATATTACGGTAAAAGTTTCTATCCTCGGGCAGTTCTCCACCGACGAAACATATATTTATAACTTGGTTAGCACTGGAATATGTCTTCTTTATTTCTTTTGAATTCCCCACCCCGATTTTTAATGATTTTTTGTTTAATTCAGCACTTGAAAAGTTTATGATTGAAATCGACTTCGGGGCTTTATCGCACTTTTCTACTGTCTGTTCATGGAGATAGTAAGTTCTTAATGACCAGAGATTGACTTTAAGAATTCTAAGAGATTACTGTTTCGGATCTATTTGAGAAAGGTTATATTCATACAATACAAATGGTAGACTCGTGCGAGACTTGCGCAAAAAACAACAACAAAAAAAACAACAACAAACAAACAAGAAACAAAACACCAAGACAATTTTTCTTCAACATATATAGGCAATTTATACACACCGGGTGGTGGTAGAAGAAATATGATTTAAATGTATGTTTACAATTTATTCATTCAAAAAATCCGTTCAGATAAGATCAAAACATTAGTCTATCAAAAATCAAAACATTTAAACAGTATATAATAATAGAATATGCAATAATATTTATATATGAGTATATCCTGTTTCAAATTTGGACCAACATGTAATGAAGTTACTAAAGTATCAGGAGAATCTCTCTTGTAGTTCTGCATATGCAACAGCGATATTGGACAGACAGATAGACAAGACTGGTTGATCTTGCAAGTTCATCACAATTGTTTAAGATTTCCATAGTCTCGTATTTTTTTATCGTTTGCAGACAAACTTGATGGATCGAGTGCGAATCCTGACGGACCCCTTCCTTATGGTCTGTGACTCATGCACCGTGCCACCGCACTGGGATAATCTTACGTTCTTCGAGACACGGGCGAGACAGGCCGGGACATCCATTTCATAAATGGAATATCCGCGGTTACCAATCTCAGATAGACGATATCATAAGACTGGACTGGCTATCAGGTTAAATGGAATCTACGCCAAAAATTGTTTACTTTCAGACAAGATTTTGCCTGTAGACTTCTTGTGTTACAGTGAACAATAAACCATCAATATGAACGATGGACATGGTGTGCTTTCAGATTTGTAAATGCATAACTTCGGAAGGGTATAGGTTTTACTTAAATCGCTAATGAGTACCTGTAATAATTGCTAAACACTGTTGTTACTGCTCGCTCTTTATGTGTAACACAAGTCGTCTCTAACTAATTAACCGCTCAAGACCTCCTGTGCAGATTTTATCGCTCATTTCGGTAGACGCTTGTTGATAATTATACGAATAATAAAGCAAATATAATTAGGTTTCCAGCGTAATATTTGGTGGTATTGTTCCAAGTTCGATAAAAAATGTGTCTTCCGTTCCAAAAACAAATCGGTGTTCCGTTCCATTAATCTTTTTACCATATTTATATTTATTACATCTTGCTCATAATTGATAGTGTACAACCGAATGAAATTATGACATAACTGTCAAAATTTTACAGGAACAAATGTTTGCGTAGGTAAAGCAATGCGAAAGGGAAATCGTAGAATGTTTATTTTGATTTCTTACACTTACTTATTGGAATCAATTTTAGGAAGGAAGTAGACAATTTCCGTTTCAGAACAATGCCAGAAGCTCTGAAAATTGGTTAAGCGAGGGTAATCCATTTATCAAATTCTGTCTAGACTAAATGCTGGATATACACACAGTAACTGACGCCGATATTTTTTTCTTTTTTAAAGGCTTTGGTATAAAAACATCCATTTTGTACTCGTCACCTAAAAAAATAACCCATGAGACCAAATCTTATACAGCTGCATATGGAGGAAGTCTACATTCGTGTGTTTTTAGTATATGTACGTTTGCTCGTCATTTGTAGACGTAAATGACCCATACAGGACTACAGGTAAACGACGAAGACCATGAAACGACTGATGTTTTTGCAGACTGTATTAAGTCAGACCCTGGTCTTACATGGTGTTGAAATGCGCTGTTGTAAAGTCAGGTGTTTACACGTTTACAATGCAACCAATGTGGACTGGGTTGCGTACTTTAAATGACAAATATTTACTTATAGGGATGGGTAGTTGACACCAGTCTCTGCTTCTTACGTGACGTAGTGAAAGGCGAATGACTCGGTAATAAACACTTGTGTTATGTGCATTTCATGCCACAATTCCTTTGAAATTGAATTTGATCGGATATAGATTATTTTATTGAGGATTAAAAATCCACTCCTTCATCGGATAATCCCTCAATTCCTCTAGTTCTGGGCGAAATATACGTGGTGTGTCGAGAGAAGGTTACAAGTTACATTACAATTTAATCAGATTGATAATGATATGATAAGGATAAATCAATATTACTCTTTGCGTGATATCTGTATGTTCAACCAAAGCAGTTCATCTTTTTTATATCCCATTATCTAATACTAGTGTTTAACGATATTTTCAAGAAAAAAAGGATGGCTACAATGCTGGAAGTCCTATAATAAAAATATGTATAATCTGAAATGTACTCCTTCAGTATATCATGATCTTGTCATGCAGGTCACGTACAAGATATTTCATTATTTTCCGTATTTATATATTCACCAACAAACAAACATCGTTTTTTTGAAATAAAAGTTATCATCATCATCATGACCGCCACAGCCAAAACAACACTATATTTCCCTATTATACATTTTTCATCATCATCTTCATCATCATCATCATCAGCATCTTCATCAACATCATCTGCATCGCCTCCACCAAACATTACACAATCACCATCAATTATTTAGTACATCACTAACTTTGTCCAAACTAGTAAATGACGTGATTTCCTGGTCGTATGTTTGCCTTTTCCCCATCTATTGTACATTTGCCTAGATTTTGACCTGAGATGAACCTCATATTTTCTGACTTGTAATTGTAGTGGTCTATTGCAAGACACGTCTATTTCCGTGAAGATGTCGGGACAACAAAACATATATACACATTATACAGCGCCCCCCCCCTCCCACTTCCCCTCCTTTATAATACGGTTTAAGGTATGCGAGGCTGGGTTTATTAAGTAAGACACAGAATGATTTATAAACAACTTTGACTTACATAAAAGCATCAGCAAACACATTATTTTCCCATCCGTGTGATGTGTGAGCAAAAATAAAAAAATGTCTCTATAATACTCCATATAATTATGATTTGTATTTTTTTTCTATGTATAACACTACTTTGTATTTTAACGATGTTTACCTATTTTATTAAAGATTACTAAAATAATAATGATTATGGGAATTAATGGGGTTTTAATTGCTCTAAATGATGATAGTATTATTTCATTTTTTTTTAGCTGGACCTTAATTGTTTGTCCCGTATCTGACCTTTCAGTATGTGTTAAACTGACTAAATCCCCTTTTCAATGCCATTGACCTATGACTTCAGTGTTCTAAAGTTTCCACTCAGGAAACTGTTTAGATAAAATTATAGCGGCGTCTAAAGACAAAGACCTGATCTTCTTTTTCAAGATCCCTGAACGGATAACAGAACCTTCGAAATAAAGAGTACATCCGGGCATAGTGCACATTTTAATCCGTCTTTTTAAACAATTTTGTATTCTGTATACACCATACCGTACTCTGATCTTCGTGCAATACACCCCATCTCCTAGAGTAAATATTTGAACCGACTTAAGATATCTCGAGATATCTAAAAGATAACTTACAATTAAACAAATGGAGAGGGATACCGGCGTGTACAAGGCTTTCGGTCTGTTATCTAGACGAAATGTTTTTGGCTAGGGGCTGAAATGGGGAACGTTGAAATTTGCATGACGAAACACTTGTGTGAATTTTGAGGAAGAAAAGTATTAAATGTTTTTAATTGTCTCATGCGTGACTACATAAAATTTTAATACCAATTTAAGTGAAGTCTTTTTTTTCCTTAATGAGATTAATGGAAGCAATGGAATGACTCTGTTTATGAAACGCAAACAGAATTTCCGCACGAGTACGGCGCATGATAAATTGTTTCAATTAATGACACTGGGCTGAAGTTATAAATGTATTACGACCTCGTAAAGTATGCACAGTATATGCCTTTCCTTGTGTTATGTAATACACGTGACCAGTTTAGGATAGGTTGAGTGAATACAGTCTCGCTGATTTTATACACTTACACCGTTAAGGAGATTAGTTTTACAGGGACATAAAATCAATAAGTCACAACACAGGTTTTCGATAACAACCAAGATAAAATATTTGTAATATGTGTCTACTAAGGTTTAGATCTTTTTAAGTACAATCGTCAGGTGTATGGCAATGTTTTGAATACGTGACTATCGTTTGATCATTTCTTATGCTGTAGGGGGTGGGGGCACTGTATACTAATCACGCGACCTGATGTTTGAATGCGGTTTGTGTGTGTGTAATTAAAATCAACCTGTCAAACTGTTAAGTAAAAATGTCAGTATATGATAACTCCAATCATGTAGAATTATAAGAGGCGCATTTGGCTCATAAATGCCAATTAGCATTGTCAGTCATGACATAAGACCAGAAATATGGACAAGTAATAGATCAGAAATAAGTCTTACATCGAATCCAACCGCAAAGCGACAACACATCGTGGGGGAAGTACAGGCCACACGAGCCACATGATATTCAAGATAAATGACCTTAACGTGTCGAAATATAATATAGGGGATGTTTATCCGATTCAAAACAGGCCATCATTGCATTCCAGAAATATTTATATCATAAATGGAATGATTTATAATGGAATACCTTCGTCGTGTGATGTCAACTCTAATTATATAAGAATGAGATCTAATGATATCAAAAATCACGCCGGGAATTCATTGATCGGTCAATTTACGTAGATATAATGCGCAGTTAATCATACATTGCCAATGGCAATATATCTAGAGAAAAATCGTAAATCTTAAGATCAGTATCAATGAAAGCATTCAATGAATAACCATTTACTAAAACCATTGAAACATATACACATGTGAATCTGTATCATTGAGGAATGATATAAACTGAAAAAAACATAAGTAGATAAACAGATCATCAGGTAAGTTGACAGACAGACAGACGTATGGACGAATATACTTGCAATTAGTAAATAGATAGACAGAAAAACAGAAATTCAGATAGATAGATAGATAGATAGATAGATAGATAGATAGATAGATAGATAGATAGATAGATATACCTACCACAATTCCCCCTTTTGCAAAATAAGATTTTCTTTAGATTTTTCTTCGCCCTTTTGTATTCCTTTTTATCTCTTTCCGAGACCGGCATAGCCGACAATTTTAAAAACGTGTTATCCAAAATCTTTAAATATAATATATATTGTACATTATTCTCCAGCTCTGCAGCAACACACTTTTGTACATCCTTTACTCCGAATTCCCCGACGGTCAAGATGCTCGAACCCCGACGGCTTAACAGAGGTTTCAATTTATCAGCACCTTTTAATACATTTCTTCGACTTGAAACTTGTATAGTTACATTATATAAGTTATTTGTTGGAGGTAACTTTTGCGACAATGTGCCGACGACGACGGCTTCGGCCAGATATGCACTTGTAGCCGTATCGTCAAACTGTGTACCACAGGTTCTACCCCAGACATGGCACACACACAGTATAATACCTAATACTATAAAACGTAATCTGAATAACTTCATGTTGAAGATATTATTATTTATTAACCCACACGTGTCTCCTCTTCCGAATCCGGACACTAAACTGCCCTATTCTGCCGTGATCCATGTACTATAGTGAATAATAAACTGCATTAAAATCCCACTCCGATAGAGTTAACGTGGTGTAAGTGAACAGCTCTCCTATACGGCCACAATTACTCAAATGGAACTATATAGTCACTCAACGTTATTGATATTTGGTTAGTCTCGACTGCGTGAATTCAATTGAAACGAAATATGACGTCACGTGACTGGCGCATGCGCATTACGGGCGATTTTTCTAGTACGGCGGTCGAGGATAGATAAATAATCATTGAAACTATCATCTCTACCTGTAGTATTCAGTGTGCTTGAATCGGTGTGCTGGCAAGTGTTTTCGGGTATGGTAGAAGCTTAATGTATGAAACAGAATCTTCGTTGAAGGAAGTGATGATTAAAAAGATATTTACATGATAAAATCTTACTATCCATAAGCAAAATCAAGAGGTTAATCAATACAGAATATAATGTGTTCACTCTATGCCATGAAAATGCTAATAATGTAGTTCTATCGATGTTCCTTCGGAGGAAAAGCGATGATATGCGGTTTTAAGAATCGATGGACTTGGCTTCCTTCGATAAATGACCCCAGCGCTGGAGGTTTAAACATTAACTACAGGAGCAGTAATGCTAATAGGTGCGATAAAAAAAACAAAAAAAACAACAAAAAAAAAACACAAAAAAAACCACAAAAAAACATGAGCAATCAAGCTGCAGAACAGTGTTTGTTTCATGTATTGTATTTTCTTTTCCATGCATTATTTGTCGTGTAGTAATTGGAAATGCATCCGTAACGCCGCTTATTTTTTTTTTGGCACCGACTCATCTTTGCACTTGAATAACGAATGTCCCTAGAAAAAATACCTTGAAACCAGAGTTATATGTTTTTGACAGGAGCTTTGTGATAAAGAACAGACCGAGCACATGTCTGAAAATACAGAAGAGAGAGAGAGAGAGAGAGAAAGAGAAAGAGAGAAATAAAGCAACATCATAGATCAGTACATTCGTACTTAAAGACTGTAATTCGACTTTCAACCACATGTTAAGTGATAACTCCATCAATTATGTTTAGTCCATCCATACACAAAACGCCAATTAAAGTGTATATACATAAAAATCACTAATCATCGCTCTCTTTTTCCCTGCTCCTCCTCTCTCTCTCTCTCTCTCCCTCTCTCTCTCTCCCACTATCTCCCGTACCACCATGTATTTGTACAGTTCTGTATGTATATAACAGTCAAATATGAGATTATAACCTGGTGGCAATTCATTACTTAACTATCATCATTACGGACAATTCATGTGTTAATGAGAAACGTGAAATCTGTTCAAATACATTTCCGTGTAATGATAAATAACTATTAAAAAATCTAACTTGTAAATGGCTATCTGTTCATTTTTTTCTGTTCAACAGATACATCTTTGACCCCATTGTTGCGCCCTTATCTGTGTACATCTGCAATTTTCGACACAGTATTAATGAGCGATTCCCAAGGCGTACAAAGAACACTACAAGACAATCATCGTTGTTTGAGTTACCATATTTCTAGTTTAAGAACTTGACAGTCATGATTTCATACGACCATCCGAGATGTTATCAAGCGTGATGAGAATAGCCACACAAATCAATAAAAATGTTCCCAGGCCTCCCATTACGATACTTGCTCGACAGAATTGTGAGAGAGTATAAATACGGGTCATTAACTATTGTCGAATATTGCAGGAAATGTTATCAAGGGGAGAGTGTGTGTGTGTGTGTGTGGAATAACAGAAATCTACGATAACATTGTCATTTTGTTCAGAAGTCATGGTGGATAAAGGCACAAAAATTAAAAAAACAACAACAATAGTTTAGTCTAATCATCATTAATATTGATGACATATGATAACACTTCAGTAAATCATTATCTTACTATGCTCCAATAGGTCAATATCTATAACTTTTATTTACTTTGTAGATGTCAGTGAATAGATAAATAACCATAGATGACTATGTGGTGGTCAACATGCCTTAATCCAGCATGGTAGATGATAATGGAGTAACTTACAAAAACCAGTTTGAGAATAGATCGTAAGCTAGTTATATTTCATATTGTTTGTCACTCGTTATTGCCGGTGGGTAAAATCGAATGAAAGATTAAAAAAGTTATTTATAGACACTTGAGTAAATTCATTTCACGTTAATTGGGAGACAGTTTTTTTTTTTTTTTTTAATTTACATTCATCTTACAGTTCCTTGGTAAGGCCAGTGTTTCTTGTAAACGAAAATAAGGTAAAGTCCCTGTAATGGTTCCGCTACATTTCGGACCTTATGGCCTTTCACGGATATAACCAAGGTTTTCTAAAATTTCATTAGGATATCTTATCTTGGTAGAGGTTAAGTGGTCCAACACGTAGCGGAACCATTACTGGGACTTTACCTTAATTGGGGATTCAACTTCATTAAAAAATACGGTGTCGAAGCTCGTGATTCATTTAAAGACTTCTAACTCATGACTTCATACATTTATATACAGTCATTATCACATTTTTGAAGGAAATGAAGTGGAAAATATGACTTTCATTTTTATTTCTTTTTGAAATAACAGGTTGAAATCAGCTTACAGAATATGACATTATTGTATGAATTTAATGTATATGTCAGCATTTAAATAACACGTGGCATTTCTCTCCGAAATGCTGTCCGTCTATCAAAAGTGACGGGCTGTTACATACAAATGCCATGTAGACACGTTTTTCTTTCATTTTTAGTCGGTCTGTCTCAGAATTAGAAATTTAGGAGAATTTTTCCTTTTGTTAAATATAGAGTATAAAGTTCATCTATTGCATCTACTACTGTATATTCATTATTATTCGTTGCCATTAAATTTCATGGAATCAGTAACAGTCATATTCTGCAAAACGTGAAGTCTACAGAATCAACTGTTTCGTTAGCAGAAAATCGTGGAATATGATACAAAGCCAAATTCTTTGGTACATATACATTTGTGGATTTCTGTTCTAAAAAACTCGACGCCATATTAAATTCCGCGGGTATAATTGTTCGTGTATAAAGCCATCCACGAAATCGACGAAAATTAGTCCTCTACGAAAATTTATAATCATTCAGTAAAATGAACATAATCTGCTACTCCATTTTATTACTGTTGCTACCACTGAGCAGTTCATTTGATCGAATGGTTAGAGCGACAATCCTATATCCTTTAGGTAGTGTGTTCGATCTCCAGCCGCGACACACCACAGTCGCAATGCTACTGGTGTGCCTGTATGGGCAGGTCCCGTTCTAGTTGACCAGGTGTCAGTATGATATGGCTTCACTCCACGGGGTTAATGTGGTTTCACTCCACGGCATGAATTTTCAATATAACAGCACTATACCTGCCTCATATAAATAGAGTCCTCAAATGACTGGAAAAATGACGTCGGGACAAAATACTCAAGAAAACAAACAGCTACTATCACAGTAACTACTGCCACCAGTGGTATAAATTTATAACGCTGATGATGTGTTCACGTATGCTGCCTTAACTCATCTATTTACTAATTCCTGTGTCATTTGCTTAATTACTTGCTCGGATATTCATCAACTTCGATTGATAAAAGAAATGCCAATATCCCATTTTCAGAGCCCATCACTTCCTTAGACATTCAAAGATTGCACTTACAATATGATCTTGTCTATGACGCCATCGTCAGTCAGTCCGTCAAATCCTCACATACTTTCGTCTAACCATTCCTACTGACCCATTATCACTCCCTTTAATCTCGTGTTTTAACTTACTAACATGATCTTTACAATTTCCATTCTCTTCTCAACTCCCTTTCCCTATTTGTGTCTCTCTAACTCTCCAACTCAAATAAATGTCACACTCACCTGATCACCCAAACAAATATTTACTCATTTACTCACATACTCAATTACTTGAACATCTCACCAATAGACTAAACCACCCTGTTACTTGCCATCTCACTCCTACACTAATTCACTGTCACTCTAACCAACGTTCTCATTCAGTTCCTGACTTTAACACTCACTTAGCCCCTCACCGCGTGGGTTCGAAACCCGGCAGGGTCATTCGGATTTTCATGTGAGGAAGCCTACCAGCTGGCTTGCGGTAGGTCGGTGGTTCTACCCGGATGCCTCCGTGCATTCGGGGTCTTCCTCCACCTGTAATTAGCTGGACGTCGCTATATGAACTGAAATACTGTCGAAGCGACGGGAAACTCAAATAGTCTAGTCATTCAGTTCCTTGTCCGTGTCGACGAGCTAAGTTTTGGCACAGCTTATACACGTCAACATAGAATGATGGCCGTGGGTTCGATCCGCGGTTTGGACATACTAATCTGATTAGAATTGTACAGGTATATCTCGAAATGTGTGTGGTACCATGTCATAAATCTACAGCGAGATATTTAAACGAATGCATGTAGGCATAGTCACTCAATGACTGAAAATACTGTTGGAGGGACGTTAAACCAAAACAAAGAAACGTCCAACCCTATGACACATACTTGTTT
>CM037792.1:48387972-48437972 GCA_021229015.1 Solen grandis | reverse complement strand
AACCTTACCCACATGTGATTTTTTCTTTTTTTGTTTGCGTGATATTTCATGGGGTAATATGGAGGTCCAACTCATTAATACATGTGCACTGAAAACTGATCACTGCACTGCTGTCCCCACCCTCAATATGAGCTGACCTTTTTCACCTTTCTTATTGTAACCATAAACGTATGTATTACAATCGATGCATATTGAACCATAATTTTCATTTTTTTGTTCTGACAACGTATCTGTTATTCTTCTATCACTCTTTATACAGAGTATTTTTTAAATTTTAGTGTATTAGTTTACTGACAACGGGTCAGATTTATTTTTCCATTACTTTTTCTATTGGGTATTGTTTTTTTGTTTTATTTGTATTGGGTAATATTGTTTCTTTTTCAGTATTTTATACATTGGGTTTGATGTGGTACCACTTAGGGTACATATTGGCCTCCATCTCCTTCCCTTCAGTCTTCCCTTTTCCACCATATTTATACATAATATTTGGTCCAACTTTTTTTTCCTCATTGTACAGGAAAATTCTGGTTACAGTAAGTAACCGCATTGGGTTGGTTTTACATTTCAAATACACATTTTATTGGGTTACTTTCTGTAATATCAAAATTTTATTTTTTGTATGGGTCAATAATGGTTATGGGAACTGATATATACATCACTGACAACAGGTCAGTTTTGCTTTTCCATTTAATGATTGTATTGGGTTGGGTAAATTTTCCCATCATTTTTATTTACTTTATACCACCTTTTCATTTTCCCTAGAGGCAAGAGCCACAATTCCTTTTCAGTTACACTACTACAGCCATGTTGGATTTTTACTTATATTCTATCTATCCATTTTTTGATGGTCATAATTGTGGGAAAAATATCCAGTGGCAGGATATTTTCCCACAGAACTACAAATATGTTTAATAGACATACATGTTACAATACCTTACAAATATTTCAGCATTTTTCCACCTTTCAATGTCACTGTTCCAGATCACATTTAGTGATGGACTTCACTTCCAAGCAGCTACAAAACCTGCAATAAGAATATATTGCATTCTTTTAATTCATATTCCATGTAGCCTGACATGATAAATAAACAGATTCACACCAATGCCAAATGGCACATATACACAGCAAAAAAATCACTCATCCTTTTCCATTATTATTATGTTTTTTTTTTTTATCTTGTGTGCATGTGTGAGATTACAAGGGTCAAACTCATTGCTGGTGCACTAGAAATGGATGTTAGCCATGGTAACATCCATGGCTAAATATGAAAGTGCACTGTGCTGTCCCCAACCCCCAACTTCACCTTATTGTAATTGCAATCATATATATTACAATAAATGCATATTTTCAATAAATTACAATATGTGATGGTTCATTTAATTTTTACAGGGTTTTTTTCATGAATTGTTTGGTTCATTTAATTTTTTTTACAAGTTTTAGTTTATATGTTTTTTAAAGTAATGTTAAGTTTACTGGAAATGCACCATTTTTTTTTTTTCATTTCATTTTGTGTAGTACTAGGTCAATTTTCATCCTTTACTTTTATCGTTTACTTAGTACCATCCTTTCTAATTGCTCGAGGCAAGTATCGCATTCCTTATACATGTACATACACTTCTACCTTAACATATATCCATCTTTTGATGGTTCACATTATGGTTAATCTAGCGGCAGTAACTTTTCCCACAAAAATACATTGGTCTGAAACATGGTTAAAAGACATATTTGCTCTGGAGGAAAGCCCCACAAATCTTTCATTTTGTGTTCTATCCATCTGTCTTTTCAACGGTTATAATTTTGGAAAATTATCCAGCGGTAGGATATTTCCAACAGAAATACAATTTATCTGAATTAGTTAAAAGACATAATATTTAGGCTCTGCAAAACAAGGACCATAAACCTCTTTCAGTTACACTTCAAAGCCATATCTATTTTACTTGGATTCTATCTACATATACATGTATCCATTTTTATAGTCCCAATTGTGGAAAAATTTTCAGCAACAAAACAAATTGCACACAGAAATACATTGGTCTGAAACAAGGTTAAAATACATAATTATCATATTTGCTCTGGGGATAAGGGCCAGAAATCCCTTTCTGTTATGGTATACACCGCCATAGCCATGTTAATTCACAATTTATTTTCACCTACCTATATAGCCATTCCTTTTGTACTGTTCATGCTGTCAGCACTTTTCCCTTTGTGTAGTGGAAGCACCACAATTTGCTGGTTAATCTTGTCTATGTTCCCTGGTTCTCTTCATGTCGCAGCTCTGGTTCTCATATTGCATCAGCATTCTGTGAATGGAAGAGGGTGATGTGCATTTACTACAAGGAAATTAAGTGGCAGCTTTAAATAAAACTAGGGAAAAGCACCCAGAAATCTGGCCTTTTTTATACCTGGGCTGCATCATAATTTAATGTGGAAATACCAGTCATATTTAGCTCAACATGGTTTATAGTTAAGTGTGACATCAGTCACTCAACTCTACTACATGTATCCAATTTCTCACCTATTTTGTGAAAATAATCCAATGATTGAATATAATTCTACAGCACACCTATGTTAAAATCTAACCAAAAGTGTAGAACAAGAGGGCCATCATGGCCCTAGAATGCTCATCAGAGTACCATCAGCTTAATTAAACAATTCAGTTTAACCTTGTTTCAATTTCAGATACAAACAAAACAGGCTACAGCACTACATGTTCAGGTGAGCTAACAATCTCAAACAACAGTTACTGTTAAGCTATTTTAATCAAAGAAACTTATAGAATTATGAACAAAATTAAACACTTTGAGACTACATGTATTCCCATAACATTTACAACAACTGTACAAAAACAAGAGGGCCATAATGGCCCTTAATTGCTCACCTGATTACTGACCATGATAAGAAATTATGGCTATAAAGTTAGAAATTGATTGCTTAAAAAATGAAGATGCTAGAGTGCAAACAAAGTGAAATCTGGCAAATTTTGCTATTAAAAGGGGCATAACTCCTAACCTAATTGGCCATTCTCTGCCATAATTGAGCTTGATTGAGAAATTATGGTTGTAAGTATTGTCAAAGTTTGAAGATGAATGCTTAAGAAATAAAGATGCTAGAGTGTAAACACTAAAAATTGTTGACAGACGTGACGTCACGCACATACGCACAACAGACGACGGACATTCAAGTATCACAAAGGCTCACCATGAGCTTCGCTCAGGTGAGCTAATAAATTTAATAAAGAGAGGTAATCAATATTTTATAGGTTTATTAAAATTAAGGGAACAGGCCAACGTCATTGGGGCCTCATTTTTCAAGGGATCGACTTATTTTAGTAAATATTGTAAAGGAAAATTAGGTGACTATTTGTGCCAAATGAAATTAAATTCTGACTAATAAATATGTTGATTTTCCAGAGAGAAATAATAAAATAAATAATTAGATAATTAAATTCACTCTTACTTAATACTGAGTTGGAGTGAATTTAATTATTTATGAATTCTGACCATTTGAAGAAGACAGAAGAGATGGCATGGCAACCATAGTTCTGCATGGATCAAGATTCATCCAAGTTTCATAAGTTTAAGGAGAGGTCATTAAAGCAAATTGTTGATGACAGACAACGATAAACAACTCAAGTGCCTGCAGCACTTTGATTTTATAAATGCAGAAACATTTTTACCCATGATGATAATAAACAATAGAAGAAATGCAACATTTCGTAATATTATTCAACAGTTTAATTGTTCATGGATAGCAGTAGTAGTAGTAATAGTAATATAAGTGTAGTTGTAATGATGAAACAGAAGCAATATGTAAATTCAAATTGGGTATTTGAGAAATGTTTTGCGATTAAACTATTGTTGAAAATGGGCTCCAAGTCTTTCGCTACTATGGACTCTATATACACATGTATATAGAGTCCCTGTTGCTACATAGTGAGTACATATTTTTTAATGATATGAGCCAGTATATTATATATCTATACAAGAGGGCCAAGATGGCCCTTAATTGCTCACCTGAGAAAGATGATTGCTTAAGAAATAAAGATCAAAGTAAATCTGGCTTTTTTTATAGTGAAAGGGGCATAACTCTCAAATTAAGTAGCCAATATCAGTTATAATTGAACCCAATTGCGAGCTTATGGTCATATGGTCTTGTTTGAAGAGGATTGCTAAACAAGAGCTGTCCGAAAGACAGCATGCTCGACTATTTGGGTATTTGATAGTGACGCAATACCATTGTATTAAAGCAGCATTAAAATAATTTATGTGACTCAATTTAGCAGACATGCAACCAACCGGCAGAACTAAGATTTTAAGAAATTTTATTAATTAAATTTAATAAATAGTAATTAAATGTAATTAATTAATTATAATTATTAAATACTTAAACATAATTAGAAATTTACATAACCTTTACATTACAATGACTATTAAATATTAATATAAATGATATTTAATTTAATGAAATGAATTAATTTAATATAATAGGAATTAATTAAATTAATTTTAAATATAAAATACTGTAATACTTTAATATTTAATTTAAAAAATCATAAACTGAATTTAAGAACAAGAAAGTCAGTAGAACTGACAGATGCTCCCCGAAGAACGTCATTGTTACAAATAAGGCCTTGGTCAATGGGTGGGAGGATATGTTGAAATCCCCATTCCTAAATCATATCTATTCTCCTCATCAGATGAGATGTTTTACCAACTCTAATTTGGAGACTTAGTAACAGTTTACTATTTAATATGATAATACGTGTTACTCATCAGATCTTTCATTGATTTTTTTGAAGTTTTTATACTACTAAAAATTAAGTCATACATTTCAATGTGTGCTCATATCAAAGAGGTTAACCAACACTCTTGACATATGACTGGATATTTGAAATAGTGTATAATGGCCTAAACAACAATTAGCTGACATGATTATGATTGAAAATTACTAGCATATTGAATTTTATGGGTTTTGTTTAAATGATATCTCCTGTTAAATTAGGCAAATGACATGAATATTAGTCAACAACATGGTAGTAGGGGCCATAACTCTCTTAAAAATTGAGGAACCAGGTCACGCTGACGATATGCATATCTACTCTTGGTGATAAAGCTTCCCATAGAGTTTTGTTGAATTCAAGCCATTAGTTCCTGAGAAATAGCCCGGACAAGAATCATGCAATATATACTATAGGCCAAAAAGTCAATGGGCCTTATAACTCTTTGAAAAATTTAGGAATTGGGTCATGCTGATGATATGCGCATCTCCTCTGGTAATAAAGCTTCCCATAAAGTTTCATTGAGTTCAAGCCATTAGTTCCTGAGAAATAGCCCGGACAAGAATCATGCAATATGTACTATAGGCCAAAAAGTCAATGGGCCTTAACTCTGTGAAAAATTGAGGAACCAGATCACGCCGACGATATGCGTATCTACTCTTGGTGATAAAGCTTCCCATAAAGTTTTGTTGAATTCAAGCCATTAGTTCCTGAGAAATAGCCCGGACAAGAATCATGCAATATGTACTATAGGCCAAAAAGACAATGGGCCTTAACTCTGTGAAAAATTGAGGAACCAGGTCACGCTGACGATATGCATATCTACTCTTGGTGATAAAGCTTCCCATAAAGTTTTGTTGAATTCAAGCCATTAGTTCCTGAGAAATAGCCCGGACAAGAATCATGCAATATGTACTATAGGCCAAAAAGTCAATGGGCCTTAACTCTTTGAAAAATTTAGGAATCGGGTCATGCTGATGATATGCGCATCTCCTCTTGGTAATAAAGCTTCCCATAAAGTTTCATTGAATTCAAGCCATTAGTTCCTGAGAAATAGCCCGGACAAGAATCATGCAATATGTACTATAGGCCAAAAAGTCAATGGGCCATAACTCTGTGAAAAATTGAGGAACCAGATCACGCCGACGATATGCGTATCTACTCTTGGTGATAAAGCTTCCCATAAAGTTTTGTTGAATTCAAGCCATTAGTTCCTGAGAAATAGCCCTGGACAAGAATCATGCAATATGTACTATAGGCCAAAAAGTCAATGGGCCTTAACTCTGTGAAAAATTGAGGAACAGGTCACGCTGACGATATGCATATCTGCTCTTGGTGATAAAGCTTCCCATAAAGTTTTGTTGAATTCAAGCCATTAGTTCCTGAGAAATAGCCCAGACAAGAATCATGCAATATATACTATAGGCCAAAAAGTCAATGGGCCTTTACTCTTTGAAAAATTTAGGAATTGGGTCATGCTGACGATATACGCATATCTCCTCTTGGTAATAAAGCTTCCCATAAAGTTTCGTTGAATTCAAGTCATTAGTTCCTGAGAAATAGCCGGACAAGAATCATGCAATATGTACTATAGGCCGAAAAGTCAATGGGCCATAACTCTTTGAAAAATTTAGGAATCGGGTCATGCTGACGATATCCATATCTCCTCTTGGTAATAAAGCTTCCCATATAGTTTTGTTGAATTCAAGCCAGTTAGTTCCTGAGAAATAGTCCGGACAAGGAAAGTGTGACGGATGACGAAACGATCGAACGGACGCTACGAAGATGAACGGCGATGAGACGAAGCTGGCGAACTATATGGTCACCTTCGGTGAGCATAAAATATTAATAACAATAAAATTAAATTAATATTATTTAAAATTTTGGTTCTGCAGGTTTGGTTCATGTCTGGGATGAATTGTGTGAAGTATAAATCCAATACACCAAGGGGTTACTGAGTAAAGATATTAACTTAGTTGCAGAAAAACTTTAACCAAAAATGTTAACGCAAATTTTTAAGTCGAAAAAGGCCCATAATTTGAGTAAATTTCAGCAAGAGTTGTCCATCTTGGTTCTGTTTCATGTTAAGAAAGACTTGTGTGAAGTTTAAATTCAATACTCCAAGTGGTTACTGAGAAATGACATGGACTAAGTTGCACAAAAACTTTAACCAACAATGTTAACACAAATTTCTAAGTTGAAAAAGGCCCATAATATGAGTAAAATTCAATCAGTTGTCCCTCTTGGTTCTCTAGGTTTGTTTTGTGCCTAGAAAGACTTGTGTGAAGTTTGATTGCAATACACCTACTGGTTTCTTAGATGACTAGATATGACTGCCAACGCCGACGCTGACGCCGGGGTGAGTAGAATAGCTCTCATATTCTCCGAATAGTCGAGCTAAAAAAATGAAGATGCTTGGGTGTAAACAATGTGAAATCTGGCATTTTTATAAAAGGGACATAAATCCTGACCTAATTAACTGATCTCAGCCATAATCAAACTCGATCAAGAGATTATGGTAATAAATATTGTCTTACAGTTTACTACAAATGATGGTTTAAAAAAATGAAGATTGGCCCATAGTAGCCACAATTGAACTCAAGACATATTTTGATATTGAAAGGGGCATAACTCCTGAACTAATCAACTGATCTCAGCTTTTATAGAACTCAATCGTGACATTATGAACATAAACATTGTCAAAGTTTGAAGATGATTGCTCGAAAAATGAAGATGCTAGAATGTAAAAGTGAAATCTGGCATTTTTTGAATATCAAAAGGGGCATAACTCCTGACCATATTAACTGATCTCAGCCATATTGGAACTCGAATCGAGACATTTTTGGTCATAAACATTGTCTTAAAGTTTAAAGATGATTGCTTGAGAAATGAAGGTGATAGAGTGAGTGTAAACACAATTGTTGATGACGCAACACCGCAAGACGGGACACTCACGGGATCACAATAGCTCACTCTGAGCTTTGCTTAGGTGAGCTAAAAAAAATTTTTTTTGATATTGTTAGTATTTGGCAATATAAATTGCAATACATTTTTTTAAATTTGAATAAACTTGTCAACAAGAAAGCTCTATGTCCACTTAGGCTATGACCATCTGGATAAAGATCTTGTGAATAACACTGTAGTCGTAGTAGAATAGTAGTGAGGACATATTATTGTAATTTATTATTATATATAAAAACATGGAAAAAAGCTGTTCACAGACAGTGAACTCCACTTTTTGATGGCAGAATATATTAATAGTTGTTATTAATTTTAGTGTGAACTAAAGCATGTGATATAAGCTGGTATTGACCCCAAAAACACAAGTGTAAAGTTTCAATCCCAAGCTTTGTTAATTACTGAGAAAAGAACCTAAAATTTCCAACTTTAAAGTAAAAGTTTGTTGTTTTTACTAGAACAGTAAAAAGAATCTTGAAAAGGGCTTAACTGTGCAAAGTCTTCTATTAAATGAATGATATTAAATCTATAGAGAAAATTCAAAGTTGACCAAGGGTCATAATGCTCTTTTGATGTGAATATGGCTGACAGTTGAGAAATTGCTCTTAACAAGAAACTGTTTTGATCATGAGCAAGCATACCTTAATTTGGAAGTGAATTGTTTTATAGTTATTGAGAAATGGACCTGAAGAAAGCCTTAACCCTTTCCCTTATAGAGGACACCATGAAAAGACCTATGCAAACAGCATAAAACCAGATCAGCCTGCGAGTAACTCACAGGCTGATCAGGTTTTATGCTGTTCGCTGCTCCTCAGTGGTCTGGAAATGAGGATTTTTTAATTAAATTTGGTAAGGTTTAAGTGTGGTTTTCTGCAGATCAGGCTTTATGTGACACCTAGTGAGGGCGTCAAAATGAGTATTTATCAGGGAAAGCCTTAAGCAAGACTGACCCGACTGCAGATGCCAATGCTGAAGTGGAGCTGATTATGACGATATTTATCAGAAGTATGATTTAATACAGGGATAGTAGTTTACAAAGTGGTAGTAGTAGTAATAGTATGTAACAGTTAAAGTAGAAGATGAACTTTAATAGCTACAAGAACAACAAGATGATGATATATATCAGAAGTACACACAAAATAATGATCAAGATTATAGAAACTTCCAATATGAAAGTAGGTCAAATGGCAGTATCAATATGTATCCTTTTTTCCTCCTGAGCATAACTTCTTCAAAAATCACTGAACCTGAAAATCCCTGCTTCATGCTCATTTAGCCATTATCATAATGACACTGTCCAAGTATCAAAGATCCATTTGGAAACGTAGGAGGAGTTGCGTTCACAAGGCTGCAATATCAATCAGCTACAGAAACTAAGTTTCAAGGGACATACTTGTAAAAATCAACAAACCTGAAAATGGCTGCTTCATGCACATCTACCAATTACAGTTATGACATTGACTAAGTATTGAAAAGATATGGTCAGAAACGGAGGAGTACAGACGGACATGATGACTACAATATACGTATAAAAATAAATACAGTAAGAGTAGTTGCATTAGTAATACTGATGATAATGATGTTACAGTAGTAATAGCAGATGTGAATACCTTAAATGTATATCTTCATGGTAATAGTAGTAATAGTAGCAGTGGCAGCAATAAAAGGAGGGGAATATGGAAACAAAAGGGCCAATAGATGGCACTGAAGTTGCTCACCTGAGGGCCTAAAATGTAGCTCAAAATTCACATATCAGAAATGATTGAATTGAACTGAGATATAGTTGCCATTATCATTATGTATAAGTTAAATGATGATTGCTTAATAATTGCAGATGCTAGTTAAAATCCACAGGGGCTCGAAGTTGCATGGGGCGAATCATTTCGTACTTATTGGTAACATTAAAAAAGGAAGGGAGACCAAATTTGGAAAAACGCATTTAGTTTTTCTCTTACAATGATAATATCGTGACAACAGCCGGGGAAGGCTATTTCCAGTTTCTTTCGTAGTGAATATAAAGGTAAGTTTTTATTGGTCAATCAAAATGAAAACGTGACTGACAATGTAATCTTTGTCGGACAAGCAGGTACAGGGAAGTCCTTCCTGCTCACACAAAATTCAATTTAAGTACATTAACTAATGAGCACTTTCTCTTTATTCACTGCAAAAGAAACCGGAAGTAGCCGGTCCCAGCTGTTGTCAATTTAAAGCACATGTTAGTCCTTTAAATGAGTAAAAACAACGGGGAAATGCCTCGATTCGTTATTTCAAAAGAACCATTTTACTGATCTTTATTTGCCGATATTGTGATATTCAAAAATTAGCCCCAAATAGGGTCCTTTCTTTTTTTAAATGTTACTATTAGGTACAAAAGGATTTGCTCCATGCATATTCAAGCCACTGGGCAAAAAATCTGGCATTTCTCTAATAATTCAAGGCTCCTGACCCTACCAAATTGGCCTAAAACACCCATAATCAAACTTTACTGTGAGATAATGGCCATTGTCCTGAAGTTTGAAAAAGAAAAGATTGTAGAGTGTAAACAAGTGAAATCTGGCATTTTTATATTGATATCTATGTTAATATGGCAGTATATTGGGTTTATCGTCACACCAACAATATTTCAGTCAGTTGGAGACTTTATTGGAAAAAGATATAGTGCTGCCAAAATGCAGTATTATGCCGTAGACATGTGGCATGATACTACATCCCGTCAAATTATCCAGACACCAGGGCAGCCAGTCCTGGAACTACCCTTACATGCTGAGTGCCAAGTAAAGAAGCTATACATGTATTAGAATTTTTTTTACAACTTTGTTATGTACTGACCAAGTATCAAACCAACAACCTCGAGATTTTGAAGCGGGAGCTCTGACTACAAGCCACAAGGACCAGAATGACTATATGTAGTTCAAATATCTGCATGAAATACTGTATGCCTGGCATCTAAAGACTGGTCAAATTATATAATCACTATTAAAACTAGCAATGGGCAAGAAAATAAACGACCTCCATTTGTTATGGATTTTCTGTGTTTATTGTGTAGACGTTTTAAAATCCTTTCATTCAGCTAAGAAATCTCATTATCATGAATCAAGGGGATTAATATAACCATAACAGTACTGGACCAACCAATGAGGTATTGAGAGAAAGTTTTCAGTATAAATGAATAGATCAACAGATACATGTGTAGATGTTCCTATAGGGATCAAGAATTCAAATCCAACATTTTACTACTTCTCTGTGGTCCAAGGTTAGCATAACTGACTACAGATTTTAGAGGTTAAGCCTAAGGGTCCGAATCCCATTGGAGGCAAGGAAGAAAAGTCCTTTTTAAACTCTCGGGGAGGGGGGGGGGGGGGGGTGTCATGTTATAGTATGGTAATTTTCAAAGTAGACAATGAACACGGTCCAAAATATACACCTTCATTAAAAAAACGATTTCAAAAAAGGGATAATAAAGAAGGATAAACGAAACTTGGTTTGTTTTTCATTTTTCTTAATTGGAATTGAAAAGGAATGGACGGTATTGACACGGACCGAACAAGTTGCAAAATCTGATTTCCAAATTAATTTTTTACTTACACGTCTACTATCTAACAGTTTAAGCTATCTCTGACAAGCCAGCCCAGCTTTATACGCTACTTAAAAATGTAATTAACTTGAAAATAATCAAAAACTTACCACTTTCTGGCTGCATATCTGGTCCAGCTAGAGATCGCAAGGAGAACGTACTTCTTCCACCCCTTCCTGCTAAATTTGCTTCCCTGCGAATGACCACTGACGCGTCCTGCTCAAATATGAAACTAACACAGTAATGGTGTCACTTGACAAATGAATGAAAGCCAATGCTGCACGTGCTGCTTTCTTGAGATCTTTATCGTGAGATTTAACACTTCCTCCCCAATGTTTACTCGTTTTTATTTTGGCATCTGTACACCGGCTCAGTTCTCCGAAATTAGAGAGCTGCACGTGCTTATTTCTCACAAGTGAGACGTGTCAATACAAATGAAGTGGCAAATTGGTCATTGATAAATTTATCTAAAGATACTGAATATTGAACAATAAAATGATATTTAAAGATACAAATATTTGTATCAGGCTGAAAATATGAATTTGATTTAGATTGGGGGGGCTGCTTCCTGAAAGGTATCTGGGGGAGAAAGTTGCTGTATAATTTTTAGATATATAATTTGAAAATTGAAGGTCATGGATCTAAGTCTTGTGTGTTATAATTTATCATTTTTATGTGTTTATTTTGAACAAAGCCATTGTTATTGAAGAGTTGCTAAGTTTTTAAATACTCTTTTTTTTCATACACGTGGTACTTTGAAACAGCCTGCCCGAAACTACAGTCTTACAAAAAGATTTGAGGGGTTTAAAAAGCAGTCTTGATCCCTCTCTGCTTATACACACTACCCCTGATCTACAAACTGATGTTTTTACCTGCGCACCTAATACCGAAAGGGGCAGTTTGGGCAATATAGATAGATAACTTTATCTACAGTTGTATTTAACTGATTTACAGGCTCGGATCCAAACAATAGGGGGGGGGGGGGGGGGGGGGGGGGCAAACGGAATATTGATATGATTGTAAGGGCATCATCCCCTCAGGTAAGTTGGGTAAGGGGCCTCCCCTAGATTTTTTTTACATATAGGTATGAAATGGAGGTTTTCCATGCATTTCAATCACAAAGTGGCATAAAATAATTGATACATGTACTTGTTTTCTGAAACCTCACCCCAAATAGAAAGTGACGTGTGTACATAATACGGAATACCGTTAGGGCCATCGCCACTGGCTAAATTGTTAAGCATGCGCGGATCCAGAGGGGGGGGGGGGGGGGGGGGGGGGCCCCCCCCCCCGGAAAAAAAAAAAAAAGTTAACCATTTAGTTTTTAAGAAGGCAATATCTTGGTCTGAATATAACAAACTATCTAAAATGGTTTCTGTTCTTTTATTTTCCCTAAACAGTCCCATTCCATTCATACGTACACGCATGGATATCATGTAAATTTCTATTCGCACAGTCTGTAATTAAGTTATAACTGTTCAAAATACTGTTTGAGGGCCGCTTAACCTAACAAAATCACTCCCATACGCCGAGCATGACGTCAGTACAGTTTGAAAATGATAACTGATGATTTAATTTAAAGGGACTGCGCTCCAGATTGATTCGCGGTGCATACATTTATTTGGAAATCCTTGCTGTATTTGTTAAGAAGACATTGGAACTTAGCTAATGACCTACTTATAACTATTAAAATGCACTGGGAATTATTAGATTTTCATGTTTCTATCAGTAAAAATTTTCAATGCGTTAGTCACGGGTTAGGATATTGGCTTTATGCATGTTTTATTTAACATTTTAAGCTCCGATAAACCCAACGTCTATCGTGGCGCAATCCCCGCCCGGTCAATTTTTTTTCTCTTTTTTTTTAATCCCAAAGATAATAGAATTTTATTTTTATAGTCAAACTAAGATTTATCTTTAATTTTGAATAAAAATATTTTTTTAGCTCAAATTTGGAGTGCAGCCCCTTTAAATTAGCGTTAGTGCGTGATTGTCATGAGGGTTTAAAATGACGTCATTGGGCTGTTCATCTTAATATTCTACATAACTCTAGATCATTTATAAATCTGCTCTGGTCGACACAGCATCATTTAATTAAAACGAAGTTATCTTGATATTTTCTTTTCCAAAATTGTCAATTCAGTTATTTTATTTTATAAGGTTTATCAGAGATATTAACTTTAATTAATTAATCTGAAGTTCTGAACTATGCAATCTGAAAGCTTGGTTGCATCGAAGTGGGAATCGATGCAAAATTCCTGTGCTGTTGCAGCTAAAAATGGTTGGAATGCATTTCGGATGCAACTGTTAATGAGGGGAACATTTATACTTAGCATTCAGTGCCGAAGACTGTTGTAGCACGAATTAAAATATCTTCCCCGACGATGAAGTTTCGAAACGCTTGTTTCCAAAATTAACAGAAATCGAGGAAAAGCATTGTTCCTGTGAGGGTTTTAGGAGACGGTAATTGTTTCTTCCGGTCAGTCTCAAACTCCGTTTATGGCACTGAAAACCATCACATCGAGTGTCGTGTTCGATGTGTGTATGAGTTACTCAAAAACTTCACTAAGTACACAAATATTGACACTTACGCAGAAATGTCGAGCAAACCGTCTGAGTTCCAATAAATTTTTAAAACCTCTATCTCTGATGATGCTGAAGTTGCCAATGACATCCAAAAGTCCTTTAAGAATGAGATTATGAAGTCAATCTTTGACGGACGGTACTCGTCTCTGTTGCATATATATGCCACAGCCAATGCATTAAACCGCCCAATAGTGACTATATATCCACAAATACATAATGTTGCTGTCAACAGGGATGTGCACAACCAGATTATATGGAACAGAATTAAGGCAAAAATTGCACCTCACCGTCTTACAAGTCCATGTTTACACGTGACATTCTACCTTTGCCATACTGACAAGTGGTATGCTGTATTATGTTAAGTGCGTTTATCAATGCTGTCTACTGACTGATGCTCTTGTGTATCTTGCATTAGTTAATGATCTGGCTTTCATGAGTCATATTTTGATGCTGTTATATATTAAAGTTTTGTTGAGCAACCATCAATGTGACATTTGTTTTACATTTAACTGTCTAAACTGCCTCATTTGTGGCAGAATAATCAAAGAGAAGTTATATCCTGCGTTTCGTTTTTACTCAGGGGAGGAAACTGAATACTCGGAACTCTGGGAAAGTAATATGATCTAGCAGGAGTTGAAATATAATAAATGTATGACAGTTTGACATTTTTTAGGGGAGCGGGGTTCGGGGAGGGGTTCGGGGGCTTGCTACCCTGGATAAAAGACGGGGATGCAATCTGAGTGATATGTGAGGGAAATATGGTTGCTTTTTTTTAAGTTAGATAAATGTTTTATATATTAAAAACTAAGCTAAGCTTTGGGCTAAATAGTTTTATTCACACTTAGGTGTGTGTGGGGCGGGGGGGGGGGGGGGGGGGGGGCATAGCCCCTTGGAAAAATATTTTTTAGGAGGACGGAGATGCATTCGATAGATTTCTTTTTTAGTTTTGACAAGATTCCTGTCCCACGACTCTCTTGACATTGTAATGGGGGGCGAATGACAACGCTCGGAGGTTGTTGCAGTAGGCGGGCAGTTATCCTATTATTGCTCTTAGGAAGTACCAGTACTATCCTCCATAAATATCTCGCATACAAACCATGGTAGGTAGCCGCGGGGGCTTGAACTCACAGCCCGCTAATTCAATATATAGATCGTGAAATATTTTTCACATGATTTATAGTGACATTAATACGAATTTTATGGCACTGGCTGCAAGGCTATGATGCGAATTCTAATGAAGCTTGGGACGTTTTTGTTATATGTATTAAACTTGATAATAATTTTAAAAATGAAAATAAAATGTATGTTCAGCAATACTAAAGGCGTTTGCCTGATTCAGATTAAAGCAGACACAATTCCGTTGCCATAATGGCAGCGTAGATAAGTGACAGTGGATGCTTTCTCAGCAAGGGTCGGACTGGGTGACTGGTAATTGGCTAACTTTATTTCAGTAAGGGGCTCACGACTGGGATTTCCATTTACTCAATCAAGGCATTTTCAGTCATCAGGAAATTGTATTATCAGGCCAGCTTGGGTAGGGGTGTTGCTTGAGCACCCTAAGCGCCCGGTGACTCTGGGACTTAATGAGAAACTACGAACAGTATGTGATCGAAGAGATGTGCTCGTATATAAAATTTTGCGTGACGTTCATTATTTTTAAATATTCATCTTTGTAAGCCTGAGCTCATATTAATATCTGAAATGTTTGGCCTGCACTTAGAAAAGCAATGGAAAGTATTATGTACAATGCAATTAAGTCTTTCAGCAGTGGATCTGCTTTCAGTTTCAAACAATTTGTTTAAAAGAAATAACTTTTTCCAATTTGTGGCTGTTTTCCAAATGACGTCGTCTCCAAATGACGTTAAACCCAACAAACACTACTAGAGTAAACTCGTACTAATGACGTAATAAATACACTCTAGTTAGCAATCAACTGAACGCATGAGGTTTACCCCTTGTGACGTTATGTAAATAGACATATTATGATAAAAACAATAGATCTTTTATTTATGACATTTTTCGAGCGTGGGCTTGAATAAAGTAGCTGTCAGCTTACAGGCTTATTTAAAGACAGGATATCATAGATATTTATAATTTTCTATAAATTTGTCTAGAGGCTTTCAGTCCGCCATATTGCTTTCTGGTATACCCACCTACCTCGCTGGGTTGTACTCGCGTAACCCTACAGAGTTCGTAGGGTAAAAATCTCGCGCGTTTTATTGCAACTCTGGTAACTCTATTTAAATCTAGTAGGTAAACTGAACTCGCTCCAAGTCAAACCGGCATAGCGCCCTCCAACGTCATAATGCTAGGTACACATTTTGACATTTGTCATTCTGCTTGCGTACATGTGTTATTTTGCTTTGCTACATGTGTCATTCATCGATTCGTTAAACCGACGAAATAAATTCTATTTAAATACGAATGCGCAAATGGACTGTCCAGCTATACACAGTGCTATACGGTGATGAAATGGAAATAAAAGGAAATGTATTTTCAGTAGTTAATTATGATGTGAATGAATAATTAATGTTTAATGTAAAAACAAATAACGCAGACTACGATTACGCCGTATTGTACTAGTCAAAATGATGCTTGTCACTTAGACAATGAACCAATAAACATGTCAAAAGGCAAAATGTATTTTTTGCCCGAATTCTGTTCCATAAGATTATACGCCCTTTAGGTTTCTCTGAAGAGAATTCTATGTTTGGTCCACTCTTTACATTATGTGGACACATACTTCAAATTTCAACCGATATTTATGGCAACCAAATCATTTTGTTTCTTGTCATGTTATTGAAGGAACAAAACTGTCCCGTGAAATTCAACGCTAACTGAGCAACCTCCTTAAAGAAGCAGAAAATAACTGATCACTTCAAACATAAGTCGAGTGGTGGGTAAACATCCTTAACTGAAATTGAAAATCTTGAGCAAATCGAGACCAACAAGAGCCACATATAATTTCAAGTCAATCGTCAGAAGGTAAATTTGATGACGAAGCTCCAGATGAGGGAGCCATCACAGATATTTGTATATCATCTAGGTTTGACTTTGGTGATATTGTTAATGGAACTGTTCCACTGTCTTCTCTCCCCGATACAGAAAAGATTTCTTTGATAGAAATTAGTCCTGACCCAGACGCTTTTCAGAATTTGCCATTCCAGACAACGCTGATTGCTGGCAAGATAAAGGAGAAAAAACGGTTTTTTCAGACCAGCTGGCTGAAAAGTCACAAATGGTTGACATTCAGTAGTGTTTTAAGTGGATGTCTTTGTAAAATGTGTGTTATGTTTCCTCAGTCAGGCATCAGATGCTATGATTCGTTTGTAAAGACTCCTTTTACAAATTTTAAAAAAGCTTGTGGTAAAGATGGATCTCTAATGAAACATCAACAATCAGATTATCATAAAAACGCTTGTATTCGTATCAAAACACTGAAGGCAAGTCTCAAGAGTCCAGAAAGTACAGTTCAATATAAGATAAGTGCTCTAAATAAACAGATGTATGACAAAAACGTTAAACTTCTAACAATGATCGTAGAATCAATAATACTCTGTGGAAAGCAGAAATTTACCATTAAGAGGCCACAGAGATGATTCTACAAGTACGTCTTCCAATAAGGGAAACTTCTGGGCCATCCTAAAATTACTTGGTAGTCATGACACGGAGTTGACTAAACATCTTGAACTGGCGCCTAAAAACGCAACATACACTAGTAAGACAATCCAAAATCAGTTGATAGACATTATTGGGCAGTACATCAGAAATGATTTATTACAAGGCCTGAGAGGCAAGGGATTTTACTCGGTCATAGCCGATGAAGTTACAGACAAATTTTCTAATCAGGAGGTCCTGGCATTATGTTTACGTTTCTTAGATGATAGTCAAAATGAACCATGTATCCGTGAAGAATTTTTTGATTTTGTTCACATAGAACGTACTACTGGAGAAACATTTCACGAAGTATTATTGAGGTGTTGACATCAAACAATGTTCAGATAGAGAAAATGAGAGGCCAGGCGTACGATGGGGCGGCAGCAATGTCTTCAGAAAAGGTTGGATGTCAAGCTCGAATAAAGGCAGTTAATAAACTTGCTGTTTACACTCACTGCAAGAGCCATGTTTTAAACTTGAGCATAGCACATGCATGTAAATTTTCCATTGTCAGAAATATGGTAGATGGAATAAATTCCACTTTCGTTTGCTTTGATGCGTCGCCAAACATTGGCATTGAGTCTAACAGAAAAAACTCTTGGGTTTATGTAAAACTAGGTGGGTAGAAAAGGCATGCATGCTATGATGTATTTTATGATATGTATGCTGTGATAATTCAATGTCTCCAGTGCATGATTGATCCATCATTTGACAATAACACGGATGATGATAATACAGATTGGTCGTGTCCACAGTGGGATGCTCAGACTAAATAAATTCTCAAGGTCTGTTAGCTACCTTAACGTCGTTTCAATTTCTTGTGACATTTATTTGCGTCAAAGCTATTCTAGAGACAGTTAAGCCTCTAGCAGCAAAGCTTTAGAAACGTGATTTGGACGTTTACAAGGCCCGTAATCTGGTTAACGAACGCATCGAAAGAGTTAAGGAGATGAGGATTGATGTAGACCAAGAGTTTAAAATGTGGTATACCGATTGCAAACGCAACGATACTACTTCAACTCCTTCAGAATACTACAAGCTTACAGTTGCTATTCCGTTCTTGGACCATTTATCCAATGAACTTAGCTCCAGATTTCAGAAAGATGATTATGCTGCTTATACTCTAGGTTGCTTAATTCCAGATCAAATGATGAATCTGTCAGAATCAGAAATGCAAAAAACTTTCATCTGATTTATTCTTTTGGGAACGTGACTTACAAAGTTCATCTTCGAATGGTTTGCTATCGCAATTAGTAGAATGGAAGCGGGCATGTGGAAAATTGGTAGGCAAAGGAATCAAACCCGACACCCTTTTTGATACGTACAAAATTACTGACGAAGATGTATTTCCGGATATAAAAACCCTCCTGCACATAGGATGTACACTTCCTATAAGTTCATGTGAGGCTGAGCGTTCATTTTCCTGACTTCGCCGTATTAAGAGCTACATGCGATGCACCATGAATGAGGACAGGTTGTCTTCTTTGGCTCTCATGCACCCTGCATCACGCTTAAACACATTGACACTAAGACAATCTGCCAAACGTTCATTGCTCAAAATAACAGGCGTTTAAATCGAGTATTGTGTATGATTAGATGCCAAAGACTGGTCATCCATTCAGATTGATTGTAAAGAATATTAAAGTTACTTTAGTAGTTACTAGTTAATATCATGATGGCATGACATAGATAAACACACGATAAATGAACTATGTTTAAAATATGATACTAAAGTAAGTACATAGTACAACGTGTATTAAAACACTTTAAAAAAACAAAAACAAAAAAACAAACAAAAAAAAAACGGTTCTAAATGTGGAGGCCTCCTCGTGGCTAGAACTGGAAACGTTTAAACGGCTAACATCCACATCAATCGTTTTAATGTATTGATTATATGTATTGATATACATGTATTGCTAATTTCAATTTTTCGATCGGGCCCCCCCTTAGAAAAATGTCTAGATCCGCGCAATAAGGTACCCGATACACGACAGTACGATGATGATAATGCGATATCACGATGTTACGACGACGATAACGCGAGACCATGATGATGATACAACGATAGCACGATGATGATACTGCGAGAACACGAGATAACGATGATGATAATGCGATATAGTATCGTGCTATCCTCTCGCGTTATCATCATCGTACTGTCGTAGTATCATCATCGTGCTCTCGCGTTATCATCATCGTACTGTCGTACTATCATCGTCGTGCTCTCGCGTTATCATCATCGTACTGTCGTACTATCATCATCGCACTGTCGTACTATCACCATCGTGTTATCGCCTTCCCATCATCGTACTGTCGTACTATCATCGTCGTGCTCTCGCGTTATCATCATCGTACTGTCGTACTATCATCATCGCACTGTCGTACTATCACCATCGTGTTATCGCCTTCCGGTGAGCATGCGCGAAGATAGCTGTCGCTGAACTACCGCATGTAACATGGAGTTGACGAAGGTAATTTTTTTTAAAGTTTAAACTGAACAATTAAAAATACATCTTATAGCCGTAAATATCATTGATTAATTTACTCTTTTTTTCAAAACGTATTATTTTCATGGTTCTGCGACGGTTAGACAGATACAGTAATCTCCCTTTGTTGTATACGTTATTTAAAGTATGGTAAGACGCAGAAATTGAAAGTGCTGAACCCTTTCTTATTTAACGAGAGATATGACAGGTAATTGCAAGACCTGTAGTGTGTTTTATCTTATATAACTATTTTCATCTTTTTGACATTAACAAAAACGCGTCTAATCTAACTTATTTTAAATATTTAGAGATCTAGTCCAAAGTGAACTACATAACAGTGCTGTGCCATAAATGGAGTTAAGTTTTTTTATGGCGGCATTATGCACCGCTGAAGTTGTTCATCTATTTTTGGTAGAAAAAAATTCATGCTGATGTCATCAAATGTTGTTGCTCTAAGAGCCTGTGGACACAGAAAATACGTTTAAGTTCACACATGAGTACAATTTCCTTTACATAAATTCCTAAAATACCAACAAACAAAAGATCTATATCACTTCTATATAATAATTTGTAGAGCCATCATCTGTTATATATCATCTGAAATATAATTCAACATAATAACGGGACATTTCCGGGGTGACGTTTTGACCTATATTTTGTCACTAGGTGGACATTCTAAAAATAGGTTATTATGTAGAATTAGAATTGGTGTAATGTTGACATGAATTCTGGTTATTTTCCATCTCTATGTGTGCTGAAATTTCCATGTTAAGTCAAATTTTTAACCTTCATTTTATTTAATTTTCAGAAACAAGTACAAGTATTGGAGATGTTCTTTTGCGCCTTGGATTAAGGGAATTAATCCCTGCATTTGAAGAACAAAAGGTATATTTTATGATATATGGCATTAATGCTTTCAGATTACAAAGCTCATGATCTCCCAGTTTGGGACTGAAATAAGGCCTAATTTCCCAACTTTGGAATTATTTAATTCTGAAATATCTCTGATTAGATGTAAAGAAACTGAAAAAATAAAAGCCTATCATTTTTTTAAACCAACAGGGCAGGACCCAGAAATTTTTTTTAGAAAGGGGGGGGGGGGGGGGGGGTTGCAAACTGCAAGGAAGGATTTTGACACAGAAAGCATACAAAATTCCCTGTTAACATGCATATATTAAAATTTTTAGCAATTTTTGGTGAGTATCATTTATAATGTAATTAGCCAAATGTCTAACATTTAATTGAATTTGTTACTCACTGATTTGAAAAACAATTGTTTTTTTTTTCCTAATTTTAATTGAGTAAATACCCTCAAAACCACCTCATCTGTGTTAAATATTTTCAATAGATAAAGTACATGGTACCTAAGTAAAATGTTGGCAATCATAAGTTATCCAAAATTATAACAACAAAACCTGTACAAAGAGGGGTTTATTTTCTAACCACAGACCTTAACTCTAGCTTTTAACATTTACAAACAAGATCTCTGTGAAATAAACTTAAATCCTCACAATGCATTTCTTTATCAAAATATGGGGTTATTTACTTACAATTTCAAGTTTTTGCATTCTTATAATATTAAAGAAAAATGTTAAATTGATCTAAAATCTGTTTCAGATCACCATTGAACAATTAAGTGCAGTTCATGACAGATGATGACTTTCAGCAGGTTGGAATTCAAACCATAGGTGTTCGCCTGAAAGTAAAGCAAGCCTGCAAAAACTTTCTGAAAGGTAAGCATGAATTATGAAAATATTACAAACTAAAGTGTTCAGATGGTATATCATTGAATTGATTCTCACAGTATTTTATATGGTCATATATACATGTTTGTTGTAAAAAGAATAATATCCCAGTAAATATGTATAACCAGCTTGCAGCAGTTGAATTTTTAGCTCACATGAGCACAACGTGCTCAAGGTGAGCTTTTCTGATCGCCTTTTGTCCGGCGTCCGTCGTCCGTGCGTCCGTCCGTGCGTGCGTCCGTGCGTGCGTCCGGCGTCAACAATTGCTTCAAACAATTAACATCTCCTCCAAAACGGCTTGGCCAATTTGAAAAATATTTTGCAGGAATGTTCCTTGGATGAAGCTCTACTAAAATTGTATAAATGGTTCTGGTCCATTGCATAATTAGGTCACAGGAGCTAAAAATAGATTTTAAAAATGCAAACTTTGAAAATCTTCTTCTGCAAAACTGCAAGGCCTAGAGTTTAGATATTTGGTATGTAGCATCATCTTATGGGCCACTACCAAGATTGTATAAATCATAGCCCTATGGTGATAAATGACCCCGCACCAGGGGTCACTTGTTTTACATAGAGTTATATAGAAAAATCTTAAAAAATCTTCTTCTATGAATCCATAAGGCCTAGAGCTTAGATATTTGGTATGTAGCATCATCTTATGGGCCACTACCAAGATTGTACAAATCATAGCCTATGGTGATAAATGACCCCGCACCAGGGGTCACTTGTTTTACATAGAGTTATATAGGAAAATCTTAAAAAATCTTCTTCCATTAATGCATAAGGCCTAGAGCTTAGATATTTGGTATGAAGCATATCTTATGGGCCACTACCAAGATTGTACAAATCATAGCCTATGGTGATAAATGACCCCGCACCAGGGGTCACTTGTTTTACATAGAGTTATATAGGAAAATCTTAAAAAATCTTCTTCCATGAATGCATAAGGCCTAGAGCTTAGATATCTTATGGGCCACTACCAAGATTGTACAAATCATAGCCCATGGTGATAAATGACCCCGCACCAGGGGTCACTTGTTTTATAAGAGTTAATAGGAAAATCTTAAAAAATCTCTTCTATGAATCCATAGGCCTAGAGCTTAGATATTTGGTATGTAGCATCATCTTATGGGCCACTACCAAGATTGTACAAATCATAGCCCAATGGTGATAAATGACCCCACACCAGGGGTCACTTGTTTTACATAGAGTTAAATAGGAAAATCTTAAAAAATCTTCTTCTATGAATCAATAAGGCCTAGAGCTAAGATTTTTGGTATGTAGTAGCATCTAATGGTTCATTACAAAGATTTTCAAAGTCTTGGCCCTACGGTGATAAATGACCCTGCGCCCAAGTCTTCTCTGAAACCATATGGCCCATTGCTTAGATATTTGGTGTGTAGTATTGTCAGGGGTAAAATGTTTTAGATTAAGTTATATCAGAATCCTTGTCTGTTTAAAAACCTTGACATCAGTTGAAGCAATGGTACTCAGGTGAGCGATTCAGGGCCATCATGGCCCTCTTGTATGTATATAGTACAAATTTGAAAATTCTTCTTGTCCAAATGTACTCACTCAATTTATGGCTGGCAGAGGGCAGAGCCCATTTTCCACAATATCATAAGATATTTGCTCTTTCTTTTCCTCCCACTAATACCTGGTTCTCAGGTGAGCGAACCAGGGCCATCATGGCCCTCTTGTTATTAAAGCGATTGTACTAACCAAGGCCACATTTAAAAATATGCTTGTTTCCCCTCTCCTGACCATAGATTTTAAGGTTGGGTATGTAGGCCATTTTGTTTTCACAAGAAACATTCTATTACATTTTCCTATGTCAATTTATAAAGCTTTATACTATTATGTTTGTTTGTAGTTGTTGTTTTTTTTCAACTTAAAAATGACATGCATTATTTATTCATATTTATTTATAGATTACAGTTAAAATTGTATCATTGTGTGAGACTGAAAAGTGAAAATAAACCTGTAAGGGTGTGAAGCATGGTTAAAAAACACTATTGGTTAGGTGGTGATAATAATACATCTCAGTCGTTTGGGAGAGTTGTTAAAAACATTTATAAGTGTGGCGAGGGCCTATGAGATTGCTCATGTGTATGTGTGTGTTTAAATTGTTTATTTACCATTTTTGATAACTTAAGTTCTATTTGTCACCGAGATCTCAAAAATAATATGTTTATTGCTTATGACTATTTAAGTCACCCCCTATTGATTTAGTGCCAATAGGTCAAATTGCATATTTCAAAATGAAAATCACAGCTGTTCTATTTCACGCAGTTTCAAATCTTGGTATGGAAGATAATTATCCTTACAGACTGGTGATAGTAGCTCAAAAGGTCAAAGTCATAAAAGTCATATTTTAGTAGATTTTAGTATGTTTTGTCAGACATTTATTTTAAGTTCTATTTGACACTGTGGTTTCAAACTTGATATGGTGGTTACTTACATTTAGATGCAGACCCCTTTGTTTTTGTTGTGAATCTTTCAAATGTGAAGATCACATTTTTAATCCCCCGCCGCGAAGCGGGAGGGGGGTTATAGGAATGCCCTTCGTCCGTCCGTCCGTCCGTCAGTCCGTCCGTCAGTCCGTCAGTGTGTCCGAAACACTTTCGTGTCCGCTCCATATCTCATGAACGCTTGGACACATTTTCTTCAAACTCGGCTAAAGTGTTACCCTCATTGAGCTGATGTGCAGAAGACATGTGGCGGTCATGCTGGCTCAAGGTCAAGGTCATATTTGAAGGTTATTTTCGTGTCCGCTCATAAATGAACGCTTGGACAAATGTTAACCTCATTGAGCTGATGTGCAGAAGGCATGAGTCGGTCATGCTGGCTCAAGGTCAAGGTCATACTTGCAGGTCAAATGTTATTTTCGTGTCCGCTCCATATCTCATTCAGGAGTGTTCCCCTTGCCTTACACAGACCACTTCTTGACCTGGATTGCACTTCCACAGTGATTTATTGTACTCAGTAAATAATAGTATGTCATGTTCACAAATTATTTCATGATATATAAAGTTTTTAATTGAGTTACACATGTACTTTGTGGTTACCTAACACATCCTATACTTCATTGATGTTCACTTTTTGTACTGTTTCCCATGTAAAACTTGTCAGTAAACTTTTAATATATGTGCCTCCGAATTCTGAGATTCATACATAACTCCGGAAAGTTAAATTGTCTTAAACTGATCTTCTATGTCTGCTACAACCATGCCAGGTTAAGGTGAACATAATCCTATGACCAAACAAATTCTAATATTTGGCCAGCGGCAGGGGATATAGCTGTCCTTTGGACTGCCTTGTTTTCATTATGTAATCTGATATATTGTCTGAACATTTAATAACCTCACTCTGGTCTTGACTCTCAATTATGAAGACAAACATCATACATGATATATTAAAGCTTTATAAAAACTGTGCCATATGAGGGGCATTATGTTTTACAAGCATTTCTTGTCATATCAAGTAGATAAGTACAATGTAGATAAAAACCAGTAAATTTGTCATTGTATAATTACTTATATATGGGAAATAACATAGTAATTTTTTAAGAAGGTTTATATTGAAATTACAGGTAATCAACATAGCCAGTGGTAGACAAATACATGGAATCTCATCCAAAGGCAAAAGAAAACTGACAGTTTGCAATCGAAAGCGGAACAGCAACAGGAATGAAAAAATGACCCGAAGACTGTACCTTGGATGGAAGCACCAATCACGAAAGTCAGGGCCATTCTCCATTGTACCAGCCAGTAAGGGAGGGGGCCAACAGGTCATAGATGTTCGGAAAGACAGCACATATTCTGAGCTGGAAAGACTAATTTGTAACTGTTAATTTTCCAATGGCCACAGTAAGTGGCAGAACCTGTCATTAGGAGAAGTCATTTTTTTCATTGGGAATTTCACGGGTGAACTGTTGCCAAGTATGGATGGACAATTCACATTCTCCAAATATGTTGATAGTCAAAATTCTACGCCGGTCCGCTTGTACCTACACACTCAACTGGTAAGCAAATTATCACATTAACTTAATTATTATATTATTTCAGAGACGTAAATACCTATAATATAGCTTCGTGATTATTTACATAATATGTAAAGGAAGTTGTTTTTTTGCTCCAAAGATAAGTTCTTCTTTTTAATGTTACTGTATCAGGACTCAATAAAAAAAATGAGTCATATGACCCGACCAGGACTCATAAAGCCAGGGTCTCTAGCTTCTGTGGCAGCATATAATAGTACTTTTATTAGCTTATCTTGTTCAACGGAACCAATACGTTACTTATTTCAACTGATATTTTTTGTTTTTACAATTAATAATAACATAAAAAGAAGATACCTAGATACTTGAATGGATTCCTCTTAAACATTTTGTTTTAATGCTTCTTTTGATTGGTTTGGCGTTGTCAAATGATTGTGCACCATTAGGATGAAACTTGCATTGTAAAAAAATATCATCTTTGTGCAACTATCCGTAAAGCAGATATCATTACAGTCAGAATACCTATATAAAATCTCTCAGCCATTAAGAAATCCAATATGTCTCAAATATATGTCAAACTCTCTCCTTAAAGTCCACCTCTCTTAAAAACTCGCTTGCTATATTCATATTCCTATTCACAACTCTTCACTTAAACAATTTCTTGTAATTGCAAAATACACTGTTCAAAGACTTCTTTTTCTATCATGTTTATTTTCAATCGTGTTTTGCATTCAAAAGGACTAAGACCCCAGTTATCTGCCTTGGTTACCCTTTATCCAAATGTGCATACACAGAAAATAGTTCCCCTATTTAAAGCTGAATTAAGGTGAATTTTTGTCTGAAAGACATGCAGAAAAAGATTAAATCCCACAGAACACAGTTCAAATAGTCCTAAAATGCCAAATTTTGAGACCTTATTGCAAAGCAACCTTAAAAGTTGAGCATTGTTGAAAGGGGAATTTTTTAGAAAATTGGTGTGGATTGGCCGACCTGTGCAACATATTCATACGTATGTTATTGATCTTTAAATAGATCAAAAAGTAGTCGGGTTATCCCAATCTAAAAACTGTGCAGAAATATTTCTCTTGAATAGATCTATTAAATGAGAGTATGTTTGGATGTCAATTCTCCTTACAGAAATTGTCATTTGCATATACACTGAATAGGTGAGTAACTTTTCATTGTGGAATTTTTGATCATGCTGCTAGAAGAAAAGGTGTGAAATACTGTCACTCACGTCAAACCTCTCGAATTAATACCCCTGTGCAATTGCTGACACGCGCACCTGTCAGAGTTATCTTCCGGTAATTACTGTTTTAGTGTAAATTCATTCACTACAATATATGCAAAAACATTTTCCTTTAAGGTAGATCCATCCTTGCCCTTGGCTTCAACTGCAGAATACCAATCAGACAGTGATCCAGATCTGCCAGCTTTCATCAACACAAACACAAACACTGTGAGTTTCTTTTACAACCAATTAAGAAAGAAAGAATTGTGAGCCACATGTGAGAACAGTGATAGTGTTATTTCAGTATTATTAGCTCACCTGAGCACTTTGTGCTCAAGTGAGCTATTAGGATCGCCCTGCGTCCGTCGTCCGTCGTCGTGCGTCGTCAACAATTTTCTTTAAACGACATCTCCTCTGAAACCACTGGACAGAATTTGATTAAACTTAGCAGGGATGATCCTTGGGTCAACCTTCACAAAAGTTGCTCAAATAAACTTGATCCATGTAGAACTCTGGTTGCCATGGCAACAAAATGAAAAAAAAAATGAAAACTTTAAAAATCATCTTCTTCAAAACTACTAGCCAGATTTTAAAATAAATTGGTACAGATGTTCCTTGGGTCAACCTCTACCAAAGTTGCTAAAATTATTCCAATCCGTTTAAAAAACATGGCGCCAGGGGCGGGGCTTATTTGCCTTATATGTATATAGAGAAACCTTTAAACAACATCTCCTCTGAAACCACTGGACAGAATTTGATTAAACTTGGCAGGGATGATCCTTGGGTCAACCTTCACAAAAGTTGCTCAAATAAACTTAACTTTAAAAATCATCTTCTTCAAAACTACTGGCCAGATTTTAAAATAAATTGGTACAGATGTTCCTTGGGTCAACCTCTACCAAAGTTGCTAAAATTATTCCGATCCGTAAAAAAACATGGCCGCCAGGGGCGGGGCTTATTTGCCTTATATGTATATAGAGAAACCTTTAAACAACATCTCCTCTGAAACCACTGGACAGAATTTGATTAAACTTGGCAGGGATGATCCTTGGGTCAACCTTCACAAAAGTTGCTAAAATTAACTTGATCCATGTAGAACTCTGGTTGCCATGGCAACAAAAAGAGAAAAAAAATGAAAACTTTAAAATCATCTTCTTCAAAAACTTCTGGCCAGATTTTAAAATAAATTAGTACAGATGTTCCTTGGGTCAACCTCTACCAAAGTTGCTAAAATTATTCCGATCCTTAAAAAAACATGGCCGCCAGGGGCGGGGCTTATTTGCCTTTATATGTATATAGAGAAACCTTTAAACAACATCTCCTCTGACACCACTGGACAGAATCTGATTAAACTTAGCAGGGATGATCCTTGGGTCAACCTTCACAAAAGTTGCTAAAATAAACTTGATCCATGTAGAACTCTGGTTGCCATGGCAACAAAATGAGAGAAAAAATTATGAAAACTTTAAAAATCATCTTCTTCAAAACTACTGGCCAGATTTTAAAATAAATTGGTACAGATGTTCCTTGGGTCAACCTCTACCAAAGTCGCTAAAATTTTTCTGATCCGTAAAAAACATGGCCGCCAGGGGCTTATTTGCCTTATATGTATATAGGTAAAACTTTAATCAACATTTCCTCTGAAACCACTGAACAGAATTTGATTAAACTTGGCAGGGATGATCCTTGGGTCAACCTTCACAAAGTTGCTAAAATAAACTTGATCCATATAGAACTCTGGTTGCCATGGCAACAAAAAGAAAAAAAAATGAAAACTTTAAAAATATCTTCTTCAAAACTAGTGGCCGATTTTAAAATAAATTGGTACAGATGTTCCTTGGGTCAACCTTTTTATCTCAGGTGAGCGATTTAGGGCCATCATGGGCCTCTGTTTTTTTTATACAGTCAAACCTTGATTAAGCAGCCAGCCAAGGAATATTCCAATTTTGGCCATTTAAAGCAGGTGACCGTCTAAACCAGGGGCAGTCAATGAGCCTTAAAAGCAATGAATGTGGTTATGCTGTAGTATGCCTTATAGTCAGTTACATAGTAGCATTTTCCATCTTATTTATGAAAAGTTAATAAAATATATAAAGTTTATATTATTTTGTCATGCTGAGTACTATTTTTTGATACCTGTTCGGAAAATTAACCTAATAATGCTCGCTGGTATAGTGAGAGTAAGCAGACGAGTTCAACAATAACAATTGATATGACACCTCGGGAGGTCTGACACCTGATCCCTAACGGATGTACACACTATGCATGATACACTGACAGGTATGACTTCACTCGCAAGACTTCTGACACTTGCCACACTGACCGCTAAATGCAGTGTATCTTAGCCATTGGGAATGGCAATTTTAGGCCGTTTGGTGCTAAAAGCAGGTGACCGCTTATTCCAGGGGTGGAATATAGTGATTTTCATTGGGGGGATCTCAAACTGACTGCTAAAGGCAGGGTGACTGTTGATACCAGGGCTTGCTTAAAGCAGGTTAGACTGTATATAATATGCCCATCAAAGAATATATTATGGGATATCACATGTCATCGTGCCAATTTCATGAGTTATGCCCCTTGTTTTCTTTTAATCAATGCTGCACATGTACCTTGTGAGCTTTATGAACTCTCTTACAATTGAAGGGATTTTGTTCAAACTTAAACAGGATATTAGACTTATTTTTCATTCAGCATAATTAATATAAAACAATTTCAGACATCACTCAATAAATTAGATATACTGTATCATGTATCAATGTGTTTTGATGTAAATGGCATTGATCTCTGACCTGTTACAAGGAGTGTTGAATTTAATGTGAAACAATGCTTGTAAAAATTTAATTTTCTTTTAATAAGATCTGTTAATGTAATCTTTTTTTTTAATATTTATTTTTTTTCCTTTTTTTTTGCTGTTTAAATTCACACAACAGTTTGTATATATAATTAATCTTTAATAAATTGAATGAAGGGATAATCAAAAATGGAATTTTTCTTAAGCCTTTTCCTTATAACGAAGGCCTTCGATTATGTCGTAAAATCTCCCTGGCTGGACCAAATCTCCCTGGGAGACCTACTGAAAATCTGGCATGTATGAAATTTAGTCCTAATGTGTAAATGTGCATAGAGACTGGATTTTATGCTCATTTTCACATTTCATGATTTATCTCTCTTCTTTCCTTACACTGCTAAATATGTATGTAATGTAAGTTGATCGTCAATAAATATAATGCATTTTAAATTGTAAAAAAAATTTAGGTTTCATCTGCTGTGGGACTGTCCTGCCTTTGCACGTGTCATCAGAGGCATCAGCTGACGTAACATCCCAACCACATGACAATGAGCCTATTCTAACAAGCACTTCAGAAAACTCACACTTTGTGACAGCAGGCACACCAACTGTTCAGCTCGAGTACCACGTCGTTACTTGTCTCTGGTAATATAGCATAATCTGAGTACAGGTATATGTATTACATCATACATGTATATGAACTTGTGAAATATAAGTGACAAAACTGGGTCACAAAGGATCAAATCATAATTAGGTTAATAAGAACAAACACAAGTTTTAATTATTTTGATATTCATTTATGATTGCAGTGAGCTTTACACATTGACTTTATTGGAAGTAGGATATGTGTGTGTCTATGTATATAAATGCTGTACTATTATTCTTGTCATATTTGGTAAAAATACCACTGAAATAAATATTTGGATTGGTAAACTCAGTTACTGGAATCATCAAAATAGTTTTAAGGCCATTGGCCTGCTGACCTCCCATTAAATGTCATTTTTTATTAACTTAATTTATTTTTCCTAAACAGCTTGATGGATTTTGAAAAAAAAATCACAGTATTGTTCCTTATGTGGTTCTCTTCCAAGATTCAGAGGTCAAAAATTCCACTTGCCCACTTGTCCTGCATAGAATTGGCCTTCTTTGTCTATATTGCAGGACAAGTGAGTTATCCTCCTAGCCTTCTTAGCATATATTGCAGGACGAGTAAGAAATCAAAATATTTTTGACCCTGAAGATTGTTCACATTATTTTTTTTTGGTCAAAAAACTAGGTCACAGGTTCTAAAGATAGATTTTAAAATGAAAACTTCATCTCCTTATACCATAATACCTAGAGCTTAGATATTTGGTATGAAGCATTGTTATATTATTAATATTTTCTATGTACATTTATTGTTCATTTCTACATTTTTGGAAAATGTAATTGTTGTCAGACACTAATTTGTATACTCTTGTTGTGTTATACATTGCTAAGTTTCAGTTACTTTTCATAAAGTTAATCAAGAATATGTTTTATCTTAAGGAAGCAAGATGACATCAACAATATCTCCATAGGTGCTAGGTATACACATCTTGCTAAAGAAAAGTGTGAAGTGATTTGGTATTGTATTGTATTCCTTTTATTTCCACCCCGTCTACCCATTGATCGGATTTTTCACATAAATATTCACACATCTAATCATCTGCTCACTTTAGTCCATCTCACAAGTTATATGTATAATTCTTAGCAATTAATATTATCATTTTCTCATCAGGTAACGAGTACACCTGTATTATACACCTATGTCACGTGATCATCATTTCTCACGTGATCATCAAAGTTAAAGTTTTGTGACAGTTCCAGTCCCATGTATTTTAAATATATCAAAATTTATTTTATTTTACAGTTATTTAATAACATTTTTTGTTTTAAAGGACCAATGATGATGAAAAAGACGTACCGGTTAGCACAATTCTGAAAAAGTTCCAGATGGAGACCATTACCGAAACCAATGTGAACAAAATCCTGGTTCAGCGAACCAACTTATTACAAAACCGCTTTAAAAAGCATGGACAGGAAAATATGAGTTTCAAGTCAAAGCTCTATGTTAAGTTCTACTGGGGAGATTGGGGAATATCATGGTGGGCCTAGGAGAGAGTTTTTCAGGTACATGTACTTTGTTTTTAGTATTTTTAATGTTTACAATGGTGTAGCTCAAAGCCGCTGTATAATCCATAATTGAATGCATACTTTAAATACATCATTAGCATTGTGCTAATATGTTTTCAGTTATTTTACATCAAAAGAATGTGTAAAAAAGTCTTGTTTACTTGTTTCAGGAGAATTTAAAAGGTGACACTTATTAGGAAAAGAACAACAACACAAGTTTATAAGGATAAATGGGCATATGTCAAAACATTTTGAAAATAATAGTTGTCATAATTATGAGATGGTTCTTTCATTTAAGCTATCGATGTTTATTTAAAAACTGTAAAAGAAATTATTTTAAAACATTAATAAATTGAATCAGCCAGAAAACTACTACAACTCTTGCATGTGCACTTAAAAGTGCACTCAAACGGAGCGCCACCCCTCCCCCCCCCCCCCCAACAAAGTTTTTGGTGGTTCAAATAAATCTCCCTGTCTGTATGTCCATGTATTGAATATTTTTGCAGCAAAAGCTTGTAAGCCCAACTCGCTGTTTAACTGTAAGATGGATTTGGCTCAGACATTACACAATGAAAGCACATTATATGCAGATGTGCATGAAGCACAGAATTTTCAATTCAACAACTGAAAAGGGAAATAATCCATTTTGAATATTTTTGCAGCAAAAGCTTGTAAGCCCAACTCGCTGTATTTTGCAAAGACTTTTCACAATGAAAATTCATAATATGAAGATGTGCATGAAGCAAAGATTTTTTTTTTTTCAAATTGAAAGAGGTAATAATTCCTAGTAGGGGGTAAACCTTAAATAACTCACAATTTTTGTTGCTCCTGGGCATCTAGTTATGGCTCCACACAGAGTTATTGCCCCTGAATAAATTTTAAATGAGTTAGAATATTTTGTCTGGATATATCCTCCTACAGCTTCTGTCACATTACACATGATACTTGGCTCAAATACTCCTTAGGAGTTGTAGATGTGCAAGACGCAATTTTCATGAATTTTATGGATGTTTTTGCACTAGATTTACTTAAAATTACTTGAAATATCTTGATAGGATAACTCCTACTGCAAATGAATTTCTCAGCTGACATTTGTTATATTGCAACTGCAAAATAAAAAAATAAAAAATTCCTTTTAGACCAATTTGACTATGTATTTTGGACAAGGTATTTGGCAGGTATTGATCACCTTCAGTGATAGTTTTAGTTCAATAAGCTTTTTAACTGGCTTTTTAAAATGAACCAGTTTCTGGGCTACATGTTATTCTAGCTTCATGTCGAGTTTTTTTATTATTGCAGTGTCTAATGAATAGCCCTTCTCTTCATACAGAAGACCATAAAAAGACCTATGCAAACAGCATAAAACCAGATTAGCCTTCACGTAATTCGCAGGCTGATCATGTTTTTGCTGTTTCTTTTCCTCAGTGGTCTGGAAATGAGGATTTCACTGAAAAATTTGGTCAGGATTAAGTGTAACTCTATGCAGATCAGGCTTAATTTGGTACCTATTCAGGGCGTTAAATGAGCCTATATGAGGGAAATGGAAAGTCAATGCAGCCAAGGAAATGCAAATTGTTTAAAAACTTAAAATGAGTCATTTTCATAATCATTCCCTTGATTGCTGATAAACTGCTCATATTGTACAATGTTGTACTCCATTTATTTGTAGACTTCTGATACTGGCCCTAATGGATTCTAAGTACTTTGAAGGATCAGAAGAAACTGGTAGAATCTTTACACAAGTATTGCCTTCATTGGGAGAGGGGGAGGAGTACCGGCTTATAGGACGATTTGTTGCCCAGTCTCTTGCCCATGATGGCCCTGGCATACATTTTCTTAACCCTGCACTGTATGACCTGATGGTTTGATCAGAGCCAGACTTAACAAATGTAGATAGACTTTTGACTGAGGACTTAAGAAAAATGATTCAAGAGGTAAATTAGTGTAATAATATGAAATAAAGATTTGTTTTTCTACCAATAAATGATTCATAGAAGAATCTTGAAATATTTCCTATTACATTCTTTATAAACGAATGAATTGGCAATCACAAATCTATTTGTTTGACTCTATTTACATATAGATGCTCACATAAATTAGTTGAAATTTTGAATTTTTGGATCTTTTTTAAAATGTGGTCAATGTCATTGCCATAATAGATGGATGTGCATGAAGCTAGTCCAGACAGACAGCAAGGCAATTGTTGATTTATTATTACCATTTATTTTGCCAAATCAATTTTGCTTTCAAAGATTGGTGATAATGGATTAATGATTATATGACTAACTTGTCAAATTTTTTAATTAAAGTATGATGATACTTTGAAAGAAAATGACTACCTAAACAAAAATATAAGGTTGTCAATGAGTAAATCTGTGTCTCATCTTCATCATTATGTAGTGTCTGCAGTTGTTATATTCCTCTTATATTATCCTTTATACTACTTACTTTCACATTTTATTCATAGGATTTTATACTTATCTTCATCTGTGAACTAATTCAGTGGCAAATTGCAATTTTATAAAATTTTATTAAAAAAAATTTTTTTTTCAGTAAGTTACTGCTTTAACTTCCCGTTGAGAGATGCTGACACTGCTGGAAGATTTTGGTGACCATTTGCTTGATGTTGGGATCACCAGTGTTTATCAGCTGGCCAGAAAGGATTAAAGGCCATCTACTCAACATGCTAAAGAAACATCACATTTATTACAGGTTTGTTTTTGTACAAAAAGGCTTAGCTAGCTAAGTAATGCATTATTTATAACTGACTTAAAAAATTTAAAAAAGATAATATATTGTATATATTCCCTGACCACGGGTACCCGGGTAGAAAATCTCTACCCGTCCCAGCTCTACATGTAATATAGCTATATACATATTATGGCATATGAGGGGGGCATATATGTTTCACAAACATTTCTTGTTTTTCTATAGCTTTATACAGGAGTTGTTGCCCTACTTAAATTTTGTGATATGCATTCTTCAAAAAATGTAATTAGTATCAAGTTGAAACTTTATATGTACATAGATCTAAATGAGGAGATGTGCAGTGTATAAGAACCACAACTGTCTTCTGTTTTCAAAGAAGTTATTTTCCTTTGTGATTTTCAAGTAGATAGATTTCAATAAGGATGAGTTAGAACTGAAACATTTTCGTGAGCACAAGAACATTACAATTAATATGCCATGTGTTTATAGCGCTCTTTGAATTTGCTTTCATTTGGGGAGCATCCATCGGTTTTACCAATTTTTCTAGTATGTTCTGAAAACATTTTTATTATGGTTTTGCATTTTTAACTTTATTCAATGTGGTTTTTTTTTTTGGTACTGTAAATTATTAATCATAAAACTAAGAGCAAATCTACTATGGTATATTTCCAAAGGATACCACATCTAAATTTTGACCAAACGTTATGGTCTACTGTTTAGGCATTTTTGTCTGTATTATTGTTTTTTATATTAGGCAATATTTTTTGTTTGAAATGACACACCTGAGAATTAATCATTTGTGTAGTAAGTGTTTTATTAATTTGTATTTTTATTCTTCTGTTTGTTTATAGATCTTTTAGGACACTGTACAAAAGCGTTCTCTTTTTATTTTTTTCTGAATATTTATATAGCAGGTAAGAATCATTTAAGGGTGTTCTTATAATGTATTCTTTAAATTACATATGAAAATTCTTTCAATATACATTTATAAACAAAAAGTTCATTAATTCTCTTTTGTGGCAGGACATAAATGTATACAAAAGCAATAAAAAATGTGTGACTTTAAGCTCGCCGGGACGTAAGTCAGGAGAGCTAATGCCATACCCCCGTTGGTGGCGGCTTTGTCTTTAGCGTCCGTAAACAAAACTTTAACCTGGCTTATATCTTTTGAACTATAATAGATAGAGTTTAGATATTTCACATGTGGAAACCTCATGACAGGACCTTTCATTTGGGACCATTACTTTTGACCTTGTGACCTTGACCTTGAAGTTTGACCTACATTTCAAAAACTTTAACCTGGCTTATATCTTTTGATCTCTAAGAGATAGCGCTTAGATATTTCACATGTGGACACCTCATGGCAAGACCTCTCATTTGGGAACATGACTTTTGACCTTGTGACCTTTACCTTGAAGTTTGATGTACTTTTCAAAAAAAAGTGCTGTTACGGCGAGCTAAGTTGTCTCCTGACAACTCTTGTTATATATATTATTCTAAAATAAAAAAATATTCAACAGATTTTCTTTTTTTTTTTCGAGTCGATCCTCTGATGTTAGTGCTTTCTGAAAATGTAAAAAAAAAACATACCTCACAAGGTTTGTTTTTTAACTAAAACTGCATTTTTATTGAAATTTTAGCAAAATTTGCATTAAAACACTAAAATATGACTTTTTGTACCCTAATTATTTGGCAATTGTACTTTTATTGGTATTTTAACACATGAATCTTACAATTCAGGCTTTTGTTTATAATTCTACCAAAAAAACGAGAAATTCGAAAAAAAACATTTTTATCAAAATCAACTGTAATCTGCTGAAATGTCCTTAAATGCAAAAATTGAAAATCTTTGTAATTACAAGTCATATAGGCTTGATGCTTGGTTTCATATGGTTTTTCATTGAGGCTTTTTATGTCCCTCTTTGAAGACATTTTATTTGTTCAATAGTAAAGGGATTATGGCATAGAAAGGGGGGGAGCATATATGTTTTACAAACATTTTGTTTTACTTTGTATCCATACTCATTGGGTAGCTCTTTGTAATGGTTGGGAAACTAAATCAACTGTTAAGGAGCACAATGTTTAAATCAAAGCAATGTGAATTATAGTTACCATAGTGATTTGCTGCTGATACTTGCTTTGGATATCTCTTAACCCTTTCCCTCATAGAGGACACCATGAAAAGACCTATGCAAACAGCATAAAACCAGATCAGCCTGCGAGTAACTCGCAGGCTGATCAGGTTTTATGCTGTTCGCTGCTCCTCAGTGGTCTGGAAATGAGGGTTTTGTAATTAAATTTGGTAAGGTTTAACTGTGGTTTTCTGCAGATCAGGCTTTATGTGATACCTATTGAGGGCGTCAAAATGAGTATATATGAGGGAAAGGGTTAACTAGGTAAAGTATAAGTGTTTCAAGGTCCTCTGTCAGTGTGTTTGTATAAGTTTGTAATTTTCTGTTATTTTATTAATAAATTACATAAGTTGGGTTTTAATTAGTTGGGCTTTATAAGTGGAACTGAACTTAGAAGCTTGGTTACAAAGTTAAAGAAAATGAATGTCTTTAACATACTAAGGTGGATTGCAATGTTTCAGGATTTTTCCACATGTTTTTGTTGCTTTTTTCTCTTTGTAAGTAGCTTATTTTTATTATCTCAATTCATAATTAGTCAGGGAAGCTCAATAATGATTAACCAAAGGCGTAAAGGATGGCTTAAGAAAGATAATAAAACAAATACAAGTTTCTTTTCTTTTTGTTTTGTCTCTACAGAAATTAAAATTTTGTATTGCATTAATAGCGTTCACTTATTGAAAGTAATTGGTTAGCCAGCATAGAAGGTCTTTTGCATCATCTGCACTTTCAGGTGCTGTTTTGCCAGTTGATTCCAGAAACTCAAACAGATCTGTTTGCAGGGGTTCCTCACAGCCAGTTATTGGTGGTGTTTTGCAAAAACGACCCAGTGCAGCAACATCGTTCATATCTACAGCAAACGTGTAATCTCTCGTATCTGCACATGCAAAAAAGTATTTAACGTATATTAATTAATTAGTGCAGGAATCTGGATACAGTCAAGAGATATGTCATCAGATGTCATAGCAGGACGGCTTCTTATAATTCATGAATTATATTTTAATTGCCCTTTATTTTCAAAACAAACAAAAATCAACAATTCTCGAGATGTAAGGTAAATTCATTTACATATGTAATCTAATAGCTTTAACAGCCGTTAAGAAAAACGCCTGTTTATAGATGAAGGTAAATAATCATGTCATAAAGTATAGATTTGAAGGGCAATAAAAAGAAAATACATATTTAAGGAATAAATATACTCTACAAAAAGAAATTATTTTTTCCATAATTAAAACCCCTGAAATTTACAGTTGCTAAATGTATTATAAAGTTTCTTTAAGCTTATTATTAAATGTTACTTGGTTATGACGTCATCACACGCTTATTATTAAATGTTACTTGGTTATGACGTCATCACACGCTTATTATTAAATGTCTCTTGGTTATGACGTCATCACACACTAATTATCTTTCAGCTTAATTTTTTTTTTCTCAGAAAAATGAAAAAAAAGTAACTTTTTAATGTCATACGACAAAAAATTATTAGTATTCATTGTAAAATCTGAAAGGCGTGTAAATAGAAAGCTGTCGCATTTATTTTCTTTTTAACAATTCTAGTCCTTTGAATTTAATTTAAAAAAATATATATATATATTTAAATGGAACAGTTAATCTTTTTAACTATTTGTAAAGGAATGCATAATGCAGTTTATAGTACCATACAAATCAGGATGGTGGTATAGGAGGTTTGGTTTCCCGTGGACTTCATCTCCACGTTGACGTCTTATTCGATGGTCGTTCCATTCGTTTCGTACCATGTCCAGCTCATGTTGTAAAATTCTTGTAAAGCAAAACCTTACACATTCTCTGAAAATGGTTAAAACAAGATCATTTTTAATGAAGTAAGATTGATTATTTCCCACAGAATAAACAGTTTACCTACGTGCATAACGGTGGTATTATCTACGATTTTGTAATTAAAGTTCATAATGTTTTTTTTCGGCGTAGCTGTATAATTTCGATTTCAACTCGCATCTTAACCCAATCAAATGTACGCTAACAGCGGTAAATAATTCTAAGCTGAATAAAAGGACTCCTGTTATTGGTTAACGCATCGTTATGGACTATAAAATTACTGTAAATAAGGGGTGCAGCTTGTATATATCATTCAGCTTGGTGTTATTACTTTTCTTTTTGATGTAAACATGAAAGTGATTTCAGTAAGTTAAATACAATCCTTTTCCACCAATTGAGGAATGCTACTTTGTGAAAATGATTTAAAACAACAAAAAAGAATCCACCGTGTTATGACATGAAACCCCTTAATTACTATGTATATTGAATTCTTCCAGCCTGCCGAGATGCTCTCATTGAAAATTAATTCGCCAAAACCAAAACAACTAATAACGCTTTTATATCATAATTGTCATATGCAATAATGATATGAAAAAATATCAAACAAGCCTATTTATAGATATAATTTTTTGTATTACCGTCTATAAATAAGTATATTTCATAGAAAAAATACTGAACTATTTCTAGAGCGTACTAAATTTGTTGTGCGTCGGTCTTTCGCGCGCTTTTCCTGGGAATGTTCTAGAAGACTGGAAATCTCGTTTTTCTTTCATCCTACGCCGAATATCTTTTTTAAAGATATTTCTTGTTTTATCTATGCCCGTTTCGACCTTTTAGGATAAAATGTTTCATAGATAATGATTTGTACAGCATTTAAGCATTCTATATTACCCATTACTTTTTATCCCGATCAACGCCGTATATCTTTATTTAAAGGTGTTTCCTGTTTACATCGACATTAACACCGCCGTATCTAGAACTACTGACTGGAAATCCCACACATCCTTAACATATCCAGCCTTCATGTCAAAAGACTTATGTTTATTGGTGTATATTAGTTAATTTATGACATCTGATCCTCATGTAAAAAGTGTACTATATTGTGTATAATAAAGGTGTAAAGTGAAATTCTGTACCTTGCTGTACTATATTCTAGAAAGATTTAATAATTAGATTTTTCTTCAGCCTTTTCCTCCCATAATTTAATGATTTTATAAATTTGTTATGGAAATAAAATGAATACATTATGGAAATTTGGCCGAATATATATATTATATTTATTATGTGTTTAATGCGTAAAGTGAAAATCAATGGATATAACTTGTGACCAAAATTTAATAATAGAAAATAAAAAAGGGCCAGACTAAAATAGACATATTGCTTTTTGCTCTAATGACCCCTATCCCCGGTTTACATAGCCTAATTTAACGTGGCCGAGTGGTTAGAGTGTCCGCGTCGAGAGCGGGCGGTCGTGGGTTCGATTCCCGGCCGCGACATACTAAAATAGTAAAAACGGTACTGGTATAGCTCCTTTGCTTGCCGCTCAACATATAAGGGTAGTTCCAGGACTGGTTGGCCTGGTGTCAGGATAATGCGACTGGGTGTGGTATTATGCCACATGTCTACGGCGTGATACTGCAGTGTGGTAGCACTATATCTGTCTCAAGTAGACGTCGTTTCAAGATGACTTGAATACTGTCGGCGGGACGTTAGATACAACAAACAACAACAACAACAATAACAACAACAACAACAACAACAACTATTTACCTGTTGGTTGACTTTGTATGCCCGCTGTGATACTCTGTTCTTGTATTACATTATTTTCTTGTACATGTATGTGTATTCAAAGTATCCAACATATTACTTCTTGCTAAGTCACAATACCAATGTTATAAGAAACTATTATAAATTGTTATTAGTAATTGTAATTAATATTTGTAATTAATATTTGTAATAAGTAATTTATCTAAACTGCTTTTGACATATGATAAACGGATTGTCCAAACAAAAGAGAACACTTACTTGTTAAAAAGTTGTTTTTCGCAAGATGTCCAGTTTTTAAATCTTTAACTGATGTCTTCAAGGGCTAAAATATGTAAGTTTTTCAACAAGTGATAATTTCAATCAGTATTAATCTTCTCTCTCTCTCTTTTTCAATTATTGTAATGCCTAGCAATCATTTTCTGATATTATGGCCATATTTAAGACCTTACTGCCAAGCATTTCACACGTGTGGGTCCTGTTTTTTGTTGAAGAGACAGAACCGGAAGAGACAATTGTTGGATATAAAGGAGTCCGGGTGCGATACCCTAACTCATTTTGCGAAATGACCCCGTGGTTCTTTTACGTGCCCAGTGTACTCGGGAGACACTTGACCTGGTGTCAGGATAATGTGACTGGGTGTGGTATCATGCCACATGTCTACGGCGTGATACTGCAGTGTGTTAGCACTATGTCTGTCTCAAGTAGACATCGTCTCCAAATGATTTAAATACTGTTGGTGGGACGTTAAACAAACAAACAATCTTTCTTGCAGTTTATGGGATTTACACGAAAGTTGCAAATATTAAACAACATTTCATTGTTTCATACAGGTATGTTATTTTTTAAATTTCATTTTATCTATTTAAAATAGGTAAATTAATATAATATTTGAGATTAAATTTTTAAAAAATGTAATAAAAGTCATTCGATTGTTTTCTTACGGTTTTTCTGAGGGTTTTAAAATTTTATGGAGGTTCAAATATCACCAAATGAATTGCGATTATTCGATTGTGCATTACGGTTTATCTGACGATTGATTCGATTGTGCATTACGGTTTGTCTGACGATTGATTCGATTGTGCATTACGGTTTGTCTGACGATTGATTCGATTGTGCATTACGGTTTGTCTGACGATTGATTCGATTGTGCATTACGGTTTGTCTGACGATTGATTCGATTGTGCATTACGGTTTATCTGACGATTGATTCGATTGTGCATTACGGTTTATCTGACACGTTACCTCCACCATTAATTATCAAAACATTTCATTTCAATTCAGTTTCGACTTCCAAAATACAATCGTATAAAGATAATCATAAGATTAAACGTAATTAAGGGATAAGACAGAAACCAAAATTTGGAACTATATCTCCTCGTAGTAAAAGGAACCGAAATTTAGGAATTGAGATAAAGCTTCGAAATGTCCGATGCAGTAATATGTTTAACCATAGAACAGAGTTGCAAGCAACCCTGTTAAAATTAGTTTCACAGAAAAATTGATAATATAACAACAATATCAGTATCTTTTTCACATGTAACAAAATACATTATCTATATTCGAAAATTATTTTTCACTTATTTGATGAGAAAATATTCCCTATTGCACAACGTATACAATATTCTTTTCATAAAAAAATAGACATGAACATAAACATAATTTTTTTACCGCCGCCGGTGGCCGAGTGGTTAGAGCGTCCGCCTCGGGAGCGGGAGGTCGTGGGTTCGATCCCCGGCCGCAACATGCCAAAGTCGTAAAAATTGGTACTGTTATAGCTTCCTTGCTTGGCGCTCAGCATATAAGGGTAGTTCCAGGACTGGTTGGCCCGGTGTCAGGATAATGTTACTGAGTGTGGTATCATGCAACATGTCTACGGCGTGATACTGCAGTGTGGCAGCACTATATCTGTCTCAAGTAGACATCGTCTCCAAATGACTGAAATACTGTCGGTGGGACGTTAAACTCAACAAACAAACAAACATAATTTTATTCAGATTTGACCTATACAGACACACTTTCTTTTGGAAATGAGATTTGTAATGTCATAGTCCTCCATAATCAGTGCCTGATTATATGTCCCTATTTTATATCAGTTTAAAAAAACAAAAAAACAACAACAACAAAAAACATAAAAAAACAACAAAAAAAACAACAACAAAAAAACATGATGTTCCTGTCAATATTTCGTTTTGATAAATAACTTCGATTCCCCAGGAATTTACAAGTTAACAGAAATAATCTTGAAAATGTATAATCTTTTAAGGTTAAGTCCCTGTAATGGTTTCGCTTGGACCACTTAACCTCTACAAAGATAACCAAGGTACCCTAATAAAAAATTAGAAAACCTTGGTTATCTTCGCGAAAGGTCAGAAATGTGGCGAAACCATTACAAGGACTTCAGTTCAGCCTGCAAGCTAATTAATTCATTAGTATTTCATAAGTTAATGATTGCTCAGTTTCTCGATTTCTCTATTTATAGTTTCTTCGCTTCCATTGCATAGTTTCTTTTATATGTATCATAAGCTATAGACTTACCACTATCCCAATTATAATGTTTTAAAGTCTTCTTTAGTAAAGTGTATATCTTGAAGAAATAAACTTCATTGTTCAGTTTTTTTAATACTCAAATAATTGCTAAAGTTCTCGTTAACCTTGTGAGCCCCTGTAATACATTGGTAAGATATTCAAATTGTTCATAATGAGCATCAATAAACAAATTGTTTAACCACAAAATGCATACATTATTATTAAATTCAAGTCTAACATGTTTTATTAGAAGTTTCTAAAAATATATATATACAAAGTGAGTACAATAGCAGCGACGAAAACTAACAGATCCACAAAGACAAATAGATTACATTTAGTTAATTCAAAGTATGGTTTGTTGCCGACACGCAATATATTGTTAACACACACACACACACACACTCTTCTATAAAGATATATATACCAATAACTGATATATCTATACGTCAATAAACACAAATCATGTTTATAGTGACGAATTCATAAGCAAATATATTTTTAAGGATCTAACATGATACAAACAGAAATATAAAAGATCGCAAACAGATTTTAAGCCTGGATTTTAATTTTTACTTTTATTTAAATAAAAGTTAGTTTAGCATTGCTTTATGAACGAAAACCTACCGGTGCTGCCCATGTATTCAATAATTTGTTTCTTCAAATCAAAACTGTGATGGGTGGTTGGTACTAATTGCATGTACATGTCTGTATGTAGACTAACATATCTTACATATAAAAAAGAAAAAAAGACATAGAGTTTCTGATTTTATTTTCTTTAGAAAAATGTATAAATGAAAGAAAATGTATTCAATTTATTACTTTCTGTAACTCACAAAAAATATACACTTTATATATATAAAATGTACACAAATACGGATGCAATATATAGTTTATTCGTAAAGCGTTTAAAAATAAGCTTCGAAAACATTAAATTGGTATATGCTTTATATTAAATGATTGCATTTTGTTACAGTTAAGAAGTGTGTTTCAATGACTTTATCGCCGGATAAATCAAATATGTAATATGTTTCCAGTTGTACACCTCATTGCTTCAGAGTAAGCTGGGGGCCGGGTATTCACACCAGAGTTAGCCTGGGACCAGGTATTCACAACAGAGTAAGCCGGGGCCGGGTATTCACACAGAGTAGCAGGACCGGGTATTCACACCAGAGTTAGCCAGGGGCCGGGTATTCACACAAGAGTTAGCCAGGGACCGGGTATTCACATCAGAGTAAGCTGGGGGCCAGGCATTCACATCAGAGTAAGCCGGGGGCCGGGTATTCATACCAGAGCTAGTCGAGGACCGGGTATTCACACCAGAGTTAGCCAGGGACCGGGTATTCACACAAGAGTTAGCCAGGGACTTGGTATTCATACCAGAGTTAGCCAGGGGCCGGGTTTTCACACCAGAGTTAGCCAGGGACCGGGTATTCACACCAGAGCTAGTCGAGGACCGGGTATTCATACCTGAGTTAGCCGGGGGTCGGGTATTCACATCAGAGTTAGCCAGGGCCGGGTATTCACACCAGAGTTAGCCCGGGGCCGGGTATTCATACCAGAGCTAGTCGAGGACCGGGTATTCACACCAGAGTTAGCCAGGGCCGGGTATTCACACCAGAGTTAGCCAAGGGCCGGGTATTCACACCAGAGTTAGCCAAGGACCGGGTATTCACACCAGAGCTGACGATACGCATTCAAGGGTTCAGGCCATTCCTGTATTCAGATGGCGACCTATAACCTATTTCTGAGGTCAAGCTTTCAGCTTCTGTCGTAGCGTTCCTGGTCCGTGACGATACGCATCTGATCTCTGACGTCATACCTCTGATCTCTGACATGTCATGCATGGTTCCCTGTTCAGGTCTAACAGTTCGGCACTTTTGCACCAAACAACAGATTATGGGACACAAACAACACATCGAATAAAACAATGCCCCGACCACAATTATAACTGAAAATTGAAAAAAAAGGACATTCACCACATAAGAGCTGTGTTGTTCCATAGCGAATAATAATAATAATAATAATAATAATAATAATAAAACAAAATAACAACAACGACAAAAACACTTTCAGATCACTGTACACATTACATTCAGTTTAATTGCTCTTTAACATTTAAGGGGTTGTGTGTGTGGTGATTAAGAAATGAAATCATTGCATTTAATGATGAGTTTTGGGAAGTATACTTTTTTATTGCGCATTCCCCTTTCCACTGTATCCATCGCACCAAAATATTTTCATCGTGTGTTTTAGGACATCCGCATGCATTTTAAGACCAATTTGGAGACATGCAAAAAAATAAACCTATGTTTTATAAACTCTTAGAACGTTTAGTCGTAATCAAAAACCCAGATTTCTTTTCTTTTTAATGTAAACATTGTTTAAACATTTAAAATGTTGTATATAACGAAACTGAATGAACGTGTCTAACAAGAAAATGTCACTTAATGGGATCTGAAACATGCAATGTTTTTAAACTGTTGTTTGGAGAATTTGTTTTTATTTACTGCCACTAATTTTTTGCAAGTTAAGTCCGAAGAGAGTAGATACTAACTCCTATATGAATACAAGCTGGGCTCCTCTTCAAAAATATGTTCTTTTGGTAATAAACACATTTCGAATTTTGACGAAGTTTCACGAAAATACATCGATACAGTTCGACTGAGTATACAGTGATTTACTTATCTTTGCTAGAGGGAATGAAAGAGAAAATGATATGTAGTCATTGTGTAGAAGAGTGAGATTGAAATAAAATGTTGTTTTTTTTTTTAATATAGTTTGTTTTAGTTTTATATTTCCCCATTAAAATCATCAATTGCCATTATAGTCTGGAGTCCATTTCAAAACAAGACTTCTCAATATCATGGTCCATGGCATCGGAGAGTAGAGTTAAATGAATGCATTACAGGTGTTTCTCATTACATACCGCATATGGTTTTGATGGATACCAGTTGAACTCAACAAATTAGGTCAAAGGTCAATCAAGTAAACTTTTTAACCACAATTTTCAGATTTCAAAATGAAATTGGTATCAAATAAAACTTAAAGATCAGACTAATACAAAAGGCATTTTAATGTGTTTTACCCATCACTTCTTTCTTAAATGTAACCAGTATTTGAAAAATGTCATCGTCTTGATAGATTTTTTTCTCAATATTCAAACAATTTTATTTTTGTCAGTTTTGTAAATTGAATACTGCAATTGCACAAAAAACATTCTAAGACATTAAACTTTTCAAAAATGTGTTGGACACGGCCCCTTTAAAGGGGGTAGTGTACAATAACTTGTTGATGTAAAATTCAGACTCTTCTCAAAGTCATATTAAATGATATATACATACATGTACTTAATTTTTATGCATCAAAACATTGTTCTTGATTGCAAATGATCTATTTTGACAAGTTTTGTATGCATTTGTGCAAAGAACCATTACATAAAAGATTGCAGCTGAAGCAAAACACATGTCTGATTAGCTTCCTTAAGCTCTTGGAGACGGGTCTACTTGAGGAAACGTGGCAATTTATAGAGGTATCATAGTATTACAAATTGGATTAGGTAAACTTAGAACTTCTTACATCAGTTGCGTTCGGTTAAAGAAGGGAGATGCTATTGTGGACCACAAAACCAGGTTAAGTGAGCTTACAGTGTATATACAGAAGTCACAATTTCAATTCAACCATCTCCCCATCACTTCTATCGGAGAAATACATGGAAAACTTCTATCACAAGTATTTTAACCAACCTTAGAGCTATATCAATACTGGAAATTGTTGCAAGTAGTCCCTTTAAGGGTTTATGCTAGAAACAGTTGCTAACACTCCATTTAAGAACTTGTCAAGAACTGTTCTTTTGAGGAATGAAACCTCTCCCTTTCTTTTCAAGCTAACACCATGGGGAAAATACAGAAAAGAAAATTTCAACAGCAAGAGAAAAACTGACTTATTCACTACGCAGAAGCCCATGGTAGTGACTGGTGGCTGAGAAATCTTGCTTTCAGCTATGATGGAGTCCAAAATAAAAACAAGAGCACCGCATGCGGGTGCGAAGGCTCGTCTGTTTTTGCGAACGTTAAATATTTTTGTTAAACACTTAAGAAAGTGGACCTTGAAAATCACAACTAAAACTGTAAGCCTTTAAATGCAAAGTTGAAGTACCATACCCTTTCAATTTGGCCTTTGACCTTGAAGAATGACCTTGACCTATGCATGGAATAGAATGTATACAATTCAAATATGTAAAATATGTAAACAAAAAATCACAATTGCTAATCCAATGAGTTTTTGATAATCAACACAAAACTGAAAAATTTGAAGACATTAAAAAAATGTTCTTTTTTATCTGCCTAAAGATCATGACCAAAATCAATTTTTTTTTAAAAAAAATATTGAAAAATGACAAAGAAATATCTTTTATAAAACATGTCCAAAGTTATGGCAAAAAAATATCTAAAAAAAAACAATGTCATGATGAATATGCATACCAAATATAAAAGATGTATGTCACAAAGTAAAACGTTATTGCCAATATTATTTTTTTTGTTGAACAATTCAAAAATAGGTCAAAGATCAAAGGTCAAGGTCAAAAGTCCAAAAGTGTAACATTGATGGAAAGGTCTTGCCACAAGCAATTCATATGTGAAATAACAGTGCCCTGTTGGTAACGGTTCTGAAATGACAGGCATTTTTAAGTTTTCAAAAAATACAGCAAAAATTGGTCAAAGGTCAAGGTCAATAGGTAAAAAATTTGCATATGACTGGATAGGCTTTGTCCAGATGAATATGCAGACCAAAAATGATAGTTGTATATGAAATAGAAGAGAAGTTATGGCCAACGTTAAGTTTCCGGACGACGACGACGACAACGTGGACGCCGGATTTACGACAATAGCTCGTATTTTTTTCTTCGAAAAACAGACGAGCTAAAATGGGAGTTTGCCCCCTTTTCAAAGGTTCATAATCAAGCTGCGAAAGAAAGGTTTACGATTTGTTGTAGAAAGGCGATGCATACCAGACGCCATGAGACAACTATGGTGCACTTCAATGGAGCATGGATGGACAAGATCAGCTTGACCAGAAATAGGGTTTAATGTCGCTGTACACTATTCCAAGATGGCCAGCTGGTGTTTGATGCAAAGATGAGAATTGGATGGATGAATCACTAGTCTGAGATTGGATTGGTGTCGACAAAACATGTTACGATAGCAGAAGTCAATGATTGTGTCTAATGCATTCAGCTATTAAAGCTTGGCTCCAGAACACGAGTACTAGGCTGTCATTATATATAGCGTAACATGTATTCTGCAGCCATTGGATGTTTTATTAAATAAGCCAATGGAAGTAATTATACAGTAAAAATGGTAGAAATGGTAATATGCTGGCATATTCGTAGTTACATGGCTACTGGTAAAATGTGAAAGCCAAAGTTGCTTGATATTTGTCAGTAGGTCTGATGCTTGGCAAGAGATTGAGCCATAAATTATTTTTTCTGGGCATTTAAAATGCTTCATTTCAAATGCCATGGATGAAGGTTTTTATGTGGACTGATCTGTCCACGACACCAAGCCGGCATATAAATACTTATTTTATAAATCTAAAAAGAAATGGCATAAATTTTGTATTTCCACATTCAACTCTTTACCTAATAAACATTCATGTAAATTTATGACTTGAAGAGTATTACTCGACTAATCTTTAAATTTAAATGGTTTATAAAATAATTCATTTTTCTTTGCCACTGAGCTACAAGAATGTATGAGCATGTATGAGCAAACAAAGGGGATCTTGATCATCTGGATCTACTCTGTCTGCCAATGCGTCGAAATAAGTCTATATAAAGTAACGGGTTAATGAGCAATTAAGTAACATCTTTTCCGAATATGAAAATCCAAAACCTTATCGGCCATATTTGTTCACCATGTTCCTGCGCAAGGCACCTTGAAGAGTACCTTCCTCTGCCTTGAAACTTATTTTTGAAACATCCGTTGCATACAAATCCAGTAAAAAGTACACTGAAACTCATTGAAACTTTGCGTATGAGCAACTCAGATTGTCAGTCTATGTTGCAGTTTGATATACATTGGACTGCAGAGATGTATATTTGAATTTCGTAATATGGGGTACAAAATTCATATACAAATAAATTTTGGGGCGATAGTGAACAACTTCAGTCAGAAAGTGAGGAAAGGCAGCTAGAAAAGCAAAAGAAATAGAATAAAAAAATGTATGATAAAATGAAACAAAAATGTGTTGCTTGAAGCATTTCCTTGGGCTTTTAAGATCGAAAGTACATTGATGTGCTGTATATGCAATCAATTTCCAAAATATAGCCGATACAAGAGCGTCACTTTACGTTTGAAATTTTAAGCAAAGTTGAGAGCAAGAATTGTTTAAGCAAAAAAAATATTGAGATGCTTGGTTTAGTACGTCAACCATTGCAGACCAGTTTGTGCTAAAAAAAAGTTAATAAAAAACTGCTTAGTATGAAATGAATACAGCTACATATATTACAAGCGAAGACGATGCCTTTTCCAAATTTGAAGACATTTGCCCGTTTTCCAGAAGGAAAATGGTGTTAAACATTTTTATCATATGAAGAAACAAACGTTTCCGGTTTTGTATAACCACCACGTATTCTTATATTCAACACGTCGAATTACATCACTTCGCGTCATGTGCGTGTGTTCTATATATATATATATATATATATATATATATATATATATATAAATGACATTTGATTTCATTAAATATGTAATGTGTATTTCATGAATTCAATTTATCATGTTTAATGTTGAACATTTTTAATAAAAATATGTTTATACTGACAACAATACTGGGTTGCTCATTTTTCAAATTTTTGGGTCAACTTACCCCACCACATTTGAACACTCAGTATAAACTAAACTTGTGACAGAAACATCATAACAAAGATAAAAATCAGTAGCTTAGTCAATACCAGTTAAATAAAACAAAATATGATATACATTTTGATTTTTGTTTTATTTATTTTACTGTATATTTTTTCAACATTTTTTTCCTAAATTTAACAAATACAAAATACAAAACAAATTTAAAGAAGCCATTTTTATGTTTCATACATAGCAATGTTTAACCTTCAGT
>CM037792.1:48337872-48387872 GCA_021229015.1 Solen grandis | reverse complement strand
TTTTAATACTTTGTATGTCCACCTGCTGCGACAATTACAGCAAAGACCATGAAATAAAATCGTATGATGAAAAATGATCGTCTCCGAATGTCTAGTGTTTATTCATGACACATGCTTTTACATATATATAGCATCTTATTCATCCACTTGTTTTCAAGCTCCCTTTATTTAAAGTTCTCTCCCGATAACATAAATTCATTTTTAAATCCCCCTTCCGGGAACATAAATTCGTTTCCAAATGCCTTCCGACGATTTAATTTTCCCTCCCCTTGGAACTACAAATCGTCTTCAAATGACCTCTTCCATTTATTTGGAAACGTTCCCAAATTAACTACTCTCTTACACATCGGCTTACATTACATTCACCTCTGCGGTGGGCTCAAAAAGTAGTTCCAAATTCGCTCAATCTATAAATAGAGACTGTGACGTTAGTGGAAATTTTTATATCTAGCCTTTTCTACCTTTATAGGATTACATAGTGCCAGCTTGTCCGCTCGTCGTGATGTGTTAAACGTAAAACGAGTAAATAAGTAGTTAGAGTCTCCGCCCTGGTCGTGGCTTCGATCATTGGCCGCGCCATACCAAAGTCGTAAAATTAATACTAGTAAATCTTCCTTGGTTGGCGTTCAGCATAAGGGTAGTTCCAGGACTTGTTGGCCCGGTGTCAGGATAATGTGACTGGGTGTGGTATGCCACATGGGTATGGCGTGATACTGCGATTTATCGGTCTCAAGTACACATACTTTCGAATCCTGTAAAATATTGATTTAATTTTATGAAAAAATATTTGCGATTGACTTATGATAACACCGGTCCCGATTACAGAAATGTGAGTTCGATCCCCGGCCGTGACAAACCAAAACGGTATATTTCCCTTGTGGTTAGCGCTCGCACATAAGGATTGTTTCATGGCATTTTAAAAAATAAGTCAGGATGGGTGTGATATCGTGCCACTAGTCTACGACGTAACATCGTTGTGAGGCAGCACTATATCTTATTCAGCACATAAAATCTTTAAATGACTGAAATACTGTCAGTGTGACATTAAAAACAAACAGATAATTGATGATCAGCAAAAACGACTCAAAGTCATTACTTGAAAGGTCACGTTTGACACAATCATTACACTGAAAACTCATCCTTAACCATTGACCTGATATTTGTTTCCAACTTAGACAGTCTTATATTATCAGGAGTAGGTGATCCTTCCTCAGTATTGTCATCGCTATTACTGTCCAGTATTTGGTATTGTCTAAATCAACTACATATACCCGCGAGATATGGGATTACGATAAGGGTGACTATACTAATTTGCGAAACTTACTTTCCTCAAATGACTCTCTCTTGTAAATGATGATGTTAATGTATATACTGATAATATCACTAAATCTATACTGTCTTGTGCCAAACAATGTATTCCAAATAAACGCATAACCGTTCGACCAAATGATGTTCCATGGATGCCACATGCACTGAAAAAGTTAATTCGAAAAAGAGAACGTTGCTATAGAAAGCTAGGATAAAAAATACTGCTTATCTATGGGATAAATTTAGGCGCATCAGAAATGATACAATTTTGGCTATCCGACAAGCAAAAACAAATTATTACGCTAAAATCTCCGAAAAAATAACACTTTACAACCAAAAGGGTGGTAGGAAATACTTATATCTTTTCTAGGGTCAAATCAAAAGCAACTTATTAATGGTCTTATTGATCCACAGAATGGTAAGTTATCCCAAGAAGACTTTGATAAAGCCGAAATTTTAATTACATATTTTAGAAATCAAACTATATTGGACGACAGTAATCGCGAACTATCTAATATTAGTATCCATTAACATATACAGCTTGGAAATATACACCTTTGTGACCAACAAATAAAAGACATTCTTGATACACTACCCATAAATAAAGCCTCAGGCCCGGATGGAATAAGTAATCGAATATTAAAAGAATGTTCACATATCCTTGCGCATCCACTTTGTTCATTGTTTAATGTATCACTTTTATCTGGCAAATTTCAAACCCAGTGGAAGGAAACAAATGTTTGCGCTGTTTTTTGCTGTTTTTTTTAAAGTGACGCTGAATTGCCACAAAATTATAGACCTATATCTCTCTTAAATACACTTGAGAAAGTATTTGAACGGGCAGTTTATAAGCATATTTTTAACTACATGTATTTCCGAGATACTATTTATTTACCCCTTTTCAGTCTGGTTTTCTTCCTGTCGATTCTACAGTTAACCCATTAACCTTTCTTTATAACACTTTTTGTAAGGCTCTTGATGATGGACTAGATGTCAGGACAGTTTTCTTTGATATTAGTGAAGTCTTCGATAAGGTATGGCATGTAGGTCTTCTCCGTAAACTACAGGCAACTGGTATTAATGGTAATCTCCTTTTTTTTTGGTTTCAATATTATTTAACAAACAGACGACAAAGAGAAGTGTTGCCTGGGGAAAATTCTAATTGGTTGTATCTCGAGGCTGGAGTACCTCAAGGCTCCATACTTGGTCCTGTGCTTTTTCTGACTTATATAAATGACATAGTTGAAAATACTGGATCGAATATTAGACTATTTGCAGATGATACAAATCTCTTCATCATCGAAATTGATCCAGTAACCCCTTCTTACATTCTTCAAAATGATATTCAAACTATTTCCAAAAGGGCTGATAAGTGGCTTGTTGCCTATAACCCCACAAAAACTACTTCCGTTACTTTCTCTAAGAAACGGAACCTAAATTCCTATCCAACTCTGTATATGTACAATCAACCTATATCTGAATCTTCTTCTCATAACAATTTAGGTGTTTTATTATCCAGTGATTGCACATAGCATGATCATTTCCAACATATACAAAAAAGGCTCTTAAAAGAATTTGTGTTCTCAGAGAACTTAAGTTTCGTCTTGATCGGAAGACACCTGAATTCATATACTTTTCATTCATAAGAATTTATTCTAGAATATGCCGACGTCGTATGGGATAATTGTACTGAACATAAAAAAGAATTACAAATAATACAAAAATATGGCCACGATAAAAAGGAGTGCTAGCCATTATGATAGAAAAAGAAGAATATTAAGTTTAATCTTTAGGTGTAACTTCAAACCTCATACCCTCCACACTCACAAACACTGAATAGCGTGTTTGAAGCATGAAGTGGGGTCGAACAACACATACTAGTATATGAGTGTATATACTGTTGCTACGTCTGTTTTGGGATGGTTTACGATGGATGAAAAGTTCAAATATTTTCATTTTTTCTGATATAACCAGTTATTCGTAAACCAAAACTGCAGGTATAGTCGTGACCAACTTTTGGAAATAGGATAAACAATTTTTAGTGAAATGAAACTTAATATATTGAACTATAGTGTGCACAGTGTTATCAAAAAGCTTAATATTTCTCGGGCTAAATAATGTCAGAGGTGTAAACGTGGTGGTAGACCTATAGTTTTAAGAGAGTCTTAAAAAAACTGGATTTACCCAAGGACATATTAAACAGATAGGAAACTCCTGCAAAAAACCAGTGGAAAATATTGTTGAGACATATATATAGTAGACCATTGAATATTGAAAACTTTCAAAAAAAGTATGGAAAATTCACAGAGGAAAACGTAACCATATTATGAAATGATCATTTCTTTACCGCATGGTATTCTTTTCTGTTTGATTTATTTTAAAAATTCTTTTAAATAATGATTTAAATTCAACCAGTGTAATAGATAAAGTAACACATGTAACATAGTTATGAAAATGCAGTTCTATGTTGTATTAAACATTTTTATTTCTTGACTTATTCTAATATATAAAGTATCATTTTGATGGTAATGTAATGTTCTGTTATAAGATACAATTCAATAGTTCAATAGAAAATGATGATATATTTGAAAACGTGACTTTGCAAGAATTGGACAATTTCTTATGTGCTTTTGCGAAATTTAGACTAGTTGCCAATCTTTGTTTAATAGGTCTATGATTTATTGTACAAAACACAATCCATTTTGAGGAAAAGATGAACTGGAGGTTTGTTGATAAAGATTGATTTTGGGATTTGTACCTTAAAGGTCAAGGTCATGAGGTAATAAGTTAAATTCTCACACAGTGCTAATTAAGCATTGTCCGACTGATTACTCAAAATCTAGTTGACTCCTAGGTCTCAATCATTATACAATAGCTACTTATGACTAGTAGAACAACCCTATTGATTTGGGGGTCTGGACCTCAAGGTCAAGGTCACAAGGTCACAAATTAAATTCTTTTTAAGAAAGCATTGTCCAACTGATAAATCTAAGAATCCTTTTTGAAACAAATATTGCCCAATTCTTGCTTATAAGTTATAGCAAACCCTTTTGATTTTGGGTTATGTATCTAAAAGGTCATGGTCACGAGGTTATAAGTTGAATCCCCACAAACACTGTGTTAAGTAAGTTTAGTCCGACTGACCATGAAACACTTAAAATCTTTTGGTTGTATATTACTGACAATGTTACTTTACTTAAAATTTCATAAACCTATGTAAATCATCTCCAATTCATTTATTTCAGTGAAGATTTAGTTTCATCTTTTTAGCAGCGATCCTAATTATCAGTAGTAAATCTTCACCAAGAAACGTTCTTAACTTCATGAAATGCCCACGTTATGAAGTCAAACATCATACATATGATATAGCTATATAAATATTATGGCATATGAGGGGGGGGGTTGCATATGTTTTATAAACAAGTCTTGTTCATATTTGAGTTGCATGATTTATCATTTTATTATGCGATATGTAAATGTATATACTGTTTGTTAATGTAACCATGATGATATTATAATTAAAAATATATCACTATATCGATGGGATGAGAGCGAAACTAGGCCAATTTCTTATACATATATATGCACTTAGTCTAGTTTCGCTCTCACCCTACGAATTATAAACATCAGCATAAATTATGTAAAGCACCGTCATTAAAACAAATTGTAAAAGTTTCTCAAATAGTGGGGTTTAAAATGTTTCTTGAGCGACACCAGTTACTTGCTATAGTTAAACCTTTGAACACTGATTCTTTTTTACCATACTCAAACCTTTGTTTTGTTCGAAGTCCTGTCTTCCTCATTTTGGCTTCACTTTTACAGGCCAATGCAATACTACCGGTAATTTGTAACACTAATTTTGTAACTGTATGATTGTGATTCATATTGGTGATATTTATCATCAGAGTGCCATGTTTCTATCAATAATGTATATTTAGTCGGACTGTCCCCTACCGGCATCGCCGAAGTGGACTATAGGTTTGTACTCCGTCCGTCCGTCCGTCAGTCACACTCATGTTTTCTAGACTTTTTTCTAAACGCTTATAGATACTGATCAAATATTTGGTATGTCAATCTACCACCATGAGTTACAGATCAAGTTCGAGTTTCGTCCCGGTCCACTGAATTTTGACGAAATTACGGGCCTTGGACTTTGAACATATCTTTAAAATAGCAGTTTTCCAGACTTTTTTCTAAACGCTTGCAGATATTGATCTAAAATTTGGCATATCAGTCTATCACCATGAGTTACAGATCAAGTTCGAGTTTCGTTTTTGTTCGTAGATTTTTAAGAAAATGCACCAGGCTCTTAGGGGTCTTAGGAGTTGATATCTATTGTCGTTTTGACTTTCATCAAAAGTATTGATCAAATAATGACTTATTTGCAGCGTGAAGAGGGGCAGGGTTCTTAGTTTTCTATTTGCCGGCAGGGGACTTAGTATTGCCTAAGCAATACTTCCAGAGTGCTTGTCTTTCTCCTCTCAAGAATTGTCCAACAGAAGAGTCTTTATCAACAAACCTCCAGTTCATCTTTTCCTCAAAATGGATTGTGTTTTGTACAATAAATCATAGACCTATTAAACAAAGATTGGCAATATTAAATTAAAATAAGAAATTTTTTAAATTTTAAATTTTTATATTAAAAAAAGAAATAAAAATGTTTAATACAACATAGAACTGCATTTTCATAATTATGTTACATGTGTTACTTTATCTGTTACACTGGTTGAATTTAAATCATTATTTAAAAGAATTTTTAAAATAAACAAACAAAACCATAAAGAAATATTTTATAATATGGTTTTTTCCTCTTAATTTTCCATATTTTTTTGAAAGTTTTCAATTAAGGTCTACTAATATATGTCTCAAAATTTTCCGGTTTTTTGCAGGACTTTCCTATCTGTTTAATATGTCCTTGGGTAAATCCAGATTTTTTTAAGACTCTCTTAAAACTATAGGTCTACCACCACGTTTACACCTCTGACATTATTTAGCCCGAGAAATATTAAGCTTTTTGATAACACTGTGCACACTAGGGTTCAATATATTAAGTTACATTTCACTAAAAATTGTTAATCCTATTTCCAAAAGTTGGTCACGACTATACCTGCAGTTTTGGTTTACGAATAACTGGTTATATCAGAAAAAAATGAAAATATTTGAACTTTTCATCCATCGTAAACCATCCCAAAACAGACGTGGCAACAGTATATACACTCATATATGTGTTGTTCGACCCCACTTCATGCTTCAAACACGCTATTCAGTGTCCGTGAGTGTGGAGGGTATGAGGTTTGAATTTACATCTAAAGATTAAACTTAATATTCTTCTTTTTCTATCATAATGGCTAGCACTCCTTTTTATCGTGGCCATATTTAGACCTTGCGGTCAAGGCAAACCCACGGGTGGGCTCCCTTTCTTTTTAATACTGAAGAGACAGCACAGGGAGAAAGTGTGGTTGGATACAAGGGAGTTCAGATGCAATACCCTTGCTTATATTGCTTATATTGCGAATAGGCTCCTTGGTTTTTCTTACGTGCCTGATGTAGGAACACAGAAGTTATGAGTAGTCAGAATTCCCATAGCAACCTTATTTTGTCGAGTGCTAGGCAAGGTTGTATTTGAGGCCCATTTTATACGTCTTTGGTTTGACGTGGTTACCAGAGAAAAGTTCTCCGGCTGGGTTTCGAACCCCAAACCTTGTGAACTCATAGCGGGCAATCTACTACTGAGCTATTGCGCCGGTTTTTTATCGTGTACATCATGAAAATTTGTATCGATATGTACAGGGAGTAAAATAATGGATGGAGTGAATTTTTATTTTTTTCTGAACAGCATATCGCTTACGATACAACGTAGGAATGTTCATCATGAAAATGAACACTAAGTGTAAATATATAACCTAAACCGCAGATTGCGATGGTTCGTCGGGGAAGGAAGTAAGTACATTTTAGCTAGCCGGTAGAGTCCTTCTTCCGAAATACACCACGTTTGCGAACAATCGCTTACATTAATAATTAATAATTATTTAATAAGCGGCGGTGTCTTTTTTGTTAGTTTTTTTTTCTCAAGAAAATCTGTAGCGAATTCAGTTTAAGAGATGACAGTAAAGATGTTCTGTTTTTATAGTTTTTTTTTAACGTTTCCGTCAGGGAACGTGTACAGGCGAAATGTGTCAATACAGAGAGCTGCATCCATTAGTAAAGTTAAACGTAATGACGCACACGATCTAGAAAATTGATGGTATCTTTATGAAACCAAACATATACATGTACTTCATTTTCGTAAAAGTGGGGGCGGTGAAAAAATGAATTTAAACAAGGTGGTTGTGTTTTTATCACAAGCCAGAGTAATGGATTTCGATTTACATAATGAAAACGTACAGCATATGTCACGTGACAACTTTTGTTACACCATAAACGACGGAAGCGAAGACGGGTCTTCATTTGTGAAAATATTTAGTTATTTCTTTCAAGTCGTCTAAATTTATACGCAAATATCTAACTTTTTTTGTAAATAAAATACAATCGAAGTTATAGCAAGAATATTATTTCCTCTGTTCACGTTTTATATTGACAAATTGATAAAACGAATGGATTTATTACTTACATTCGTTTTAAATGACCGTAAACAAAGAACTAGCCATTATAATTAATCAAAATCATCAACATCAATAGCAATACTACGACTAAATAATAAACATTTAAAATAGTGCCAAACTTCTTTCTGCAATCCCTCCGATATGCGATATTTCTCGGCGAACCCACCAAATAAAAAATAACGGGATATTATCGTGAGAATATAGGATACTAACGTTCGGATTGGTTAATGCGAGGCAGGATAAGGGTTTGTGGACAAGTAAAAATAATGACAAGTGTCCTCTATGGCTCAACAATAACATAATGGTGATAGAACAATATTTTTTGAATGGAGGTGAGAATTAAGTGCGCTACAGTGTGTTGTTGAAATTTACCGACGTTCAGTCATATAGCGACAATATTTGGTGGAATGGGTACATCTAATAGTTTCATTATTGAACTGTATCACAGGCTACTGTCTACCATTTTTAAACGGCAGCTTGCTTCCGTCTTTAGTAGCTACAAACGCTTACCAGGATCCGCTGACCTTGCTAGTTAGCATATTTTCCATGACAAGTTTAACTGTACCTCCCCGCCCTTAGTGCGGACCCACGCAAGGCGATTCTGCACTTACGAATACGAAAATTCGTTAGCGCTAATCATGTGCTGTTGTTGTTGTATCGGGATTTACCGTCGCTGCGATAGTATTTCAATCATATAGCGACGTCCAGCTAATTACAGGTGGAGGAAGACCCCGAGTACACAGAGGTACCCGGGTAGAACCACCGACCTACCGCAAACCAGCTGGAAGGCTTCCTCACAGCTGTTGTTTGTAAACGTGTTATTTTGCTCTGTAAACATCCATTTTAATCGTGAACAATATATCCGTGACACTTATATAAATCAGAACAGCAACCCATTTTACATGAAGATCTACTCCTGTAAAAAAAAAAAAAAAGTAGCGCTTCGAATGTCTGTAATTAACCTAAAGTAGTTCGTGTAATTTTGCATGGAAGCGATGTAGGTTTCTCCCAGAGCATTTCTTAACTTTGAAATAGAAACAAACATTCAAGTAGTACCTTTTTCAAGTTCTACACTGAAGTAACAGTAGATAGTGTATATAAATCGGGTCCTAGGAAATGACCTACTTCTGAACTTCATACAGTCAGGTTCATGACCCTAATTCCGGATTGTTTTGTAACAAACAGAGTGCGAATTCTATTGTTTTACTACCGACTATAGTTGCAGGAGAGTGTGTGGAGTTTTTGCGTCATGTGGCTTTTGCCTCTATTGTATCAATAATTAAGAATCACAGCTTTTTTCCTGTTAATCCGGCTGCCGTCTCTCAGCGCATTGAGCGCTTTAATTTAATTTAATTTAGCTGTTCGCTATTTAATGTTAAGGTAATCTTTAATCCAAATGCAACTTCATTTGGCGTCAGTGGTTTATCCATATAGTAAACAAGAACTATCTTTAAAAAAGATATTCGGCGTAGGATGAAAGAAAAACGAGATTTTCATTCATGCATAAATATACTTTAATTAAGAAACTTATAAATGGAAATATATGCAAAACACATTTCAAAGACTCTAATGTTATGATAGGTTATAAAAGCATTGTTGTAAATAATTGTAAAAAACATGTCTAATTTTGGTAGTGAACAATGATGAATAGCAATGTTTTTAACAAGGTTTATTTTGCAAATAAGAAAATAGTCCACGAGATGTGTACAACAACAGGAATGTAGCAAAAAAAAAGTACAATTTTAAAATAATGTCTATATATATTCAAAACAAAATGTACAGTAAAGAAGACTAGATTAAAAGACACGACTGACCATTATCGTAAACAGGCTTACCTGCACCATAAAAAATTGTAAAATGATTAAAATCAGAATATGAAATATTTATATAACAAATATTTCAGAGTACCTCCAAATGTTCTTATTTAAAAGCAGTGTAATGTTATAAATTATCCTATGAACTATAAAAAAATATATGATAATCCGCTGCATAAAACCTAATTTAGTTCCAGGCTGATCATGTAATGAGCAATTATCTGCTCGTTGTAGTTAGGACATACAATTTTTTCTTCACCTTTATTTTATTTCTTACTGACAAAAGCTTGTTCGGGTCTGATTTTATCAGTTGTAAACTGTATCAAAATAGTTTATACAGGCATATACATTAATGATCAGCACCTTAAAGCATAGATTCATTGATAAAGGAAGTAACAATAAACAAGATAGCCATTATGGCCCTGAATGACTCGCCTGGGTATCACGGCTACAATTTTATTTTCAATTTTTTTTTAATATAAAAAATAAACAATAATTCTAGTATAACTTAAAAATATTTTACCCCTGATGCAGTGGTGCGAAATTTTATCACCTGAAGTACATGGTTTCATCAATAAACTAAATACCTAAGATCTAGACGACATAGTTTCGAAAAAGAAGAATGTGAATGTTTATCCAATATATGTCTATGTAAAATAACTGTCCCCTGGGTTGTGGCCGTTTATCTTTCGATATGTTCCATTAGACAATGCTACATGCCAAATATTTAAGCTGTAGCCTTTCTGGTGTTACAGAAGATTTTTTAAGTGATCCCATTTTAATCTGGAAAAATAAGTGACTCATTTTTTTTTTAAATTGCGTAAATATTATTCTTCCAGTCTTCTAGAACATTCCGAGGAAAAGCGCGCGAAAGACCGACGCACAACAAATTTAGTACGCTCTAGAAATAGTTCAGTATTTTTTCTATGAAATATACTTATTTATAGACGGTAATACAAAAAATTATATCTGTAAATAGGCTTGTTTGATAGTTGTTCATATCATTATTGTATATGACAATTATGATATAAAAGCGTTATTAGTTGTTTTGGTTTTGGCGAATTAATTTTCAATGAGAGCATCTCGGCAGGCTGGAAGAATTCAATATACATAGTAATTAAGGGGTTTCATGTCATAACACGGTGGATTCTTTTTTGTTGTTTTAAATCATTTTCACAAAGTAGCATTCCTCAATTGATGGAAAAGGATTGTATTTAACTTACTGAAATCACTTTCATGTTTACATCAAAAAGAAAAGTAATAACACCAAGCTGAATGATATATACAAGCTGCACCCCTTATTTACAGTAATTTTATAGTCCATAACGATGCGTTAACCAATAACAGGAGTCCTTTTATTCAGCTTAGAATTATTTACCGCTGTTAGCGTACATTTGATTGGTTTAAGATGCGAGTTGAAATCGAAATTATACAGCTACGCCGAAAAATTAAAATTAAACCAGCTGATTTTGGGTTTGTTTGGCTTTAACGTTCAAAAGACAGTATTTCAATTATTTGGATTCTTTGTCTACATAATGAATAATATCACACTGTAGACAAGTTGCATGGTACGACAACCAGTCCTATTATCTGGACAATGTATAATACGGTTCTTGAGCTACCTCTTTAACCTCAGCGCCAAGCCAGGGAGGTGATCATAAAAGTATATGTAGTATATATATGGATATGTGGCAGCTGGGGATCGTTAAAATGATTTCCCGACCACGTGACTTGCGCTATATGCACCTTGCCAACAGTAGCATTTCGACATAGGTAAGTACGGTGGTGTGTGAATGTATGGGTAAGAAACCTGCCATTATAAATATGAAATTCGCTGATCTTGCATGTACTGCCGGTGGCTGTGTTCGCCTTTTTCTTCAATTTTCAGTAGTCTAGGACGTTATACAGATATTTCGAGTTTCATCTATCTAAATTGTTGACGACGGACACGTCAGGTGCAGAGTAATCGCAAAGGCTATCTCAGTTGCACATTCTGCTCAGTTGAACTAAAATGATGGAATATATTTGAATTTCAATACATTCCTAATTAAAAAAAAACATACACAAAGTATAAGAACCTTTATTGACCAAATACACACTTTCATGTTGCATGGTAATACGTATCAAAACCATTAATTATGAACAAAAATAAAAACAAAATCAATTAATACAAGATCTATGAACAATATGGTTTTTATATATTAACACAAAAGTTCTGTTAAAACTAGAAATGTTTCTATTTGACACAGATGTCCCTGCCATTTGGTTTTATTAGTTTGATATTTCTGACTGTGAAAAAAATGGAAACATAAAAGAAGAAAACAGCACATCAAACAAATAACATCATTATTTTTTACAACCAAATTAGTGTAAACAGTATCATTTACCAAAGTATACAAGTTAAATTTAACAAATTAACAGAAACAAAAGGCTCACGTTGAAGAATGGGTAAGAAGGGCCATTACTCAATCATTTGTGTTGGATTGTATCCTTAATCAAACAAACTTGTTATTTTGTTTTAATACACTAACAATCCAAATATGAATGAAAAACTTCCGAGTTCTTTAAAGGTTATAGTGCAGAAACTGAAATCAGACCTTAAAATATCTCATGAAAGGGCCATAACTCCGCCAACATTTAGTGGATAGTAACCAATTTTTTTTTATATTAAATACTTAGGCCCTAAATATGAATTATTTCAAATGTTGTCAAGAGTCTTTCAAAAGTTATTGATCAAAAATGAAAAATCCACGTACACACAAAGTACACACGGATGCAAGGACGGACCTGGGTAACTCTTAATGCTCTTTCACCATTCTTCAAATGACGGAAATTGACAACCTCCGATCAAAGGAATTTTTACTTAAACAACTGACCAATGTTATCATTGACTTTTTTTCAGGTAATATATCATTGAGTAATATCTCTAATATAAAATAATAAATATACAAATAAAAATCTTAATAAATATTACTTAAAAAAGATTAATCTTTCAAGCAACCTTCCCAATTTTTTTCATTTGGAAAAAAGATGCTGTCATGATTAGGAATATAACTGGAAACTACAGTTAAAATCTTTCTAGACAGTTCAAATGCTAGGGTTGGGTATTAAAAGAAAAAATGATATTGCAATATATTGCAGTATTTGAACCTAATACAGTGATATATTGCAATATATTGCCTGAAATCAAAACATATATTCAAGACGTGGACACTTCTTTTAAATTTTTTAAGGTATTTTCATATTTTGAGCTTTTTGTTTAAGGTACAAACTCAAAATTCTTTGCTGTTACTTTTCAACTGATGTTTTGACTTCAAGTTTCCGTTCATTCTTATAGTAACTATTACCACTTAATCATAATTGCTGGTTTATACTGCAAAACCATTGGGCAATTGTTCTCCTGAAGTTATGAAATTTACTTTAGAATAATAATATAAATAAATTTACTGATGTAAAACCATGTTTGCTATTTGTTTCTATCTAGACTTAACTATTTGAGTTTACCGTCGCTTCGACATTATTTCAGTCATAAAGCGACGTCCGGCTAATTACAGGTGGAGGAAGACCTCGAATGCACGGAGGCATTCGGGTTGTTTTGTTTTTTATCTAGTAGATCTACTGAAAGGAGTTTCAGCGGGTTTTTTCTAACGGACAGATTTCTCTAAATATTTGCATATGAAGGGGTAACCATGCTTGTTTTCAAGATTAAGCTTATGGTAGAGCATCACTTTTTGCTAAAATTTGTTGAAAAAACATGGCTTTAAAAATTAGAAAGATTTTGACTCTAAATACTGTAACAGCATATTAAAATGATATTTTTAAAATATTTTTATCACCATTTGTAACTTGCAATGTATTTAATAATTTACTGATAACAAGAGGCCCATGATGGCCCTAAATCGCTCACCTGAGATAAATAGGTTGACCCAAGGAACATCTGTACCAATTTATTTTAAAATCTGGCCAGTAGTTTTGAAGAAGATGATTTTTAAAGTTTTCATATTTTTTTCCTTTTTGTTGCCATGGCAACCATAGTTCTATATGGATCAAGTTTATTTTAGGAACTTTTGTGAAGGTTGACCCAAGGATCATTCCTGCCAAATTTAATCAAATTCTGTCCAGTGGTTTCATAGGAAATGTTGATCAAAGTTTTCCCTATATACATATAAGGCAAATAGGCCCCGCCCCTGGCGGCCATGTTTTTTACGGATCGGAAAAATTTTAGCAACTTTAGTAGAGGTTGACCCAAGGAACATCTGTACCAATTTATTTTAAAATCTGGCCAGTAGTTTTGAAGAAGATGATTTTTAAAGTTCTCATATTTTTTTTCTTTTTGTTGCTATGGCAACCAGAGTTCTACATGGACCAAGTTTATTTTAGCAACTTTTGTGAAGGTTGACCCAAGGATCATCACTGCCAAGTTATATCTAAATCTGTCCAGTGGTTTCAGAGGAGATGATGTTTAAAGGTTTCTCTATATACATATAAGGCAAATAAGCCCCGCCCCTGGCGGCCATATTTTTTTACGGATCAGAATAATTTTAGCAACTTTGGTAGAGGTTGACCCAAGGAACATCTGTACCAATTTATTTTAAAATCTTTCCAGTAGTTTTGAAGAAGATGATTTTTAAAGTTCTCATATTTTTTTTCTTTTTGTTGCCATGGCAACCAGAGTTCTACATGGATCAAGTTTATTTTAGGAACTTTTGTGAAGGTTGACCCAAGGATCATCCCTGCCAAGTTTAATTAAATTCTGTCAAGTGGTTTCAGAGGAGATGTTGTTTAAAGTTTTCCCTATATACATATAAGGCAAATAAGCCCCGCCCCTGGCGGCCATGTTTTTTTACGGATCGGAATAATTTTAGCAACTTTGGTAGAGGTTGGCCCAAGGAACATCTGTACCAATTTATTTTAAAATCTGGCCAGTAGTTTTGAAGAAGATGATTTTTAAAGTTTTTTTTTGATCAAGTTTATTTTAGCAACTTTTGTGAAGGTTGACCCAAGGATCATCCCTGCCAAGTTTAATCAAATTCTGTCCAGTGGTTTCAGAGGAGATGTTGTTTAAAGGTTTCTCTATATACATATAAGGCAAATAAGCCCCGCCCCTGGCGGCCATGTTTTTTTACGGATCGGAATAATTTTAGCAACTTTGGTAGAGGTTGACCCAAGGAACATCTGTACCAAATTATTTTGAAATCTGGCCAGTAGTTTTGAAGGAGATGATTTTTAAAGTTTTCAAATTATTTTCTTTTTGTTGCCATGGCAACCAGAGTTCTTCATGGATCAACTTTATTTTAGCAACTTTTGTAGAGACTCACCTAAGAAACATTCCTGCCAAGTTTCATTAAATTCTGTCCAGTGGTTTCAGAAGAGATGTCATTTAAAGCAAATTGTTGACGACGGACGACGCACGACGGACGACGACGGACGCCGGACGAAGGGCGATCACAAAAGCTCACCTTGAGCACTTTGTGCTCAGGTGAGCTAAAAATACTGTCAAATATGCATTGAAAATACAAAACGGGCACTAAATCTCATTTGTGCCCGGACCAAAATGTATACAAAAACTATCCCAAAACTGAATTTTTATATATATTTTTCTTAATAAAAAAAATTCAAAGGACAGATTTCCTTTATTTTTTCAGAGTCAGTCCTTTGATATAAATGCTGTCTGAAAATGTAAAAAAAGACATACCTCACCAGGTTTGTTTTTTAACTAAAACTGCTTTTTTATTGTAATTTTAGCCAAATTTGCATAAAAACACTAAAATGTAAATTTTTATACCTTCAAAATTTGGCAAATATATTTTTAATGATATTCTTAAAACATGTATCTTAAAAATTTGGGCTTTCCTCTATCATTCTACTGAAAATAAATCAGAAATTTAAAAAAAATTTTTTTATCAAAATCAGCTGTAACCCGCTGAAACGTCCTTAATACTTGAAAATTATTAAGCTACTAAAACACAATTTATTGCAATTTTTGAAATCATATTGCAATATATTGGCAGACAAATTGTATTGTGATATATTGCCCACTCCTATCAAACACCATCAAATTTCTCTGGAATAGGGAAAGAAACCAGTATCAGTTCTTAAGGTTGTGTGGGTAATCTCTATTAAAGAAGAGGTGGTGTTTAGATGATATGATAAATACAAAAGTTAACTTGCATATCAGTCAGCTTGTATTTCTTCCACCAGCACGTATGCAAACTTTCCATCATTCATGTTTTACAAAACTAAATATCATGTAAATAATTAAGTTTTCAGTATGATGAAGGATAGCATGGTCCCATACATTAACATCGGTCCTACATATCAATTTCCTTGTAATTTAGTGCCAATAATTCAAAAACATCACACTATAGGTTCACACAATGTAATTTGAATCCAGCAATTGATTTCAGGGGGGTCTAAGCTTGGTATCCAGCAAATTTAAGGCAACTTCAAGTTGAAACAATCTTACCAACTATTAGGTCCTGCTTGGGAAACGCTCTGAATTTGTGATTAATATGGTAAACTCTGTTTAACCAAAATCTGAGAGGATCCCTGTAAGCCTATTATTATTCATCCATTTATTTATACTTCTTTGTTTTGCCGTTTGCTGTTCTTATTAATTTTAACACTGGCAGCTATCTTTCCTAAAAAAAAAATGCTTTTAGTTTTCCTGAGCCTGTAGAAAAAAAAAATACATTGTATTGTAAACAAGAGGGCCAATCATGGCCCAAAATCACACCTATATCAAACCATTTAGGTAACTTGTGTTTCTTTCTTTGTTCTAGATATAATTTAATAATACTCTACCATTTGGCTCACAAATTTAAAATATATTTTTGTTCATGGAGATCAGAAAATTAACAAACAATACTCATAACCAATATAAAACTATTGTATTTTCTTGCATAACAGCTACATACTCATAAGAATACTCTCATGTATTAATCTTAAAAATCATATATGATAAGTCAACCAAGAAAACTCTAAACAGTGAAATCAGTACAAACATTTTCTCTATCTTTATTTTACACAATGTCAGTGTCCAGTTATCAAATTATATTGTAGACAAAGGAGAAAAAAAAAAACAATAAGAGGGTCAGGATGGCCATATATTGCTCTGGTGACTACTCCTGCCCATTAAGTGTAGTCATCCCTAACCTATTATCAGCTATAATGAAACATGGCCAGGAGATAACAGTCATTTGCAGTTTCTTCAATTTTGATTGAGACTGCTTGGTATATGCAGATGTTTAACCCTTTCCCTCATAGAGGAAACCATGAAAAGACCTATGCAAACAACATAAAACCAGATTAGCCTGTGAGTAACTCGCAGGCTGATCAGGTTTTATGCTGTTCGCTGCTCCTCAGTGGTCTGGAAATGAGGACTTTATAATTAAATTTGGTAAGGTTTAACTGTGGTTTTCTGCAGATCAGGCTTTATGTGGTACCTACTGAGTGCGTCAAAATGAGTCTATGAGAGAAAGGGTTAAAAGAAATATGAAATCTAGTTATGTTTTGTTAATTCAAATACTGTAATTCCTGACCTAATAGTGTCATACAAGCCATAACTGATTATGGCAGAGAGATAATGGCCATAAACACTGTCTCCAAACCTAATAAAGAATATATACTAATAACAGATGCTAGAATGTCAATGAAGTGAAAGCTGGCATTTTCAGATATAACTCATAACTGATGTTCTAATGGCCTGATATTAACTATGATTGAGCATTAATATTAGGAAAGTAGGGAATTAAACATTATCACCAATTTTCCAAAAGATTGCCCAATAAATGAATATGTTAAGAGTGCGAATAAAGTAATTTTTGATGCAAGATGGATGTCTAGACATTCAACTGAACTATTCGAAAGTCTAACCCTGACCACAGAGTGGTCATACAGATCAATTTATGCTATCATTCATTGAAATGAAATTTACTGGTAAGCATAAGGACCAAATTTTCAGTTTTCTTTCTTTTCTGACAAAACTGGATGATAATTTTCTTGACTGCTTCAAAAAATGAATACATTTCAGTGAGTTTTGACAGGAGACTGTTAAACAAGCAACTGAAACAGTTAAAACATATATATTTAAATACAGCACTATACGCGAACATATCCATATAGAACACTCTCTCTGTATGCTCGTTTCTGCTCTGGAGATTGATGAATCACTCTTCTTCCAATAGGTTCAAGGTCATTGTAGCAACGAGTAAAAACTCTCTCTACAATCTCTCGCCCTTCATCTGGCGTTACATTCCGTACTAACATAAGTGACATCAGAGCCTTGGTTTTGACACATTCCTAAAACAGAATATGTTAATTTAGCATTTATGACTCAAGATTTTGAATTCCCAGAATGTATTAAGAGTAAAGCACAATTAAATCTGAGCAGCAATTTGCAAAGGAAGCATGCAACATTACTGTTACATATAAGATAATCATGTGAACATGTGGGGCCTCCGTGGCCGAGAGGGTAAAGTCGCTAACTATAACACTCATTCAGCCCCTCACCACGTGGGTTCGAATCCCGGCAGGGTCATCCATATTTTCATGTGAGGAAGCCTTCCAGCTGGCTTGTGGTAGGTCGGTGGATCTACCTGGATGCCTCTGTGCATTCAGGGTCTTCCTATGCCTGTAATTAGCTGGACGTCGCTATATGACTGAAATACTGTCGAAGCGGCGGTAAACACAAATAGTCAAGTCATGTAAACATGTATTTTTAATTAATGCTCATTAATCCCTTACCACATCAAAATTTTCAAAAGTAATCTATGCAACCATTATACAAGTGAACCAGATCAGCCTGAGTAACTCTGATATTGAGTTATACTGTTTACTACTCTGATACTCTGATATTGAGTTATACTGTTTAAGACTCAGATACTCTGATATTGAGTTATACTGTTTACTTCTCTGATACTCTGATCTGGTATTATACTGTTTACTGCCCAGATGCTCTGATCTGATGTTATACTGTTTATGACTCAGATACTCTGATCTGGGGTTATACTGTTTACTACTCTGATACTCTGATCTGGTATTATACTGTTTATGACTCAGAAACTCTGATTTGGTGTTATACTGTTTACTACTCAGAAACTCAAATTTGGTGTTATACTGTTTACTACTCAGAAACTCAAATTTGGTGTTATACTGTTTACTACTCAGATACTCAGATCTGGTGTTATACTGTTTACTACTCAGAAACTCTGATCTGGTGTTATACTGTTTACTACTCAGAAACTCTGATCTGGTGTTTAACTGTTAACTACTCAGAAACTCTGATTTGGTGTTATACTGTTCACTACTCAGAAACTCTGATATGGTGTTATACTGTTTACAACTCAGATACTCTGATCTGATGTTATACTGTTTACAGCTAAGATACTCAGATCTGGTATTATACTGTTTACTGCTCAAATACTCTGATCTGGTGTTTTACTGTTAACTGCTCAGATACTCTGATCTGGTGTTATACTGTTTGCTACTCAGAAACTCTGATCTGGTGTTATACTGTTTAAGACTCAGATACTCTGATATGGTGTTATACTGTTTATAACTCAGATACTCTGATATGGTGTTATACTGTTTACAACTCAGATACTCTGATCTGGTGTTATACTTTTTGCTGCTTAGATACTCTGATCTGCTGTTAAACTGTTTACTACTCAGATACTCTGATATGGTGTTATACTGTTTACTGCTCAGATACTCTGATCTGGTGTTATACTGTTTACTACTCAGATACTCTGATCTGGTGTTATACTGTTTACTGCTCAGATACTCTGATCTGGTGTTATACTGTTGACTGCTCAGATACTCTGATATGGTATTATACTGTTTACAACTCAGATACTCTGATATGGTATTATACTGTTTACAACTCAGATACTCTGATCTGGTGTTATACTGTTTACAGCTAAGATACTCAGATCTGGTGTTTTACTGGTTACTACTTAGATACTCTGATCTGGTGTTATACTGTTTACTACTCAGAAACTCAAATTTGGTAATATACAGTTAATATACTGTTTATTACTCAAATTCTCTGATCTTGTAATATACTGTTCACTACTCAGATACTCTGATCTGGTAATATACAGTTAATATACTGTTTATTACTCAAATTCTCTGATCTGGTAATATACTGTTTGCTACTCAGATACACTGAACTGATATTATACCGTTACTACTCAGATACTCTGATTTTTTTAATATACTGTTTACGACTCAGACGCTCTGATCTGGTAATATACTGATTACGACTCAGATACTCTGATCTGGTAATATACTGTTTACGACTCAGATACTTTGATCTGGTAATATACCGTTTGCATGAAACCAAATATTGTAATAACAATAACATAAAGTCTGCCACACAAGCATAGCTGGAAGATCGAATGTAATAAATTCAATTCACAACAGCCTGAAGAAACACCAGCTATCAATGATGATGATGAATACATCCAGGCACACTTTACAGAGATATACCCTAATAAGCATTTTTAAATGTTTGAATTTATGCCTCTCTTAGCAAGAAAACTCTCCTATACCCAAAAGTAGGACCTTCCCTAATAAAACAATCTGAAGATCTAGATCTATGTTTCTTCATGGTGTGGCATTACTGATGCAGTAAAAAACACAAATGTGGACTGGAAAGCTCTTGTGAAGATCAAAAATCAATTTCCATGAGAAAATGAAAAAGAGTGATTTTCATATATACATAAAAAATAATGGGATCCTTTTTTCATATGAAGAAACAAGCTACGTTCAAATGAATGCCATGCCCCTGGAGGAGGCTTTAGACCTTGGGGTCAAGGTCATTTGAAGGTCAAGGTCACCTGGCTAGGAAAGTGTTCATCAAGTTGCATGCACCTGTGAAATTTGGAAGCTGTCAGTGGAAGGACTTCTGTGTTATGGTAAAGGTTAAAGTTTTGTGACAGACAAACAGACTGACCAAAAACAATAAGTGGCATGCCCCAATCTATCGATCCAGGGGCATAAAAATTGCAATTCAAAATATCATGAATGAACTGTATATAAATTCCCCAAGGTAGCAATTTCAATTATCTTATACTATACAAACTTATCCTTTCTCCAATAAAATCCCATCATTTATTCATCATTACCTGATGTTTCTGCTTATAATCCCATGGATAAGCATCTCCTGCTGCATAGGCACTAATCAAGGAACAGTGGAACAGGTTAGCCGCTCGAATCTGTAAAAATACACAGATGCATGTAAAATGCACAGCAGGATAATCCCCTAAAAGTTTTTTTTTAAAAAAGAAATGTTACATTCTAAAGAATATCATTATTTAATAATTAATTAACAAATGCTTGTCACTATTTATATAAGATATCACCATATCTATATGATATAGATAGAGAAAGGAAAAAAAACAGAAGGGTAGTTGATCAGACACACATCTTTACAATGGAGATATATTAAATCTACTTCCATGGAATGACAAAGTAGTCAGCACACAAGATTCAGGCAGAACACTACAACAGACAGACAGACAGATTAACCCTTTCCCTCATAGAGGAAACCATGAAAATACTAGAGGTGAAACAATTAATCGCGGTTCAATAAAAATCACGATATTTAGTCCTCGATTCAATTCGATTCGATTCAATGCAGAAACATACGTTTTCGATTCGATTTTTTACCTTTTGTTACACAAATGTCTTCACGTTGAAATTTACAAACCTTGATGCTGAACACGTCCGTAAACAATGGTTGGTTAAGCTAGACCTAACGTGATTGGTTAAAGCTATCTGCTCGGCCAATCAGATTTCATTTAACACATGCAGGTTTCGGCGAGTTCGATCAGGAAACTGTATTTGGTACTAAAGTTTACCAATGAAGTTTGGAAGAAAAACGCGACTTTATCTGAGTAATTTTGACAATGAATTTACCAAATTGTTTCTTCAGTCCAGTTAAATAGTAGTAAAAATATTGCCATTGTTTTTAAAGGTTTTTTCTTTAAAAAATTTCATTTAAAGCAATGTAACCCGGGTCATTCCGAACTCGTCCATATTCGTGATGGCTGATGCAGCTGAAATTCGTTTACGTGCGCCTCCAAAAAATTACCGCTCAAAGGTATGGAAATATTTTGGATTTCGGGAAGGTGTCAACGATAATCCAACATGCAAAATATGTTATGCAGACATATTGTGTAAATCTGGAAACACCACCAATTTACAAAATCATCTGAAAAGAAAACATAATATTGACATTTCGTCTGCTAATGTCGGTTCGCCGGTATCGGCACCTAGCTCCACTGACCCAAGTGCATCAAAATCAGTGAAAGAAAATCCTGCGTCGACATCTAATGTTAATATCCCAGACATATTTAAGCTCAAACAAAAGCTCCCTGCATCCAGTGAACGCCACAAAGCCTTGACTCAGGCAACTGCAGCATTAATTGCTATGGATATGAGACCGTACAGTGTGGTTGAAAATAAGGGCTTTCAGTACTTGATGAGCATTGCTGAGCCACGTTATTGTCTACCTAGTCGAACACATTTTGCACAGACTGTTCTCCCTGGCCTCTTTGGTAGAGTTAAAAAGAGGGTTATCAATGACCTCAGTAACATAGGGCATATCCAAAAATCATTAAATCTCTCATGTGAAACTTCTGCCATGATTTAAGAGTTTTTTTTTAATTCTTAGGTTAGTTACATCATGTTATGTAGGTTGCAGATTTTTGATCAACCCTGTATAATTATGAGTTCTTTTAACAATAGAGTTCTTCTTAAAATATGGTTTTGTTTTTTTATTCTATTCAATATTTCACTTTTGATTTATATATATTGAATTGAATCGAAAATAATCGAATCGCTTGATAACAAATCGAAATCGAATCGAATCGAATTTTTTTGAATCGTTTCACCCCTAGAAAATACCTATGCGAACAACATAAAACCAGATCAGGTTTTATGCTGTTACCTGCTCCTCAGTGATCTGGAAATGAGGATTTTGTAATTAAATTTGGTAAGGTTTAACTGTGGTTTTCTGCAGATCAGGCTTATGTGGTACCTATTGAATGCGTCACCATGAGTCTATATGAGGGAAAGGGTTAACACATTATTTCAAAGATCCAACATGAATTACAATCATGTGTGGAAATACTGTGTGACACCCAACAAAGAATCAAAGTGCTGAAGGCACTGAAGTTGTGTGTGTCTCAAGTGGAAGAGGTTTTGATGAGCTGCAGATATGCAGTGTAACTTAGTTTTTGCCAAATATCAAACTTTTATCAAAATAATAAACGATTGTTCATGGTAGGCTATAGAAATAGGGAGAGTAAGAGTGGCGATGTGCAAATTGTTAACAGTCTGATGAAACAAATAGTGCATTCATCTTTAATTTCTTGTAATGACCATGTTAACGCAATATTAAGGCGGGGTTATTGGCATTGCGCAAAAATTTGACCCCCGTTTATTAAAGTTGCTTTGATAAACAGGTATCAGCCATTCCAAAGAACAACAAATAACCCCTGGAGGTATCTCGATGTATCTGATATAGCTTGATGTGATTATTAGCAAGTTATGCGGATTTTGTATCAGAATTCAAGCTTTAAATTATTCTATATGTTAAATAACCAAAACCTTCACATCTACCATCCAAATTCAGACACAAGCCACCTTTGCATTGAAAGAAACTATACTCCTCCACATGGTAAAGTGAATGTTACACAACATCACAGGGAATATAGTTCTTATGTACAAATGCAACTGTTGTTTCCCGTAACTATGTATTTTTTACTCAGAACTGAGTTTTCAACACTTTGGCTGAATCTCAGCATACCTGTGTTGCAGAATTCTTTTCAATTGTTCGATTCATTCATACAAAATTAAGAGGTTTTTCGGTTTTAAATATAGGGAATTGGATCCCCAGAATGTAGATACTATAGTTGTGAGTGACTATGTCACACACAACAAAAAATAAGAGGGCCAACTTGGCCCTGAAGATGCTCACATGGGAAATATTCTCTGTACAAGTTACAATTTTATTTTATAAATGTACTGAATCCCCTTATCCATTAGATGATTTTAATTCAACAAACAAAACAGTCCCTGTTCTCAAAATTCAAAGTTGAACTTGGCTGAGATATAATGGGCATACAATTTTATTGTCATAAAATCTCAAAATTATTGCTTAAGAAATGAAAATGCTGGAGTGTCAACAAAGTAAAATCTGATATTTTTAATACATAACAAAACATACTTCCTGACCTAATTAGCCAATATCAGCCATTGTCAACCTTGGCCAAGAGATTGTGGCTAAAAACAAGTTGAAAATGATTGTTTAAGAATTGGAGATGTTAGAGCACAAACAATGTGAAGTCTAGCTGGTATGTTTTACTATTACAAGGGCCATAACTCCTGACCTAATAGGTCAATATCCCCCATACTTTGCAGAGAAATTATTGCTGTAAACACTGTCATAAACTTTGAAGATAAATGCTTAAGAAATGAAGATGCTAGAGTGCAAATAAATTGAAATCTTTTTTTTCAAATATAACAAGAGTGTTCACTGGAACACCCATCACCTGCTGAAGTGTGATGGAAAATGTGTGACAAACAGGCAGACAGAAAGATGGACAAATGACGGAAAAGTGATCCCTATGCGTCACCTCTGCTTACAGCAGATGACACAAAAAAGGCTATATTTCCTAAAGTTACTGGTTGATATCAGTCCTAATTGAAGTTGACCAAGTGATTTGTCAGTTTGAAGATGACTGCTTAAGAAATGATGACGCTAGAAAGCAAACATTTAGAGAAATCTTGCAATGTTTTTAATATTAAAAGGGCAACAACTCCTGACCTAATTGGCTGATATCAGCCATAATCAAACTTGCCTGAGAGATATAAAAAGGGCTTTAACTCTTGATCTTTTTGACTAATCAGACATAATCAATCTTGGCCAACAGACTTTTGTTATAAACATTGTAATTAAGTTTGAAGATGACTGCTTAATAAATAAGGATGTTATAGTGCAAACAAAGAGAACTCAGGTAATCTTTAATAATAAAAGGGCCATAATTTCTAACCTAATTGGTCGAAATCAGCCATAATCAAACTTGACCAAGAAATTATAGCTATAAACATTGACATAAAGTTTGAGGGTGATTGCTTTAGAAATGAAGATGCTAGATTACAAACAAATTGTAGGCTAGGATGGACAACTGACATTCATGGATCTTTATAGTTCATCCTGTGCAAAATGTGCAGTATTGGGTTACCCAAGGAACATTCTGTACTAAAACATTTTAAAATCTGGCTAGTAGCTTTGGAGGAGATGATTTTTTAGAGTTTACGTAATTCATCTTTTTCCATTGCCATTGCAACCAGAGTTCTACATGGATCAAGTTTATTTTAGCAACTTCTGTGAAGGATCATCCCAAATCAAATTCTGTCCAGTGGTTTCAGAGGAGATGTCATTTAAAATAAATTCTTGACGACGGATGACGCACAACGGACGCAGGGTGATCCTACAATCTGGCTAAAGTACTTGATCTTCTTACGGTAATGTAGCCTTATGTATCGTGGCATATATAGGAGATGACTTTAGTCAGACTGGGTAATAGCTCACCAAGAGCAATGAGCTACAAATCAGTAGGTAACAATCTCATATGTACACCAGATCTAATGATTACTGGTGGATCAATCAGATGGATGGAGAACCAGTCAATCAGAGGATAGACAGACCGTCAATCTGAGAAATAGAAATACAGATAGCCAATCAGAGGAATAGGCTGCCACTTTGAGGAAAAGAGAGTCAATCAGACCTGGAATGTAAAATTCCTAAAATGATCACTGGCCCTGCCAACCCCTTCCAAAATTTGAAATGGTAAAATTCAGGAAATAACAAAGGAATGTTTTAAATTTTTACCTGCCCTGCACTAATTTTTACTGGCTAGGGTGAACAAGCGATTGGAAATTTACATCCCAGGGAGGAACAGACAGTCAATCAGATGGATGAATGGACCGTCAATCAAAGAACCATCCAGTCAATCAGATGGACAGCCAGTCAATCAAAGAACAACGGATGCTCTTGTCTCAGATCCCAAGCCTGATCACATTTCTGGGACTATTTATTTTCAAGTTTCAGATACTTGAGACACTAAATAACCTTGACTGAAAATAGTGCCAGTGTCTAAGAGACTAATAAGTAATAACCTTGACTGAAAATAGTGCCAGAATCCAATTTTCTGCAATTTCATGCCTATTGTGCTTCATCTTTCATAAATTAGATCAACACCTCCAGTTAAAAATAACAGTAGCTCACATTTTCAGTGTGATAACACATAACACTGTAGTATGAAGTATCTAATTTCTTAATTTGCACCTTGTATTCACTCAACAGGCATGTGTTAAAATAACAAAGAGTAATACAATCAAACAAATATATATTTTTCACAGCAAAATAATGCATATCATTGTGGTTCACATGTCATGGCGCAAAATTATTGTAACTACATATAGCAGATACAATAGTTTTGTACCTTGCCCTTGCTTTGGTCATAAGTTTTTTTTTTAAATTCTTAAATGATAGAAGCATATAGAGAAGTAAATGTATCTGAGATCTGCATAACCAACAAAGGCACATTTTCCCCCATGGTGTAAATCTGAAGACTTGATATACCACAGCATGCCCGCTAGCTCCTAAATTGTGGGGTACATGTACCCATTAGCTTCTCGAGTTTTGTATACATAAGCATCAAACAAATTAACAGTCTTTTATGATCAATATATAGTGCAGTTTGTGTGAACTTGTTTCGTAATCAATGTAAAATAAATATATTTTTAATTGAGCAAACCGTGTAACACATAATATTTACTGCAACAGTTTTTACCATTAGGAAAACCACCATAAACTGAATCATGTCTGCTTACACTTAGCCAGCTGTGCCAATTTTGCTATTAATTTCTTTATTACAGATCATTCATTTATATAATTACCAACTGTCTGAAGCCACAAGCCCAAGTAAAAATTGCTCTGTATTAAAACCCACAAGTTATTTTATTAAGATGTCTTTTTACTCATGAATCATTAATGAAGCTGACTGAATACAGTTTTTTGATTAGTGCCTTGCCTTGGACAGTGGAAATCCATTATCCAATCAAATTGCTTGTCCTATATAAGCACATGGTTTACACTGCACTAATTTATTTTATACCATTCCAAAATGCTCTTTTCTAGTTGTAGTTGTATTGGAGTTTACCGTCGCTGCGATAGTATTTCAATCATAGCTAATTACAGGTGGAGGAAGACCCCGAGTACACAGACTACTGCAAGCCGCCTGGAAGGCTTCCTCACATGAAAAATCTGAAGTCCCTACCAGGATTCGAACCCACAGCGGTGAGGGGCTCTTTTCTAGTATCAGAAATCAAAACCACTTATGATTTCAAACTGAATAACAAATAGTTAAGGTAGCGACATTGGGTAATAACGGTAAAATGCATCAAAATGGGTTTTTAACGGAATAAAATACTTCACACCTTCTTCTAATGATCTGTGAAAACAAAAATCCAATATCTCACTTTAAAATATGCGATTTATGGCCCTGAATAACCAGACCCCATATAGCCGAAAAAGCAGTCCGCTATTTCAATCACGTGACGTCGAGTAGGCGGGGCTTTCAGAGGCGCCGTGTAGGGAAATCAGTTTATACGCTAGGAAGATATTAGTTTGTCGTTTGTCAAATAACTATCAGTTACTATAGCAGCAGGTTAATGTTTATTATCACCTGAAGTAATTATGGGAAATAAAAGAAATCTTTTCAATAGTATTTAATATACTCAACATCTTAAAGTATTTGTCCTTTTATTTGAATATCGAAATGAACTTCATTTTTTTTTCATTACACTTTATCAGTACAATTGTTTCCACGCGGTCTCTTAGAGACCCAAATAGTAACAAATTAGAGGCCCGTTAGTTGTCAACATGTAGCCAGTTACACTGGGGACAGGAAGTCTATTACGTAATATACTAGGTGACAGCTCGGGCCCCGAGTCCAGTAAACTGTGTGATATATGACCAAACGGCACACGGTAATAAAAGCACACATGCAGTACACACAGGAAACCAGTTTTCAGGGGACACTGATTAACCCGACCCAGACAAATCAAGTCATAATCTATATAGACAATATTTTTAAACACAAAGTTTTTGTATTGTATTGTTGCAAAAGTAGTAAACAAAACTTTATATATGCCAATACGTTTCAATAAGGTTATTTTCAGTTAAAAGTATTCCCTCGCAATGGCTTTATTTTTATAAGCTTTTATTTGCAATTATATTTACACATACAATTAAAAAAAAACACCATTATAATTACTAATTTTAAGAAATCAATCTATTGTTATAGAAGTTTACAGTTTTGGTATATTGGGGTTCGTATATTGCATGTTAGCAGGATAAGAAACCGTTTAATGTAAGAAATGATGAGACAGTGTTGATATCAGACTTAAATCAACTATCCCTATCCATGTATCTACTTCTTTTCGCAGACGATCTAGCTCTATTTACTACTGATAAACACAGTCTACAGGCACAATTAAATAACATATACGAATATTCAAATACTTGGGGATTAACTATTAATGTAAATAAAACAAAGATTTGTATATTTGAAAAACAAAGACAAAAACACAATTTTGAATGGTTTATAAATAATGATAAAATAGAAGAAGTTGATTACTTCTATTATTTGGGTATTAAATTGGTTAAAACAGGAAATCTCAGAGCGGCTGTTAATGCATTACATGATCAAGCATCTAGAGCGATGAATAACCTTTTATCTTTATTTAAAAAAGTTTCACTTGATATAACTACTAAATTATCTTTTTTTGATAAATTCATCACCCCGATTTTACTCTATTGCTCAGAACTATGGGGAATATACAACTTTGATGAAGTTGATAAATTACATATAAAATTTTGTAAAATGATACTAGGGGTAAACAAATCTACAATGAACCAAGCAGTCTTAGGCGAGTTAGGTAGATTACCGTTATCAATTATCGCTATACAAAGATCTATCAGATATTGGCTGAAAATACGCTCAAGTAATATTCAAACATTGAAAGAAGCTTTTTATTCACAAATGGATTATAGCGAATCGCGACCATATACACCGTGGGCCAGTTTGATTAAGAAACAGTTAGATAATTTGGGACTTTCTCATTTGTGGCTTAACGATAATACTGATCTATCTTTTTATCCAATAATTAGGGAACGTTTAACCGACCAATATAAACAAAAATGGAAAAGTGACATTAATAACTCAAACAGACTTAAGTATTATAGTAAATTTAAGGAATATTTTGGAATGGAATCTTATCTTAAAAATATACAAAACGACGCCATGAGAAAACATTTAACTAGGTTTAGACTAAGCTCGCATAATTTGGCGATTGAAACAGGTAGGCATAAATATATTAATTTAGAAACTAGACTATGTATACATTGTAATCAAAACCAAATAGAATCGGAGTTTCATATGATGTTTATTTCCAAATACAGAGCTATTAGAAATACATATATCTCGAAATTTTCTAATTTCCCAACAGTAAATAAATTTATATATTTAATGTCAAATAATTCTGTAAATATCCAGCTTAAAGTAGCAAAATTTTTGAAATATGCTTTTATTGAAAGAGAACAAAACAGTTAGGTTTATTTATTTATTTTCGGTTTCTTCTCGTATTCATGTGAACTATTTATTATTCTTATCATGCTGAAATTTATTTTGTGATTTATTTATTGTAATTTCCTGTATATATTGATATGTGATATTGCCATGTTTGATGCATGCATTTTCTTTATGATTTTTGTATATGGCCAATGGCATATTGTATTGCCGATTTGCCTAATAAAGTTGAGTTGAGTTGAGTTGATAAATAAGCAAACCAATCAAAAGTCCGATAAAACCCATACTTTTTTGTCGTGAAGATTTCAGTTAAGAATCAATAAAACGACAAAAGAGAAAATTTGCTTATTATTCAAAGACAGGCGTGACGTCGATTTTATGACGTGCGCTATATACGTCTGTGCATGGAGCATAAATAATGGTTATTTTATTAAAATCGATTATTTCTATTAATTTTGGAGATCTGTACCAGAATGAAGATACAGACTGATGAAACAAAATGTGTCCTTTAATTTTATTTTCATAGACATTTTGATGCATTTTACCGTTATTACCCAATGTCGCTACCTTAACCAAAACCCTAATTATGTATCATATTGAAACAGGCATAATATCAAATAATAAAATACGGTATATGTAATTAATAAATGCAAAAAACACATTTCAATCATGCCCTGCCCCGACGACTGCTCGGCTTAGTATCCATTATTTCCCTGTGTGGGGCCCCTTATCTCGACGCTTGAAGATAGTCACGTGACTTTTTATGTGTTATATGCCGTGTGCACTATGACACTAGATGACTTTATGGGATGTAAACTAAAAGTTTAGGTACTTATATGTTTGGAAAGTGTGAATAATGGACGATGTATCAAACAGCTAAACTACTGAGCAAAAAGAATTAAATTAAGGCTGAACAGTTATGCGATGATCCCATTTAATTAGCACATTTTGATCGTTTTATCTTTCAAGCTAATTTTCCACACACTGGAATTAGCTTGTAGTGGGGGTGTTTGGACAGTGATTACAAAGTTGATTGTTGTCCGATTTGAAAGCGGTTTTCGTCTGTCGGAAGGTCTTTGATCCGTCTAGTGATCCGTGTCTCAGTTTTTCGATAATTGTTTTAGTTTTGTTACAATGGCTAATTAATTGACGAGCGGTGTGTTTCTAAGCGAAAATAAAAAGTTAAGTTAAATAACTTTTGAACAGAAAATTTTAAAAGAAATTTGAGACACGGATCACTAGTTCATTTGTATAGATACAGTTTAATACAAAAACGAAGTTATTTAGTGAAAAAATGACTTAGATATCGCTGTCCGAAATTTTCGGAAAATGTGTGCAATATGGGGAATAACAAAGGTACTAATTATATTTTGTCGACTCTGAGAACAGATATCTTGACATAAGATAGGGGTATAACTTTTGTACTAACTATGTTTATACTCAGGTTATTCAAAACCAGTAAATTTGATAGTTGTCCATTACCCAGTGTCGCTACCTTAAAGAGAAAAATTTTGAAATATTTGGGGGTCATATACACAATTTGAGGGTCAAAATGAGCATTTTTGTGTGCAAGGGAAAACCCTGTGAATATGCACAATGCCTTGTAGAGACAGACATTTTGTTTAAGTCTACAAGGCTGATATTTTGGTAGGAATAAGTCTACAATATGTTATGTTTCCCACTGAAGTATGCCGATCTTATTGGTTAATTAACAAATAAGTTAGCTCATGGATACCAATCAAAAACCAGAGTTCTTTCAAGGCTGTTTTTTTGCGCCAAAGGCCTGCATAATATTAGACTGGCCCCTTAAAAAAATATGTAAGCACCCCTGTGGCGCATCATTTTTTCCATAAGTGCTTCCTAAGATACCTTGTGTGCTAACGGTTTGTTTATTTACTGTAACTATGTGCATCCAGGAAGTTATTTCTTTAAATTCTCCATACGTTTAATAGATTTAAACCCGAGCAGTCTGTGATATATTTAGGAACGCTTTTATTGGTTGGCTGTTCGTCTCACATCACACAAATGACTGATGCAAAATGTGAAAACACAAGCAGACGCATATAGCCGATTTCTTCGGAAAAAAAAATCGAAGAATATTGATAATAAATAAATAATGAACAACCAAACCCAGAACCATGCATCCCTGAGATTGTAACTTCCCGTGTATCCCACATAGATCACCCAAGTGTAATCAAGACTGAGTTTGTTAATATAAATGAAATGATAAGTGCTGCTGTCAAGTCTAGCTTTTTTTAGAGCAGGCCAAAGCATTGAAAAATGCCATAAGCAATAGTATGACCCAATACAAATACAGCTGGGCCCTTTTCAGAGATGGTATGGGTCAATGGCCCCTTCTGTGGCAATCCTAGAATGAACTTTGAAAAAACAGTTTTTCCAGTCCATTGTTTCATGGTATATTATAGTGTTAAACATAACATGGATGTCTAATAATAGATAATTACAGTCTGTAAATTGTCATAATATACATAATGTAGCTTTGGTGAGATGTGATGTAGTTGTACCCTGCTCAAATATTTATTCTGTATTGAATCAATGTCATATAGCTCATCTGCATGCTGTTTATTGTTGATACAATTCAGAAGTACCACTGACTTTTGATTTTAAACTTAAAATTATCTTTAATTTATTCTTCCAAATATGAAATGTGACACATATTTAGGAAATGTAAACAGGATGTTGAATAAAAACCTTTTCTTTTAATTCTAGTGATTAAATCTAGAAATGACTTGTTAATTTAAAATGCTAAACAAGAAAAAAAGTCTAAAATTTATTAAAAATACTTAATTCATTTCAATTTAAGAAACTATTTGAAAAAGGAGATGGTAAAGATACAAACAGATGTACTTTAATGGCAAAACAACCCTAAAAGCGTAATTGTTTTGACACTGTGACTGCTTATATTCAAACATTTGTAGTATCAGAAATATGTTGCATAAAACATGTCCAAGATGTTGCGATGGTAAACTGTAACATAAACCCTTTACAGTGAGTTAGTCTCTTTATTGAGTCAACCATCAAAGTGACATAAAAACCTATCTATATAATATTACAGTTTAATATGCCATGTATTTGTTGTTGTTGTTTTTTCTCTCTCATTAACTTATTCAGGTTTATTTATGCTATATTCAGAGAGATATATTTTGACAATTAATAAATTCACTTTAAAAGTTTCAATACTACTCAAAATCAATCCTATAAATGCGGATAATTAGGTGAAAATTTGAAAATTCAATCTTTCTGTTGACGATATGCAAAACATTGCCTCTGTAGGTCAAACAATTATCCCAATTTATGTCGACAAAATCACCAATATATTAACTAACTGTAGGAAATTAATTCCTCTACCACTTCATGAAGATTTTCCGAATATTTCCACGAAGACTTTCGGAAATTATCGAGTTCTGTCACATAGTCAGGTTGGCCCACGTAGGTCAGGCATAATCATACGCGTTTGTATCCAAACAGGTATCTGGCGAGTGTCCCCATGTATAATAAAACAATTGTTACTCTGTATACACACTGCATAACTAATCAAGGGCCATAACTCTGGGTTAAATGGTCCAATCAAAACATGCCGAGGATATGCGCATTTCCTATTGGTAATGATGGTTACCATGAAGTTTCGTTAAAATCCAGTCCATAGTTGCAGAGAAATAGCGTGGAAACGAATATTGGACATACGGATGCCAAAACAATATCTCCCTCCCGAATCCATCAGCAGGGAATAATAAAGTTGAGCACTGTACTCCCAGATGAAGTAGTGCATGTACTTCTATTTTTTGATGGCTTGTTTATAAATTTAAGAAAATAAGGAAGTTTCCAGGACTTGTCAGAAACAGCCAAATCGGTGGCCGTGTAATTCCGTACTTATTGATGTGATTACGGTAATGTAGATAATAGATAGTAATAGAAGGGATCAGGCAAGTTTTTATAATCATATTCTTTACCGAAGGTCTATCATAAATGATAAATGTCCATGATTTGTTACAAACTGAGAGTTTCAAAACAATCAAGCTAAATTGTCGTATCTGTAGTATTGCATCTTTAAATATATAAACATTATAAGAATTTTTATTTTAATAATGTAAATCAGCTGTTATTTAAAGAGTTACATAATATAATGTTTTAATTATTTATGGTATTTGCAATAACAAGCACTGTTTTAATCTTTTCATATATACATTTGTGTTATATTTGTGTTCTAATTCTACTAGTGTTGCGCATTCCTTGACGTTTTATTTTTCTTTTTAAATTCCTTTCTTCTCTCATTAAGGAATGAGACAAATGCATTTTCCTTGGTTACTATTTGTGTACGAGTGGACGATACTGCAATAACTAACCAATAATTGGCTCTCTGCCATTTCACTCATGATACCCACCCACCATGTTATTGTTATTTCCACTGCCTGTTTCCCTAATTTCCCTAATTTAAGGTGTTATCAAACCTGGCGTACAAATAGGAGTGTATATGGCCACCATTGTGATTAACGGCACTGACTGATGTCAATACCTGAGAAACTAGGTGAGCAAAAAATATCAGTCAACCTTGGTATGATTAACAAGGTAAGCAATACATGTCAGCTGTCACTTGGGACCCAGAATTTTGATCTCTTTATCAAGGCTGGCAATCAAAGAAATATATAGGAAAATATTAAACGTAAAAAATTATTTGCAATAGTCATTTGTCTGTATTAACGTGTTAGTCTCAATGTGAGGTTTAACTGCATATTTCAAGACAGGTTGAAGGTGTTGTGGTCCAGTGGTTATTTACCCAACTGCAGATCCGAAGGTTATGGGTTCAAGCCCTGATGGTACAAGGATTTTTAACGAAGTACTGGTCCAACCCAGGAACCATCAAGAGGAATTAATACAGTTACACCTTACTCTAAAGACCACCATTGGTTTCAGTGAAAAGTGGTCTTAGTAGCAAGGTGTCTTCATAGTGAATTTGACAGCAATAGTCAACTGTTAAAACCCAAAAAAGAGTGGTCTTAATTCTGAGGTGGTCTTAAAGCAGGGTTTTACTGTATATCTTAGTAGTAAAAACTTGTTTCCCAATTGACGTATAATAAATAAGTTTAAACTAAGACAGTTACCATAGCTAAACACTCTTTTTTAGAGCTGATTTTGTAATCAAACATTACCTCAGTACATGCTACATGTTCAGCATTCTTAGTGTCCATATGTGACCGGCATTTGTCGAAGGCATGTAGCAGTTCATGATTCATTATGTTACATATAGCTGTCTTACGTCTCGCATTGTTTGCACAAAACACAACCTAAAATGTAGAATAGTGCATCAGAAAAATAAGCTGAGGACATTATAAATTTTCATTGAAAAACCTCTCAAGAGATGAATCTTCTAATTTCCTATTTCTTGCAATACGAAGACTATGTTTTGTTCTATTTCTATCATGACCTATCTTTTCAACCTTAATGAGTTAACCCTTCCCCTCATAGAGGACACCATGAAAAGACCTATGCGAATAGCATAAAACCAGATCAGCCTGCAAGTAATTCACAGGCTGATCAGGTTTTATGCTGTTCGCTGCTCCTCGGTGGTCTGGAAATGATGATTTTGTAATTAAATTTGGTAAGGTTTAACTGTGGTTTTCTGCAGATCAGGCTTTATGTGATACCTATTGAGTGTGTCAAAATGAGTCTATATGAGGGAAAAGGGTTAAACATTTAAAGTTTTATAAAATGATCATGTCTAAAGACGATCACGACACTTTCTATTATCACACACAAGTAAATTTTACACTTCCACCAGTAATGCAAATATGACAGTTTTTGTTTGAAAAGAAACACTAGCTGATGGAAAAAGGGATGCATCTTATATTTTAACAGCAAAGTTTTCAGTACTGTTACCAAACACAAATTTGAACCAAGGATAGATATTGCCCTATTATTTATCATGCCAACTGTTGTGACAAACTTAAAAGAACAAGCATTCTGAAAGTATTGCTTGGGCAATACTAAGTCCCCTACTGGCAAAAAGATCACTAAGAACCCCTGCCCCTCTTCACACTGCAAACAAGTCAATTATTTGATCAATATTTTTGATGAAAGTCAAAACGACAATAAATATCAAAAAGGAAAACTGCCATTTTAAAAAAATTGTCTATGTCCAAGGCACGTAATTTCATCAAAAATCAGTGGATCTGTAACTCATGGTGGTAGACTCACATACCAAATATTAGATCAATATCTGCAAGCGTTTAGAAAAAACAATCTGGAAAACTGCTATTTTAAGAAATTTTCTAAGTCCATAGCCCATATTTTCGTCAAAAATCAGTGGACCGAAACAAAACTTAAACTTGATCTGTAACTCATGGTGGTAGATTCACATACCAAATATCAGATCATTATCTGAAAGTGATGCCGGTAGGGGACTAAAAATGTTTAAAATGATTAAGAGGACCATAAACTGCAGTGCATTAGCATTTGTAACTGGTATTCCTGTGTGAAATGTACACAGGATTTTGGTAGTTGGTCTAAAGGCCTAGGCTATAAACATTTATATATTTATCTACCGGTACTCCAAAGTAAAGATTTCCCCTAAGTCAATTCACCACCTTGAGATTGAGAATGTCTATTCTTAAAAAAAAATGGGCCTGGTGAGCTATTGTTTTTAGCTTATATCTTTTAGATAAGTACCTAAAAAGTATTCATTGAAATAAAAAAAAATCAAATCTGAATGTTTAACCATCAAAAAAATAAAATTTTACTGTTTACTTCAACAAATACTGTTGGTTTGTTCTTTTTTTTTTTCAAAACAAAGGTTTGTTTTAAGAGATATGTAAGAGTAATTAATAACAGGTGTATACATAGTAAACCCAAAATTCATTTTGTTTCATTACATTTGATGTTTCATCATTATAATGACATGACAATTGTTACAAATTTGAAAAAAAAAAATAGACTTAGCTTTCATAGGTAAAATTTCATCCTAAACTGCTGCAATATCAAGTAAAGTGATAACAAAGAATCCTGAAATCCTGAATGTTTTTAAAAGATATAATGAAACTAACATGCTCATCTTAAAGTAAACTGAGACTGGGCACTTTGGTCCACTTCAAGTTGAAAATACTGCACCTTTCCTGTTTCCAGCTGTGAAAAATTAAGCCCCCACCTTTTCCATTCATGGATAGGTCAACTGCTCACAAACCAAGTCAACCTTTGACTACCTACTATCTCAGTGAAGCTATTGAATAGCTTGTCTGTCAATTTGAATACATCTGCATCATGGGAAAGGTCCCTTGATAAATTTAACTATAGCTAGAACCGGTCTAACTTAAGTCATTGATGCTTATTAACCAATGAAGAAAATGCAATAATTTATATAATTCTAAATACCTATATGGCTCATTTGGCTATCAATGAGGCAAGACTGTAAAGAGATGGGAGATAACTGGTATACAAATGTCATATGTTCTGCTGAGATTTGTCTCCCATGGTATACAAAAATGAAAAGGGATATATAACAGTATAGCATGAAGTAAACATTTCATTTTTAAACACTTAAGATCAAATTTGAAAGTACATTGAAAAAATATACTTTGAGATATACATTTCTACATTTTTATTGGTGATGAACTGTCTTTATTCCTCTGCCATGTAGGAGCTATTGATAAAGAACTAATCCAGAATGTATCAGTCTTCAAGTTCTCAAGATGAGAAACAAGGGTCTCTACTACCCGAGTCACTTAGGTTTAAGTTCTGGCCAAAATTCCACCAACAATTCTTAGTGCTAAGTAATACTTAAATCTTAAACTAGGTAGATACACATTCCATCATTGCTATTTTATGAAATATTCGAGCGCATGACTAAGTTGAAATGAAATATTACCTTAATTAGTAACAATAATTGATATGGAATGAAACATCATGGTATTTTTATTAGAGAAACAAGACTAATGAAATTTGCCCTGAAGTATTTAAGTTTTACTTTAATAGCGCTAAGAATTGTTGGTGGAATTCGACCCTGGTCCAGTTTTTCAGAGGATATATGACAGATTCTCATATATATTATTTAAATCATTAAACAAATCAATGGACATCTGCACCCAAACTGGGAGGTTGTGGGTTCAATTCCTAGTCATGACATATGAAAATCAATAACAAAAAATGTGGGTAAAGTTCCTTTGCTTAGTTTTTTGACAGTTTTTCAGTCATTTTGAGATGTCTACTTGAGACAGATATAGTGTTGCCACACTGAAGTATCAAACAGAAGACATGTAGCATGATACCACATCCCATCACGGGGCCAACAAGTCTTGGAACTACCCTTTTATGCTGAGCGCCAAGCAAGGAAACTATACCAGTACTATTGTCGCAGCTGGGGATCGAACCCATGACTTTCCACTCCTTCGGCAGATGCCACCGGGCCAGGTTTAATAAATATGAAAAAAATTAAGCTCATCATGACATGTTAAGGATATATGCAATTTCTGTTGGTACTTATAAATGCTGAGAGGTCATATCAAAATCTGACCAATAAAAGCTGAGAAATAGAGTACCAGTAGATAAAATATATTCAAGATACATTTAAGAAATATAACAAAGGGCCATAACTCATTTGAAATCAAGCAAATCATGATGTGCCAAAGATATGCGCAACTAGGCTTGGTAATTATTATTACTGTGAAGTTAAGTTTAATTAAAATCTAACCTAGGGCAGTTGAGAAATAGCGCTGACAAAATCTATTTGAAAAATATAATAAAGGGCCATAACTAATTTAAAATCGAGTGAATCATGATGTGCTTACAGTATGTCAGGGGTTTACTTAAGAATTTGACTTTCACTTGTCCAAGGGGCAAGTTACTTTGAACATCTACTAGCCCCCAGTGAAAACAGGTTGCCCGATCTTGAAGTTAGTTGGTGTGTTAATGTTTAAAACTAATTATGTGTAATATTAAGGTGAATTTTAGTTAATATGTATCAAAGACAACTTGCAAGCATTTTATCCCTGATATACTATAGAAATTTAAAAAAATGAAAGATTTCATTTACATAAATAAACTTGCCCTCAGTGATTTTAACCCAGCACGGGCAAGTGGGCGTCCACTTAAGAAAACCCCTGTATATACAACTAGGGGTACCTACCATTCTTGTTAAGATAAATCAAAATCCAGCTTAAGGTAGCTTAGAAACAGCACAGAGAAAATCTCATCTACAGATGGACCAACGGAGGAATAGACAGACCAACCGACGGATGCGACTCCAATATAGCCCCCATATACTTTGTATCTGGGGGTATAAAAATATGAAATTCCATGAAAGCAGGTTTTCCATATGAAATTGAAGGATCACTTAGATGCACCTTATATTAGACCTTGATAATGCTTAGATATGTCACTAGCTTTTTACTATCATAGAATAAATAATGAAACATATTAAAAACTGTGTACCAAGTACCATACAACCATTCATCCCTAAATCTTACCTGGTTTTTTGATGGATCAAACCCACCAGAAATCTTTGTCTCGCAGTGTTCACACTGGAATGTTTCCAATGGATCAACATCACTGGAAATAGAAACAATTTGATTTTGACAAAAACAAATGTCTCCTTCCTTATGTAAGAGTGGATACAAAAAAGCATCAATGTCATCTTTGACCTTTCAGTATGACGTCGACCTTGAAGTTACAAGCAACATGAGTAAAACCTCTCTGTACAGTCTGCCTCTGTCTTTATGCAGCTTCATCAAATTCAAGACACAGAATAGCCACAAAATACTCACTCTTAAGAACTTTGACCTTTGTGCAATCTTGACTTCAGAATTATGACTGAAATCTTTGCTCTACACATTGACTTACTGCCAGTCACATTTGCACTAAGTTTTACAACAATCTGACCTGGAGTTCAGGCAGATTAGGAGATATATAGCAGAAACTTAATAACACTTGCATGATGTATGACCTTAACCTTGAGATCAAGTGACCTGGGGATGACATTTGTGCATAGTTCTATAAAAATCTTATCTTGGGTAGGAAGAAGCAGAGCAATATTAATTTATGGAAAACTGACATACAGAAAACCAAACAAGAGGGCCATGATAGCCCTGAATCGCTCACCTGATATAAATGAGCAACATATGTTGGATTTTTCACATTGACCTCATTGACATCACATGACCCACTTTCGAGCTTATCCAAGATTTTATGGAAACAGACATTCCGACCAAGTTTCATGAAGATATGGCCAGAGATATGGCCAGAAATGTGGCCTCTAGAGTGTTAAGGTTTTTCTAAGATTTGACCTCATGACCTACTTTTTGACCCCACATCACCCAATTTCGAACTTGTCCAAGTTTTTATGGAGACAAACATTCTGACCAAGTTTCATGAAGATTGGCCTAAAAATATGGCCTCAAGACTCTTGAGTCAAGAGTGTTAACAAGCCAAAGTGTTGACAATGCACGTCGCATGATGCACAAAGCACGTCGCAAGACGGACATCGCACGACAGACGCCGGACGAAGGGCGATCGCAAAAGCTCACCTTGAGCACGTTTTGCTCAGGTGAGCTAAAAAGAGGGCCATTTTGGCCCAAGACTCACTCCAGAATATCTTAAGGGGAAAAGCTGTTATTTTCTATGCAGTAAAATTGCAATCATTCAAGGACTTACAGGAGAAAAATGAAATGCTTGGATAATTTCAGAGTTTGGATAACATGCATTTTTTATGTAAACCTTATCTTTTTTCCTTTTGTTTATGCTGATTAGGATGCTGTATCTAAACTTTCTTTAACTAATATATTAACACCACCAAAACAATAGTTACTGGTTTTTATCTTTCTTACACTTACTATTTTTCCATTCATAACAAGATGCATAAGTTGGTTAATGATGAACATGGTCTGACAATTATTTCGATTACTGTAAAAAGAACTAGAAATTTTATCGTACCCCTTTTCTATATTATATGACATTTAGTGTCCTTTATGATAATGGAAAAAGTCTACTTATATGTATATGTATTAATGAAATAAACGGAGGAAGGACGACAGGCAAAAGTCTGATCACAATAGCTTACCTTGAGCATGTTGTGCTCAGGTTTAGGTGAAAATAAGAAATTTCAAGCAAAAAAATCTGAATACATATAACTGGTAATATAAGGTCAGACAGATGGTTGATAATTTGATGATGAGATAAACGAGTAGTGTTTCTGGAGTATAATATAAAATACAACAGAATAAATTAAAACAAAACAATTTTATGAAGCAAATTATCATAATTACCAGCCTTGAGATTCCAAAGCATTCACCATAAGTTTCGAAATTGGATCTGAAATAAAAATTTAACATAATTATTGAAACAAATAAATGGATGCCTGGATAGCATAGTTGTAACACACCTCTATTCTAACCATATTATCGGGTATTTGGTCATTTTTAATTGATTTATTACTCAAATGCATAGCGAATAAATTCCACTGGTTCTACAATAACTTGAATACCGTAAAATCATTAATTTTCATGGGACACTAATTTTCTTCGATTTCATAGAGGGTTATATCCATGAATATCAATTCACACAAAAACTTTTCAGATAAAGCATCATGCCATAAACTGAATTCAATATTGTTTTATAATAAAAGCATCACAAAAACATTCCGTAACAGCAATTTAAGTATCTGAACCTTTCTAAAATGTAAAGGTCCAGGTAATGTTCTGGTTGTTGTCCTTTTGACAGATTCGCAAATATTTTAAATGAATAAGCTGATTTTAGGATAAGTTTCACAATATTTGTGTACATTTCAATACAGAAATGCTTAAGTTATTGATTCTGTATGTAGCTGGCATAATTTCTTCTATTTACTGCCAACATTCAACATATTGGCTGACAAGGTGTGCATGGTTAAAAATAGAATAAAATCAGGAATTTGGGATTTAATCTGTGAGTGATTTCACTTGAAATTTTAATATCTCAAGTGACTCAGCTGAGGCTATATCCGACGGCAGTTTGTTCCAGTCTCTGATGGTGCTTGGGTAGAACGACCATTTCCTGCAATCTTTGGTGGCAGTTTGTTTTGCATAGGCATTATTATACGATTATTAGAATGTCATGATTTTCTATTTGGCTTGAGAAGATATAATTTCTTTTTTTATTGCAACCATAATGTTCTTCCTTTCTGAACTTAGGCAAAATATGACGCATGTGATTATAGGTATTTCGCTTGTATGTCCACACCCCATTTCCTAAATAATACATATACAAGCAGGCCTTTTCTTGTATGTTTTGGGAAAAGGTGGCAGGTCCTTTCAGGAGGGGAAAATATGTCGATCAGGGGAAAATTCACTTATGAAGAAAACATTTAAAAAACACACCAATTATGCTGTAATGAAATTCACTGGTTTATTTTTATTTTATTTTATAAATAAAAAAAAATATATTTTTTTAAAAATGAAAAAATATTTTTGTGTGGGGAATTTTTAGATTAAATTGGGGGAAAATGTATGTGCATGGTGGGGTTTATTTTAAAGCATACAGTAGTAATAGTCCTATTAATATTAATAGGACTAAAAGGAGTAAGTCCTTTGCTTTTAAAGACAATCTTAATCAGTACAGTCAGCACAAAACAAATGTTTAGCAGTGACTAATGAAAACTAAGCTCAATCACCAGGAAAAACGATAGAATACAAGATCTGAATAGGATCAAGACGAGCGGGCAGTATTCGACGTACAGGCAAGTTTTGGAGTGCAAATATTTGGACAAATCGAATTAACCCTTCCGCGAAAACACATTACTTTCGATTTCATGTTTGAAGAAATTTATGTCAAAACATTATCATACCTGTCCTTAAGCATTTGTTTACATTTAATAAACATCTTGCTTTGGCTGTGGGTTTTCTCCGCAGCATTTCGATAAACGCGGTTTTGAACTTTTCAGTCCTGGACTTCTCGGTTTCCTCGTAGCTAGGTTCCCTTTCCGGGAAGAAATAGTATCCATAATCTTCAAACTTATCCTTTTTATGAGTTTTTACAAAGTTTTCATTGCTAGGACCGTTGTCCGCCTCTAAGTTGTCAGTCTTGTCTCTTTTTTCGTCCATTTCACGTGAAATCAGTGTCGTCAGTGACACGCTTGGTAGATTTGATTGCTGACCTTGGTGTACGCCAGTACGTAAGCAGTGGAATGAGTTCTTGTGTTAAGTAATTAAAAAAAAATATAATGAAGTCAATAGATAATCAAGTTAGTAAGCTTTATTTAAATCGGCAATAGTAAAAACAATATAGCATAAGCCCATTAAGAAAAAATGGTATAATGTTTTTGAATGTTAACATGTGTAGCATTGCCTTGTAAACACTGTTTTTCGTTAATTCCTCTATAAAAAAAATAAGGTAGATATAAAATTGGAAAAAAAAATAGCCGACCTACCGACCCTATTTTTTTTTCGGAGATGTTTGTGGAAACAAACAACTTTTTTTTAGCCTAATATATTTGTATATCTAAAACTGTAAGAATTTCTTTTTGCTTTGGAGATCATTTTAAGAATAGTTGGAGCCTACCGGTTAAAAAAATCTTTAATGCTTTTTAAAGCCATGGTTCTTATTCTTCTAACATGAAGTGATGTGCAATTTAGCTTTATCAAGAAGTTGTTCATAGCAATTTACCAAGTTTTAACAATTTAACTGAAATTTTACCAACACAAGTTGTTTTTTTTTTTGTTTTTTTTTCAATAAATCTATTAATTATCTGACACATTGATTTGTTCAACAGGACAAACAGTGAAGGAGTTTGTACAAAAGTTTTTATCTATAAATATATTGTTCATCGTCAAAATTAACCTCTTTTCCAATATCATTGGCAACATATGAAATAAAAATCATTAAATGTATTGAACACTTTGATATTATCAATGACAATATCTTCATTTGAAACAATTTGGGTATGAGGTGCTGTACATTATTTTACATATTTTACATGTTTGTATTCCATAAATCTGCAAACTTGCAATCTCCAATCTCCAATGCAGCGCTCCTGAAAATAATTGTTTATTGACACTTTCTTGATTTTGTTGCACTTTTCATGTTTGGTACTTGTTTTTTTTATATATTTTTTTGTCTGTTTTGTTTTTGTTTGTTTGTTTGTTTTCTAATATACATGCGTTAACATATTTTATTGTTCACTATATACATACATTTACATCAAATCAAGGTTACCATAATTACATAGAAAAAGGGTTGGATTACTAGTACTAAAACTTATTTACAACACTCCCTTTCAAAAATAAAATGGCAGTACTTATACTAATGCAGCAATGATACATAAGTGAACAAACATAATTTCAGACGGTGGACCGAACAGAATAATCAAACATAAAGAAAGTAAGAGAAAAAGAACAAAAAGCTCTGGAATATTTTTTGTTGTTGAACACTTTCTTACATTCATGGTTTATACAGAATAAATATCCTCTTGTACTTGTATCAAATATATGACATTGAAATAATAATTAAATCGGATATTGGCATTCTATTGCAGCAAAGATACATAAGTGAACAAATATTTATTCACTGCTAATCAAACCGAAAGTAGCCTGTCCTGGCGGTGGTCAAACTCGAGCTGAACATTAAAAACACATTTTTATCATTTATAAATACGAGTAAAAACAACACGAGAACCGTCTATATTCTTTATTTTAATTCATTTCAATCGTAAGTGAACCGCATTTCTGCGCGAAATTTGTACGAAAATTTGATATTAAAAAAAATAGCCGAAAACTGTGCTCCCTTCCTTTATGAATATTATTATTATTTATGATAAGATTCGGCCCATTCAAGTTCAAGCCCCTGTGAACATTTTTGGGTGAGACACAACTGAAGTGTGGATAATGTGCATGGAAAAGTCAGAAGAATCATAATACTTTGTGTGAAATCTAATAATCTAATTTTGTTCCGTATTAATGAAAACATTTTTGAAATATTTGAAGTCCGTCTTCTAAATTTTCCGCTCACGCATGCTTTCCACACTTCAGTTCTATCTCATCTGAATATATTCGCATTTCCGGAGTCTGAAGGGCAATCGTCGGAAACGCTCACCAACAACAAAATGTAAACAAAGATAGTATTTTAACAAATTACTAATCATATGGCCGGGAATCCTAATGATACGTTAAGTAAAAAATGGAACAGTAAAGGAGAAAGTCAAGTGGGTAACTGTTTAATTGATTTTACACATCAAATGGATCTTAAATATTGCAGTTAATTTATCATTTTACAGTGAAGGCAAAATATATTCAATGAACGACATAATTTTATTTTCCATATAGCTATTAAAATAACGCAGTACATATAACATGCCAGAGGTCACCTCATGTATAGCGTATTTCCGATTGCCCGCAACTGGCTTACATCGCACAATTTCATTTCTTTGATAATTTGTCCCGCTTACGCATTATTGCAGGGTTATTGTTCGTTTTGTAGCGTAACAACTTTTGCAACAGCTTCAACACTATTTCATGGCTTCACTCTAAACTTGGATCATGAATACCTTAAGAAGTGTAGAAGTGCAGTGCACAAGAACCATAACTATGTCTCATCTAATTCTTGATTTACCCACCTTAGTTGATTTATTTTTAAAATGTATGGAGCATAATTCAATACTTTATGATGAATCCATTCCAAACTTAATTGCTACCTTACGAAGTGTAGAAGTACATTGCTCAGGAATTTGAAATCTCCTAAAGTTCTCTAATTACTCCCCTTTATTCATTTTGTAAAATAGCATAGTTTCAATACTAGAATGTGGACGCACTCAAGGAGCATAGGTACCATATGAGGTGTTGAAGTGCCATACATACGAGTCCTAAATCTTGTTTGTTGTCCCCCTAGCATAGCATGGCAAGTAGATAAGGATCACTTGTATATGTGGGTGTTGGTGTCAATTGATAGGACCTTGTTGTTGTTGTTTTTTTGTGATAACTTGTGGGTAGAACCAAAATTATTTCTTTATAAATTTTGCTCGTTTGATACTCACCCTTTCTGTGACAACTACTGGCATGCAGACGACTTAAGTGTTCCGAGGAACACCATTCTAGTTTTAGTATATCCCCAATTTGTGAAGGACTTCGTCTTTGTAAACTTGCATTTTTTTCTGACACTCATGGCACGTTTAGCATGTAATGCAATGTCTTTTGTTTTCTTTAATGATCGATCATTCGCTTGGGCTCATAAAATGAACACAAAAAGATATGCAAAAGATCGAGCGTCATGGTCTGGAGAACTGTTTCAGAATTTTATCCTTGCAATTTTACTCGGGAAAGTTTCCGGAAATCATTAAGAAAATCGGGCATCAATCTTGCGCTTATCTTCCTCAATTTTACACATCGAGCATTTTTTCAGGTCGAAAATCAGTGCAGTAATTTCTTTGAGTTTTGCAACCATATTTACGGATGTTGCAGTTTTTGGACAACATGCTTAGGGCACATCTTCATTAAAAAATTACACCACTTTTGCATTTCTTTCATCATCGAGTAACTGATGAATAATTTCATTCCGTTCACATTTACATATTCGTATGCCACTATACAATGAAAATATAGGGCAGTATTTATTCAGTGAAAAGTGATCCAACCATTTGAGCGTTAGTGTACATAAATAGACAGCGTTATCGAGCTTGAATGAATTAAATAAGTATTCAAGCGAGATATAATCTCAGGTGCATTTATATTTGAACGCCCCTCGTACATACATGTACAGTATTTGGATCATTTACTGCATAAAAAAGCAATAATTGGAGATATAGAAGAAACATACCTCCACACAGAGAGAAGGGGGGGGGGGGGAGAGAGGGGGGGGGGTATTATAAAATAAATTAAAACTAAACTTCATATTAAGGTAAAGTCCCTGTAATGGTTCCGCTACATTTCGGACTTCATGGCCTTTCACGGAGATAACCGAGGTTTCCTAATGTTTCATCAGAGTACCTTGGTTATCTTAGTAGAGGTTTAAGTGGTCCAAGACTTAGCGGAACATTACAGGGACTTTACCTTAAGTTTGGTTCTTTACTTAAAGCACATGGGGTTTTAGCTAGATCTAGTCCTCCTGTTATAACAGACTGTGAATACTAGTAATGATCGAATAGCCACTAATATAACAAGTAGTCGTGACGAAAATACAACAGCAACAAAAACAAGATTTCTCGCTGATGCAACATGGTACTGAACGGTTCTGTCAGTTTTTGTCTAATTCTTTTGAATGTATCAACATAAATCTAACAATCCGCATATAAAGCCATAATGAAAGCCGAATTATGCATGAAATAAACAATCAGTCGATGTAGAAACGTATGACGGAATCCCCATCATTTTGTTTCAATAAGACGGACACATGATGTATGCAAAGTTAACAGCTACTTTTAATCTATATCAGAAGATTTTTTTTTTTAAATGAAAGACTCGTTGTCTCCGAGGGTCGCAAGTGTGTAAGGGGGTCAATAGATGAAACAGAAAAAAAAATGTTTTTCAGTACTTTTCTGTATTTTCTGATAGATGCAATCTTTTTACACTTAAAAACGCAGCTGAAGGTAAAGTCCCTGTAATGGTTCCGCTAAGTCTTGGACCACTTAACCTCTACCAAGATAACCAGGGTATCCTAATGAAATATTAGGAAACCCTGGTTATCTCCATGAAAGACCATGAGGTCCGAAATGTAGCGGAACCATTACAGGGACTTTACCTTAAATGATGGTACCCTGTAAAAAGCCTCGCGGATAGGGCTATCGCTATACCCACGCAGGGTCTCTGAATCTACTGTAACATATCAAAACTACCTTATTTGTTCTATATACATAGCTAGTATGCACTTTTTAACAATGAACCGCAGTCTACTAAAAAATGAACAGGTTTGGTCTGGTAAAGTGCCAAATATATGTAGATACATGCACACGTAGAGTTAATGTCCTCTACACGGACAAGTGCGTACATGTAGCTGGTCGTGTGTCACTATATATGTGTGTACGTTATTTTATTTTTTATTATCATTATTGGTAGTAGTAGTTTCAATATGCATGTATACTAAAAGGACAAGAAAATACACCGGTATGATTTTTTTTATCAATCAACAGTCTATTCGGTTTCTCTCTTTAATTTGTATTAATTCATCTTCTTAACATTTTGGTTGATTTGGATTTTCACTTTTAATCCTAGACAAGAAGAAAATTTCAGTGTGTTTCAAGCCAAGGATCAAATACTACAAAAGTGTGGAATAAGGTCCTTACAACTGCTGCCTTATCAAGACGCTCTGTAACCGTGAGGTCGTAGAAATGATACTGGTATAATTACGTATCTTATCAATAATGATAACCAGTAATTGATTGCTAGCAATTTCTATAGCAGAAGGAGAATTATCTCCTTTGTGCATCAGGACTAGATGGCCAAATGGCAGAATAATGTGACTTGGGACAGTAACATGCTTCTTGTGAATACGCATTTAGACAGCACTCTACCTTTTTCATGCAAACTAGAACTGTTACAAAGGTGACTTATATCCTCGCATAATGCTTTTTAACAGTATGGAAGTATGTTGCAAATGGTGTCAGCAGTTACTATTTATTTAATTAAGCAAATTTTCTAAGTAAAAGATGTCTGTAATGTGAATAAATTCTAACCAATTCTTGTATAGAAGAGAATCATGTTGAAAAGACATATAAATATATCATCAAAATATAGCCTTTCATGCAAAAACTTGAACCTTTACTATCATTTACCTTTCACACAAGCGACGAATTGCCCAAAACGTGTTTAAAATATTTTATTCCTGATAGACAATACATGTAGTAAATTCTAAATTAGTAAATTCTGTATTTATAGTGGATAATATATTAGGTAGAAAACAACCTTTCATATGGTCCACATGAAAGAAAAATTTAAATATTTACAATATACCTTGACCTCACCCAGTGGATGATCAAAGTTTTATTTTTACACAAGCTTTACATGTTCCAAAAAATTCTGTTTTGGGGACAGCGGTAACAAAAGCCTATTTTAAGTCGTTGTAAGTATTAACATTCGTTTGCGTGTTTTTCAAATAACAGAAATACAGTCGGTGGGAGTTTAAAAACAAGCAAACTAACTTATGAAAATTGTTCTATTACATATAAATAAAACAAAGAGAAAAGTCCAATAAAGAAGAGCATAGTCATTGCATCATCTTCAAGAAAAATATCATCAGGTGCGAGATTCAAAGCTCTAAATAAACTTAAATGAATATATTACTCCTTAAATAAAAGTTTTACAGAATGTTCGACACTAGAAGTGACCTACTTGTCATGAGCAGGAAGACTACCCGCGGGCCCGAATGGTCCTTACACATGTAGTGAGATGATCTCATTATCAGGTTAAATTGTGGAAGAAAAAAAAAAGACAATACAATACTCAAACAACAATTGCAAGCGTGTGTCAACAATACGTGATTAAGTGAATTACAAAGTATATGTAGTTGATTATTACTTGGGCCAATGCCAGTTAGACCGACTATAATAATAAACTGGAAAAAAAAACATTCCTTTTTAAAGGATATTTTTTATAAATGTCCAGATAATGCGACTTATTGTTGCATCATGCGACACCATACCACAGTGAGTGAGCACTGTATCTGACATTTTGTCTATGGAACCTTACAGAAAACAGAAAAAAATGGTCCTGATCTAGAGAATTTATGTAGATCGAAATACACCACGGTCATCTCATGAGGCTCTGACAGTAAGTACTGGTAAATCAAAATACTGGTGAGAAAACGAATCATGCATAACATAAATAAACATAACATAATTTGGTCCCCATATACAGCTCGAAGACAATGACAAAAATCAACAGATCCTATCCAGTAGGCTATTAAGTAAACAAATGACACAAAGAATTAACAAATTGTTAAAGAAAAACAACAGAAAAATCGATTATATTGATCTAAGACAACTACAAAACAAATAATGAAACTGGGTTTTGATTTTATGAAAGCATTTGGTTTACACCGTTTATTGATGCAAATGTTTTAACCTGTAGTAAACCTGTTTTTCAACATACAGGAAGAAAGTCATCATGTAAATAGACCCGATTGTTGATTTTAATCTGACCCCCTAAAAGGGGCTATTGAAAATTTATCAAATAAACAACCCAAAACAAGGTTTTATCACAGGAAGGGCTTTGAAAAAGGAAATGTTAAATATTGAACAGCAAGTATCACCCCGACGTGATTCAATAATAGGAGGGTGGCGGGGGGTACTCGCTCTTGGTTTCCATGGGAACGTTCCCTCCTGCAGTGTAAGGAGGCGGGGGCGCAGGAGCACCAGGATAGGCGGTCGCTGCCATGGGTTGAACGGGCTGGGGTCCGAACTGTTGGCCCGGCTGGGGGCCGAACGTCTGGACGGGCTGTGTGGCGACCACGTTAGAAGACATGCCAGCCTGGATGACGACCACCTGGCCCGGCTGATTGCTGTAGACGTGGCCCGAATCCCCTGGATCTACGTCGTCCACCTTGTTATTGTGGTAGTATTCCACTGAATAGAACAACCACAAGATTAAATTTCAGTCGCCTTACATGTTTTTTAAGCACCCTGCAATGGTAAAAAAATTCCTTTTTCCGAT
>CM037792.1:48287772-48337772 GCA_021229015.1 Solen grandis | reverse complement strand
TAATTACAATAAATGTACTTTTGTGCGAACTGATCCAGTTATTGCTGCTCCGTATTATCTAATAATTTGAACCGATATCAGTGTCATTTCCTTGTGTAATTCTTCTGCTGGAGTCAGTGATGACCTTATAACTGCTCTAGATTTGCTAGTTCTTTCCGTTTGTGTGATTTGTTTTTGTAGTAAAACGTCTTCCACTACCGCTTACTGGTTTTTGTTGTATGAAGAACGTCTAGATTGATTCCGGGGCCGCCGTGGCCGAGCGGTTACAGTCGTAGATTGATTGCTTACGGGTATACCTCAACCACACCGTAATTAAAATCCTTTTAGACTTAACGGTGGATCTTGTCGAGAACGGAGTGGTGACAAATGCCGCAAGAAGTCCGTAGTTCACACAAAGGTTTGACCACATCTGCCAGGCGCCGGATAATAATGAAAGCGGCCATCGTTGTTCTTTGATACATAGACTTAGTGGAGGTTCGAACCAGTCAAACATTGTCAATAACGTACAAGTGCGAATGTTTAATGAGCATTGGTAATTAGACACAGCGTGTGAAAACATTTTCATGCCTTTGACCCAAGTGTAGCTATATGTTATTACTATAGGTTCCTATAAAACTGTCTCGTCACAATGTAAAACAATCGGTTTTAGTTATCCCCGATTTCTTTCTTAGAGTTTACAGCGTCCGTCTTGGGCGGGGTTTTTTGGTTCGATACCCAGCCGCAACATATCAGAGTCGTAAAAATGATGCTGGTAAAGCACTCTTGCTTGGCGGTCAATATATAAAGGTAGTTCCGGGACTGGTTAGCCCGGTGTTATCACGCCACATGTCTATGGCGTGATACTGCAGCGTGGCAGCACCATATTTGTCTCAATTAGTCTCCAAAATGACTGAAATACTGTCGATGGGACGTTAAATCCAACAAACGAAAAAACCAAAGAAACATTGTTATGTTTCAAAGGTAGGTACAGAGAATACGAATGCCTGAAATCAACATGTTCACGTGTATTGATAGTTCTTGCAATGCTCATGCTAAGATACGTTTGCATATACCCTATGTCTGCAAAATCATTGCATATATAAGGCCTATTCCCGATTAGTTAATGAGTTGCGTGTTATGGGTGATATTACTTCAAATACATGTACTGACATCTCAACTACCTCTCTTTTGATGAGGAGAATAGAATATTAGAATAGAAGTTGATGGCAACAATTTGTTCCTAATTCCAGTATTTGCAGATTCTTCAAATTGGCGCGAGATATTTTCAAATGAGTGCTAGTGCTATTAGATAAAGAATTGTACGTGCTGATACAGCGTCTGATCAATCAAGGTTTTGCAAGGATCCTCGCATGATTTGTGCCAAAATTAGAAAGGACGATAGATTCGACGGCAGTGTTGATTTTGTTTATGGTTTAAGGCTTTTCTCTACACTGGATCTACGTTCTGGGATTTAGTATAGAGAGACAAGCTGATTTCTCTAATGGTAATCTAAGCTTTTACGAATATAAAAGGATGACATGTTCCAGCGACTTATGGCTGGAGTTCTTAACTTCTGAATGATCTGTATGGTAATCCATTAATGGTTTAAACAGATGATATGTATTGCCGTCTGCAAATCTTGATGCTATGGCTTATCACAGGTTGCCGCTCTTTCTCCACATATGATTTCGACATTGTTTATAAGTCGGAAAAGTTGAACTCAGATTGAAATGGGTTAAGCTGAATGCCTCTGATACATTTAAAGCTATTTGCCCTGGAGTAATTGTCGTTCGTTCGGCTGTTTACTTCTGTCCCTCGGATAGATTCAGTTTGGCTTTCTAGGCAGATTGTGTTCATGAGAAGACTAGTTACCGATCGTGATTATTGAACTCCTTAGAAGTCGTTTTCAGTGTCGGAAGGATACCAAAAGAGTTGTAGTTTCTGTTCCTTTAATTTATTCGGATCAAAGTCGAAATTTTGAAAGCAAATTTAATGATGAGTTTTGTAATCTGGCCAATAAGAATAAGGCTCCGTTTCACTCTATGGTAAGCACTTGGCTGAACGATTAATAAGCACAAATCTGTGCCTGCGTTGAGCTACCAGTATATATAGTTCAACATGAGATATGTAGGGGACGTCAGGACTTTACACGAGGAATCTTTTATTACCTTTTGTTTGTAATCTGGGAAAGAAAGAGACTGTGGAAAAACCGAAACCGGTTCGTTGACTCGGGATTCCTTTTGCAGCGTCCTCGTATCCTATTTATGTTTGGAAATGTCAAGAGACAGTTACACCATGTGGAGATATCTGCAGAGAACGCCAATTTTATGTATTTGTTTCATGTGTTAATGTGTCTTATTTGCTCCTCGTAGTTCGTGTAATGTCACTTTTTAATGTAAGGTTCTCTTTCAAACCTGTTCTTTGTCCAGTTCTTTTGTGTCTGGAACCCTTTAATACTGTATGGTATATTTAAGTGTATCTTACACATACTTATTTCTGCGACCCCAAAGAATAATATTTCTTGACATGACTCATAAATATCACTTGAATCCATTTTGATTGGCAAATACGATATGCGTTAATGGCAATCCAGATCATAAGTGTCCCTAAAATTTTGAAAAAAATATCAAGTTAGAGACTTAAAAAACTTGTAATATGTATTAACTTTTTAATTATTATTTTCGTTTGATAATTTATAACAGGGTTATGTTTAATGATAATGCCTACAATAACTGAGTGTTAAAGTTACCATTTTCTGTGTGCGCCAGTACATTCATTTTTTGCGGAAACATGTTAGCAAAATCAAAGTACTTACCCAATATCATTAAGGCTGAGATATATCATAAGTCCCAATTTACCTAAACACTTCTTTATGAAACTTAGCCTCGATTGAAACACTGCGTAAAATTCAAAATCGTCTACTATAGGTGTGTCCCTGACCAACCCTGTTGTTTCGATATTTAAGTTAACAGCATACTAAGACGTATTATGCTTAGAGGTGCAAATATCAGTAGCTTTTAATCACTCAAAACTCAATATGCATGTCAAATGTTTGTTAAAATACAATTATCAAACTTCTAAACGCCCTTTTTATCAAAATCAATTTCAAGAAAAGCTTAAAGTTTGACTCTTGCCACCCATCGTTTAGAGTCAGATATGAACTTGTCTTCGGAACATATACTTGCTCATAGGTATACAAAAACATCGTGGTTTATGACACTGAAACAGTTTCATAGCTGAGTGTAAAAATACGGTTGCATACAGTTTTTCATACTAAACGCCAATCTCCATGCAGAGTTGTCGTTCGTTCCTCACTAAACCATCTCTGCAATGGGCTCATTGACAAGAATCTTGTCAAAACGAAAAACCATTATTTAGCGTCTATTCAGGTGTATTTTACAGATGTTTAGAATAGAAACATTGAAGGTTTTTTTTTTCAATCATAATAAAAAGTATGGAAAAAAAATTTTTTTATTATGGGATTATTTCCTACCTTATTATGCAGATGGGAACAATCCACAGATATGAATAATTAAAAATCAACCGAATATCGTACTTGTCTATGAAAATGTGCGTCATTGCGACTAGAAGCTTGTGCTGAGAGACAAACATCGTGAATTACGTGAGATTCAAAATGTCAACAACAGTCTGAACAGTCACAGTCTCTATTTATAGATTGTGCAATTTGGAACTGCTTTCTGAGCCCACAACAGAGGTGAATTTATTTTCTCCCTCACTACGTTCGTCCGATAATAAATTATTTCTTTACTAATAGTAACACAAACGAGCTTTCATAGGAGGCGGTCGTTTATTTTCGAAAACAAAAATACATTTAGCATTGGTCAGCAAGAAAACAAATACCAAAATCGGACAAGTAAATATTACATCAATGATTTATGGTCCCACAGCCTTGCCTAAAAGCATAATTAGTATAAATAAGTCAAAAAGAAAATAAATTAACCCTTATCCTTGTGATGCTTACTCGAAAACGAACGACCTTCGAATGCCATACACGGGCTAATTCCCGCCAAAACTGATCCCGTGCCACACTGGCAACCCGCAAAAAGCGTGACAAAAAGAAAAGCAAGTAATATAAGCCGATGTGTAAGAGAGTGACTAAACGCACGCCAGATATGGACTTGTCTTAGGACCATATACCATGCTGTTCACGTGCAACTCGTTCTGCAAATAGGTGTACGTGATCATCGTGGTTTGTGACACAAGTAGATTCAGCTTACGGTTACATACAATTTGGCATACTGGACGCACGCCAGGTTTAAACATAGTATCATACCGTATTATCTATCTAGCTATCGATCTAACTTTAAATCAGATACCAAGTAGACGTTTAGAAAAAAATCATGTAGTATAACAGAGACACCACTAAAAATTTGGATAACAAAATTGATATCAATTGATGGTTTTTCTTATTTTCATGCAAACTGGATTTATAGGAGTACGAACTTCGTGAATTCAGCTTTTGGACTTCTTATGACATATTCCATAAGTGAAGAGTTCGAGTATATATGCACTTGGACGCCAAAAGGGGAGAGGAGTGTTAGTAACATCATCAAAGGTAACGTATGAGAAAACTCTTTAGGTTTTGTTTCTGTAATGCATTACCTCCAATTGAAGTGGATCTGTAGACAGGCTAGAATAACTGTCGGCTGCTTTGAAACTGAGGGTTGTGGGTTCCAGTCCCAGATGGGTCTATTTTTCTTTATTTTTATTTTCTTCTCCGGTTATTATTTTTGTATCGGTCAGATCAGATGTAGAAAGAAACAAGATATGTCCGAAAAACAGTATGTCCCGTCTGAGCAGGTCAGATTTCAAATAGTTGATGTCAACTGAAAGCGTAATTGAGTGGAGTAAGTATGTCAAATAATAATAATAATATACTTAATAGTAATAAAGTAATGCACAAGTCAAAAAAGTCTTTAAAAAAAAGAAAAAGAAAAGACCAGGCGGAGTTGTGTTTCGTTATCATTACATTTCAGCTACCTACTATCTATATTTTTACCTTGAATAGTTAAGGAGTTATTATATCAAATAAATAAATAGAGGTAATAAAAATTAGACTAGACAGAGTTGTGGTTCTTGGTTACTGAACCACTCCTACTTGATATCATTTTATGTCCTTACGTTGCTTTGTTTATGAGTTTTGCTCCCAACAAAACGTATAAAAATAAAGGAAGATAATAAAGAACGGACTCTGTAGAGTTATGGGTTTTGGTCATTGCACTTTTCCTAGCTGTCATATACTCATATATGAATTTTCAAGTCAGTACTTTGTAAAGTGTTCAAGTATATAGTAAATAGTTATCTCTGGACAGAAAATCGCTGTAAAATTTATAAAGGGAGATTATTAAAACTTGGGCCAGTTTTCTTAGTCGCATACTATTCGTATATGAAGTTTCAAGTCAATACCTTGTATAGTTTTAACCGGCAAATGTAAAAGTTGCTGACATACCAATAAACAGACAGGGCAAATAATATGCCCCGATCACATATTTCGTAGGCATAAAATTGGTAAGTTTTGTCTATTATTTGTATAGGTATTTCAGTATGCTGGGGTCATGTAGGCCTGCCACGGTAAAATAACGTTTGATTTTATGTACTGGCTTTGCTTACTAAATATCAAATTATGTCATATATTTTTACGCCCCCAAATGACGGAACGTATTATGGAATGACGCTGTCCGTCAGTCTGTACGTAGACATTTCGTTTCCGCGCGGTAACTTTTGAAGGCCTTCATGTACTGAGTTCATTTTTGGTATGCAAGTATAGCATCAGAATATAGGATGGCAGTTCGATACTGGTTACAATCTACTGATTTGTTATAGGGTTATGTGCTCCTTATAGTCCCTTATAGTATTATTTATATGTAAAATGATTGTTTCAGCGCAATAACCTTTGACCGGTCTACGTCATGTATTGCATTCGTATTTGCTACGTAAGGATATAATATCAAAACACGTGATAGGTTCAATTTTAATCAAAATCCACTTAAGAGTCATTCATAATTATTTTTATTTATCTTCTATTACTTATAATAGAATAAGTTGTCGTTTATCCCAAAGTATATATTTTCTCCATATTTAAGTAAGATCATCATTCATGATGTACATGTTTGTAACAATAAGTTAACAACAAAATTGCTTCATATTAAATCAGTGCTGTGTATTAGGATACCCTCATATGAATTTGTAAGGCCTGCCCGCCTCATCGGTGATATTGTTACATTTTCATTCAACAATGAAATGTTTCAAATTTTGAAGCCAGTCCCTAATTATATTTTCATTACAGCCAGTGCGATTTTAAAGAATGGACATTGTTTAAAAATGAGCTATGAGTATGACAAATATATTTAAGAAAAATATAACAAATATATCTTTTCTTTTCGGTCCTGTTTCTGTATTATTTAAATGAAAATGATATACGTATTTCTTATAAATTTCATTTTTTTATTTTTTTATTATTATTATTATCATGTTGTCGTTTTTTGCACATAGAGTGTGTCGCGAGGTAGTCCTGGGGAATTGGAGGACTCCTCGGACCTCTATTGATTTTAGGGATTCATCTGAAAACTAGAAGACGAAATACCTTTTCAGTATCTTTGAACTGAAAATATTTTCGCCTTTGTTTATATACTGACCGCCCGCACCGCGGCAATGAATTAGGTTCATGGGTTCAGCGAACTGGTCTGTGGTTCTAAGAATTGCCTCCCAAAAATGGTTTGCCGCCTGCAGAATCACTTTCCACAAATGGCCAGCTCGTATTGTTTGTTATTTTTGTATCATGCAAACTCAGCATGGTCCGGACAGTGGAGTATTCTTATGCTTGCTGCCCCGGCCAGCCAGGAATGTGACCTTTATCTCTCTCTACCCTGTGTATACGTGGTCAGTTTCCCCCTGATCTAGTTTCATTTTCATTCACCTATTTCCAGGGTTGAGACTACACGCATACATACTTTTTGTATGTTGCTATTGGATGTCTATTGTTTGTTACTGTAGGCAGAGTATATATATGTCCTATTGTGTATAATTTTCCGTGCTACGCTTTATATATTGGCTCTTTATTGTATTTGTATATAAATGAAGTATTATAAGACCTATCATCTCCCCCTATGCCTATTTGAAAAAAGTCCTCTTTTTTTTTCCTCAATATAAATGCGTACTACAAAATGAGTACATAACAACAATTATGATATATAATATACAATGACAAACTACATCTAAGCATAAAATTGCGGCAGTATTCTGAAACACACAAACTTTCCCAATACAAATCATATAATAATAACTGCCAGAAATACAATACTAAGAAAAACAAATGGCATAAAAGTATGGAATATTGAGTTGTCAAAAACAAGAGATATTATTGTTTTAATTATCTAATGAACCATATTCAAGCGAAAAATATCAATTATTTCGTTTATGTTGTTGTTGTTTTTTTTTAAGTAGCTTGAAATATTCAGAGTGTTCCGTTAATTTCTCAAGATTCCATTGCTCTTTTATAAAGGCCATTTCTACAATTTATATGTATTAACAATAAATAATAAAATGAACAAACAAAAATACACCATAGCACTGCACACTTCCCCACACGAGAGAGAATATTTATAATCGCTTTTAACGCAATTCGCAGATTTATAGGACAAAATTATTGTCATACTATAAGATAATAACATCGGTCTGCAATCTTTGTTACACATATATATAAATATAGTCGTATTCTCTCTGGTGCTTAGAAATAAAATTCTCCGGAGATTATTATTCAATATTTGAATAATATTTGACATAATAAAAACATAATACAGCAGTTTTAACAATTGAAACCTTCATGTCAATGAAAAAAGCAAACCAAGCATTTCGATTGTTATCTTAACACAAATGTAGCTCAGTCTGTCCGTAAGGTGTAACATAACACCGTTGTTATCTCTGTTTCTTACTTTTGGTGCAGTGTGTGAGATAGTTATTTAGGATAGTCATCGTAATAAAGATAATGCTCAATTCCATGTTCACATTGTATGGATTCTTTAAAAAAAATTAAGAAAGATACCAGAAGGCGATACGGTTTTTGGATAAGATATTCTAATCTTGTGGCAACAATAGTATTCCATATGATAAAGTGTTTATGACAAGAGCGTACCTACGGTAGTAGTAATAGTATTCATGATTGTTACAACATGGATGTTATCCTCGTTCGTATCGGTGTATTTCCGCTATAGATGAACTGGTTAAAGTAGCAGTTTTTTTTTTCTCTTCTCATTCTTTTCGACTTCAAGCAAAGTGAATTAATGAGAGTTTATCCGTTCCTCATTTATCTAGTATTTCCCTAGATGTATGTTCAAACATTTCGTATTTTGGAAGTGAGATAGCTATTTGCTCCATTATATTATTACTTGATAATACATTATCTATTATCATGCCATTAAAATATGATCCTAAGAGAGGTACATTAATTAGGTAAAGGACGTTAACTGTCCTTTCCGTTTACACAATTCTTGAAATTGTGATTTGTGATTTGATTAAAAAACCCTTAAATCTTAATGACAAGGGATTGTTATTATACCAAACTCACAATTTTCTTTTCTTTTCAATACAATCACTCGCAACGGTCGATTGTATTTATGCCATTACCGTCTTGAAGCACGGTTTCAGCATATTCTTTACTATTTACCATAGTTACATATGGTGTTGATATTCGATTTATCGTCGTAGCGATATAATTTCGAATAACAGTTTGACTCATTAGCCGAATACATTAGATTTCCTTTTTTTATATAAAATAAATTGTCCAAATTCTTCGCAATCCATGAGGAAATCTTCACCTGATACCATAAACGAATGATCAATTTCGTTAATAATGAAATACCATGGATTTGATGTTAAAATATTGGCATCATTGTTCTTGATATCCTCATTATCGGGAATAGGAAATTGTTCTATCTCGTATATTCGAAATTTTCCTTTGCGAACTATTGGAAAAATATTGATATATAAACGGAATCTTTATATTGGCCGTAGACACATTTTTCGTAATAATACGAAGCTTCATGTGAAATCAAATGGTAGTCATTTGAAATTGAGTCAATCTTCTCGCAGATACATAATGAATCATTTCATTTTTTATCTGCCGTAATAATATACAAAGACAATTGTCATTATTTAGTTATTTATACCTATTACTTTATTTATTTGTATACGCCATCATCTCGGCGAACTTTTCTGTATATATCATAATTACTCTCTCTGTTTATACATGCGCATATTTTTTTCTTTAATTATTTCCCGTCTGTGATTGACTATTTTTCTTACGAATTCGTCAACCTTTTTCCTCTTTTTTTTTCCTCCTCATTCAATGATGAGTACATAATTGGCTAAACACGTTTGTAACGTCGTTTATCTCTGCCATTATAGCGTATCCGTGTTCCATAGGATAGCTCACTGGCTTAATAGCTGTGCTAAACACCTATGTACCTTAATCTCTTACATATGATAATGCTTTTGATTCGGAGTATCAAATGAAACCGCCGGAAGTATTCCATTAAAGGTTCTAAACAAATAGCGTTTCAATATTTTGTATCATCATTTTGTAGATGTGTCTCAACTTCCATTACTAACGGATGTCCATTAAATGTCTATTTATTTAGCAAAATGCTACTCAATGTACCTTCATTGGAGTTTTTTTTTTCTTTTGCCGCGGTAACCGACGAGTACCCTATTGATAATACTATCATTAATTACGCTTGTCCATGATAGAATATAATATCATATTATTTCTTCCCTTTCTTTTTTTGTTTATTTGATTTGTTGATATAAAATTGTCTGATCAAAGCATCACTTACGTCTGTATGCTTAATCCAAGTGTCTTTATATTTTTTGTTTGACCACTGTACTAAGAAGTATTTTTCATTATCTATGAATTTAGCCTTCTTCAATCTTTTCGCTCTGTACCATTTTTTATTATCTTGTTTATCACTTTGGCTAGTTTTATTACTGGTATCAGCCGTATGGCTGTGCGAATTCAAGTCTTGGGTCTGTTGTATTTCAGGAGTTGTGTTTTGCCTGTCCTGAAGTTCACCATTTTGTAAATGGAAATAACCCTTGTCCTCAACCGGTTGCCTAAGATCTCTAGGATCTATGAATTCCTTTAATCGGTTTATATGTACTGGTGATTTGATTTCTTTGTTTGTATTTATATTTCGTAGGATAAACGTGTTTTTGGGTTTTAGTGATATAGTATACGTCCTTAGAAAATTTTCTGTATAATTTCTAGAGGCATCTTTTGGAATTTGGTTTTGTTTTAGTAATACCAGATCTCCTAACTTAAAATACCGTTGTTTAGATTTCTTATATAATTCATTTTTTGCTTGTATGTTTTCGTTGCACAATTTCCATATTTTTAATCTATCCGTTAATGCTTCAACATAATGTTCTGTCTTAGGTTTTGGTTTATTTTCAGTGAATAGTAAGGTTGTGATTGGTGAATTCATATGTCTACCAAACATAACCTGATATGGAGAATACTTTGTAGTATCTGCACATATTGTTGAGTTATATGCTATTTGAACAGAAGATAATTTGTCAGGCCATTCTTTTTCATCTAAAATTGTTGTTCTTAACATGCTTAGTAAAGTTCTCTGAACATTTTCCACTTGTCCATTTGTCATAGGGTGAAAAGAACTTGTGTTTTTCTTCTTTATTCCGAAAAAGCTGTACAGAACTTGCATTATGTTTCCGATAAAATTCTTACCTCTGTCACTTATTAAAATTTTAGGTGGGCCTAAAATTGAAAATATATGATGAAACATTTGTTCCGCTATCTCTTCTGCATTTTGTGTTTTTAATGGTAGAAAAATTGCATATTTAGAGAATGCGCAGATAGTTGATAACACATACTTATAGCCTTTGCTTTCTTTGGCAACGGTAATGATATCAACATGAACTACTTCCCATGGTTCTGATGGTATCGGCATTTCAGTAAGAGGTGCTGGTTTGTAGGTTGCGTCCCTTTTATTAACTTGACAAGATGTACAAGATGTTATGTAATCTTTGATATCTTGATACATTCTTGGCCAATAGTAAAATTGTCTCACGGTATAAAATGTTCTATCAAGACCAAAATGTGAATTATCATGTAGGGAATACAAAATATCATTACGTAACACTTTGGGTAAAGCTAATTGCTTAATAATAGATGTATCTGCTGCTTTCTTTCGTCTCGGTTCATAGAAATGCCAAAGAATTTCATCTGAAATTTGGTATTGATTGCTTTCATATACAATTCTTTTGGCTTGTTTTGAGTTTGGAATTTTTTTTGGGCATGACTTTTGTAGTTGAGCCATATCAACATCTTTATCATGATTTGGCATATGGCTAATGAAGTTGAAGGTATTATTTTTGTCGATATCGTTGGTAACGATACCTGATTCATCAGATTGACCTTTATCTGATTGATTGATATCTGATTGAATAACATTTGGTTCGTTGGTGTCAGTTATTGTCATATCTGTGGGACTGAGGCGTTCAATCTCTTTATTTTGTGAACTATTTTTTAATTTGTCTGATTCATGCGTTTCCCTTATCTTTTTACTTTGTGCTCTTGTTAGGGCTGCTAAAGTGCCAGGTGAAGGGGTTGTGTCTTGGAAGAGGTATTTAACATCCTCAATGCCAATATCTATGTCAGCGTTGACATTTTGAATTTTGTTATGGACTATTCTGCTAAGATAGTCAGCTGGGTTGTTGCATCCTTTATTGTACATTATTTCATAATCAAATTTTCTAGTTCAATTGCCCATCTGTACATTCTACTGTTCGTATTTTTCATAGTATGCAAATATGTTAATGCTTTATTATCCGTTAATATTTTTACTGGGACATTCCAAAGGTAGTGCTTACAATCTCGTAGGGCAAATATAATTGCTAATAATTCAAGTTCTGAACTGCCATATTTTCTTTCATTATCTTTTAATGATCTTCCTCCATATTGTATAACATGCATTTTATTTGACTCTTTATTCATTTGACATAAGATATAACCTGTCGCTATGGTTGATGCATCCGTAAAAAGCATAAATGGTTTATTGAAATCAGGTAATTGTAAGATAGGTTTTGAAACTAGTGCCTTTTTAAGCTTGTTAAAAGCGTCATCGTGTTCCTCTGTCCATTTATAAATTGAGTCTTTTTTCAATAGATTGTTCAGTGGTGCGCATATCTTAGAATAATCTTTTATAAAACGTCTTAGGAAAGTTGTCATTCCTAGAAAGCTCTTTAATGCTCTCTGATTTTTAGGTATTTGACATTTTTCGATTACCTGTAACTTTTTAGGATCAATTTGTAAAGTATCTTCCTCAAATACCATTCCTAAGAAAGAGATCTTAGATTTTGCTATTTCACATTTGTCCAAATGAAGTAGTAGATTAGCTTCTTTTAATGCGCGAAAAATTTGTTCCAAATGAACTACATGCTCTTCTATTGTTTTTGAAAATATGATTATATCGTCCATATAACCAATGCAAAATTTATATAAGTACTTTTGAAGTACTTTGTGTAAGAACATTGACCAATACGCTGGACTGACAAGTGTTCCAAATGGCAGACGCTTGTACGCGTATGCGTTACCACTACTAGTTCGAAATGCTGTGTATGGTATACTATCTTTACTTAAAGGCAGTGTGTGGAATGCATTTTTAATATCAATTTTGGAGTAAATTAAAAGTTTTGAGTCCGAAATAATATTTTTGACATCTTCCAATGTTGGTAATTGAAAATATAACTTCTTCGAGATTTTGTTCAACAGTCTATAATCGATACACATTCTATATTCTTGTTTCTGTGTTTCTGAAACTTTCTTTTTCTTCACTATCACAATTGGACTGCTAAATATAGAAGATGATGGCTCAATTATACCTTTGTCTAAAAGTTTTTTAATCTTTTTTTTTTTTGGGTTTACTTCGAATGGGCATCGAATTTGGTAACAATTCTATTTTACATTCAAAGTTTTTGACTTCCCCTACTTCTTCCTCTTTATTTGAAAAAATGCTTTCATAATTTTGCAATACTGATAACAAGTTTGGATTGTTTTTATAAGAATCTCCTATGTTTAATAATTTAGATATTCTTGAAAAATCAGATTCTAAAGTCGAATTGATATTTTTGGTTTTAGGTATTGAAAAGATGTTGTCTTTCCCCTCAAGTTTCTCGAGTTGTGCAATAATTGTGCCCTTTGTAATTGCCTGTCTTTCCTGTGAGTTGTTTACAAGAGGTAACAAAATGGTTTGATTTTTATTTTGTCTACATAGTATGTCTGTCGGGCAAGTTTCGCTCTTGCTAGTTATTATGAATGTATCATTCCTAAAGTTATTTCCGATGTGAATTGGAATTTTACGAACTGAGTTAACTGATAGCTGTATCTTTTTATTGGCAGTGATGTTATATATTTTATTATTTTGCATTTTAGTTTTTAATACATCCGGAATACAGAATTTGCTTTCTCTAAAATTTATAAATGCATTAAAGTCCTTGAAAAAATCTACTCCTAATAGAACATTATGAACTAATCCTGAAATAATATAAAAATCATATTTGATAATTGTTTTGTTAATTTGAATTGGTATGTTTACTTTCCCTTGTACTGTATGTTTTGATCCTGATAAAGCTGTTTTAAATTGGAGAGATGTCGGTTTAATTTTAAAATTGGCGTCATTTACAGTTTCAAGAAATTCGAGACTTATAGCAGATATGTTACTTCCTGAATCTAACAGAATAGCTGTATCTCTGTTGTTTATTTTGCCTGTTATTAAATTTTCCTGGAAAGACGTTATTAAAGATATCGCGTGATTGTATCTTTTATGCGTTTTGTTTATTGTATTTCTTTGTTGCGTTTTTTCATTTTTTGTAATAAATTTCTGTTTCTTGTGCTTACATTTGCTCTGATCATTGACACCGTTCCGTCAACTTCTTGCTTTTAGACACATTTTTCGGAAATGACCGATTTTCTTGCAAAATGTGCATTGTTTATTTAAAGCTGGACAATTGTGGCCTTGATTGAAATTTTGTCCGCATCTATAGCATGGGTTAAATATTTGAACCCTTGGGTTAACAGTGTATTGATTTATTAATTTTGGTTTCTGGTATTCAAAAGGTATGCTTGTTTGTCTAAAAGGCCTTCTAAAGTTATTTGAAAAAAATTGTGGAGTCATGGTATTGACATAAGTTCTGTCATTTTTTGAATGTACTTCCGTCTTCAGCCCCTTAATTTCATCAATCAATACCTGAAATTTCGTATCAATAGTATTTACTGTCAACGCGTTTGTCATCTCGCATAACTTAATATATTTGCTTAATTCAGACAGTGATGTAGGTTCTTTCAGTAACACCTTTGTCCGAATATCATCTTGAAGACCATTGACCAATAGAGAGATTAGAATTTTCTCGTCCAGTTTGATGTCAGTTGCCATTTTTAATCCCCTTGTCATGTATTCGTCTGCAGTTTCTAACGGTTTTTGTTTAATAGAGATAAGATTATAGTCAAGTTCCTTAGTTTGAAATCGTTTGGCTAAGGCATTGACTGTCTCGTCAAAGTTTGATTTAACAGTTTCGGGTAAGTTATCATAGTATGTCTGAGCGGGTCCCTCTAAATAAAAATTTAAAACATCATTTTTGTGTTCCTGAGATACTCCATTTAACAGACAGAATTTATGAAATCTAGACAGAAAACTAGTAAAACTCTCGTTATCTCTACCTGTGTAAGGGATTAACTTAATAAATTTGTGAGGGTTAGACATATTACCCCGAAAGCTTGTTGGTGCTGAAGGTTCCAGATATTCCATTCTTGAAAATTCCATTTTATTGTCAATTAATTGTTTTTCTTCAAAACGGTCACTGGTATCCCTTTCTGTCACTGGTTCCGGTGTTTTAACGCTACTGTAATCCTCTTGTAGTTGTGGGCGGTCTGGGCGTGTAGATGGTAACCTCAGTAGATTTTCCGCAGGTGTTTGAATGGATTGTTCGTGGGAACTGTTAATCAGCGTTTCTGTAGGGTGCCGATCCGTGAATGAGATAGTGTACGGGTTACTTTCTCTTACTTCTTGATCTTGTAGCGGTGAAGAAAATGTTAGTTTCTTAATTAACGTACCGTCTCTCACTGTGCCGTCGATATGTGGGGTTAATTTAGGCGGATCATTTACACTTTCGCTTTGTGGAGGTGTTAAAAACGTACCCGAGTTTTTACTTCTAGAAGAGCCTAGAGTTCTGTAAAAATCCTCTCTAAGCTTTTTATGGCGTTTTTCAAGAGTTTTTATACTGTCTAAAATTTTAGATTTTGGCTTATTTCTAGGTGACCCGTTGTTGTCACTATTTTCAATATTGTCTATGTCAGACTGCATCTTAATGTATTAATTGCGTATTTGTCCATTTCTCGCTTTTTCTTTGACGGAATACACAAAAACTAGCTAGAAGATGTCAGTGACTGATAATAAAGTTTGCAGAACTAATCTGGTATGTGTAATGAAAGTGTTGTACCTTTGTTAGCCATGTTCTTTGTATCCGTCATTATCCATTTAGGTTAAAACACGATGTTGCGTCCGGGAAATATCCATTGTTGCGTTTCGTCCGGTAAAAATCACATTCGCCACATGATGCGTTAATCCGTGATTTTCCACCATTGTCAATCCGGGATTCTCCACCATGTGTCGATCCGGGATTCTCCACCATGTGTCACGAGGTAGTCCTGGGGAATTGGAGGACTCCTCGGACCTCTATTGATTTTAGGGATTCATCTGAAAACTAGAAGACGAAATACCTTTTCAGTATCTTTGAACTGAAAATATTTTCGCCTTTGTTTATATACTGACCGCCCGCACCGCGGCAATGAATTAGGTTCATGGGTTCAGCGAACTGGTCTGTGGTTCTAAGAATTGCCTCCCAAAAATGGTTTGCCGCCTGCAGAATCACTTTCCACAAATGGCCAGCTCGTATTGTTTGTTATTTTTGTATCATGCAAACTCAGCATGGTCCGGACAGTGGAGTATTCTTATGCTTGCTGCCCCGGCCAGCCAGGAATGTGACCTTTATCTCTCTCTACCCTGTGTATACGTGGTCAGTTTCCCCCTGATCTAGTTTCATTTTCATTCACCTATTTCCAGGGTTGAGACTACACGCATACATACTTTTTGTATGTTGCTATTGGATGTCTATTGTTTGTTACTGTAGGCAGAGTATATATATGTCCTATTGTGTATAATTTTCCGTGCTACGCTTTATATATTGGCTCTTTATTGTATTTGTATATAAATGAAGTATTATAAGACCTATCAAGTGACAAAGCGCTTCAAAAGAAACATAACTTCAGTTACAGATAGTAAAATCATTGAATTTTACTCTTTTTTTTTTTTTTCTTTTTTTTTAATATAAATGTTATCGGTATATAATATTGTTAAATGATGACTTTCACCGTGAATAATGAATGAATGAATGGAAAGTGATAAAAATAAAGAACTTCATCGGCCGGAATTTAGGTCAATTATTTATACATGATAGTTCTAGCAGTAATTTCCGGAAGCCTTGGAAATATAGGGCTCGTATGTTTTATTGTCCCAAAAATGAACATACCGTGCTTTGAGTGGTAAAGGCACTCTATCTTAGCACGAGAATTAACAAAATTGGTTACAAACATGGAGGTCGACTTTTAGAGTAATTTAAAATACGCAAAGGAAAGCTTGTGCAATAGTTTCAATTTCACTGATTCAAAATTATTCCAATATGTTGCCTTATTTGCCTTAATCAGAGAGGAATTTCGAAGATAAATTCCTGCAAACTTGGGCTCAGTTACATGGCAGTGTAACTAATTAATTTACGTTGCAATTGCTATTGCTATTGATTGCCATTACAAACAATTTTCAAATGTAAATAATTATTACTCAAAGTTATGTACCCTATTAATATTATACTGACGGGCAAAAGAAACGCCCCATTCCTGTTTGATGTCCGATTTTTCAGTATTCGTGATTTAGAATTACAAAAACTTATTATCATCTGCAAATTTGAATATTTTTAATTAAAAAATGATCGTAAAGAAATTATCAAATTGTAACAGTTTAAAAAAAAAAAACGTAATTTTAAATAGACCGGTCGGAGAATTTTCATTTCGAAAATCAGACGTTGGTGACGGTGGCGTAAAGTTAGAACTAAACCACGGTAGGGTCTACGGCAGGTAATCCCGCGTTCCCTTAGTCGTCTTCTAACCCTTTAACGACTTATTGGGCGACCACGGTTACCGACTACTAAACGCGACGTCGATTCCGCCGTCACAAACCTGTCACGCAAATGACGTTGACGTATGAAATTATCTTGTCTTACAGACGTCACACGAGGTCTTCCTGAACGTGGCCGATCGGCAAACGTTCCCGTAACTCTAACACGTCGAACAAGACGCCGAATCGTCGAACTGTGTAAAATGTGATCGATTTCACCACGCGTTAAACATACACGAGGTGCACGTGGAAATCATGAGCAGCCACCAGAAATGGACATCGGGCTGAAAAGAAGTGCACGATTTTTTCTTTGCCGTTATTGTCGGTCAATGTACATGTATACAGACTACATTTCACTAAAATTTCAATAGGTATGAGGAAAATAACGCCAAATTCCGTTGGGGCGCTTCTTTTGCCCGTCAGTATAAATTATGTTTCAAACATTTGCATGAGCAGCATAAGGAAAAGAATCATTAACATCTGAATGAATATATATACTTTCCCGAATGACGTAAAACCAATAAAAAGTTTGAACTGATTCATAAACATATGAGTAAACATAAACATAGCTACGAGGCGTGATTCTTTCACCATATTTTCTTTGCCATTCCATAAAGATCAGATCTAGAACATTTACAGCAAAGCGCAACCCTTCTACGATTTAGACATTTATAGCGTTGGTAACGTAAATATTATAGCGATCGTAGATCGTACCGATTCCAAATGCAATGTTCACTGGTGGGTAAGATATACGTGCACCTGTTTGCTCGTACCATAGTAACAAAAGATGTCTGCAATTTCCGTTTAGCTGCTTGCTTATTTTTTATTTATTTTATTTTTTTTTACATTTCTTAAATGAATAAGATGCAAAAAAAATCTTCTTTATATGATTTATTCAACATTTTATTATACAAGTTTGCTCGTACCATAGTTATACAAAAGATGATTCTTCAGACGAGCCCTTTTAGCCATGGCATTTTTTTTTTTCTTATTTTGTTTTACATTCTTTGAATAGATGCAAAAAAAACTCTGCAACGATGTGCAAGCAGAAAAAATATTAATGAAATGGAAAAACAATTGATGAAAATGTGTGATGTTAGCCAGTGAAGTTGAGCAATTCACGCACCTCTGACATAAATATGTCCTTGGTTAATCAATATGAATATGGCAAATAGAATTACATGTATGTCGCTCGACCCTCACAAACTCAACCTCCCGTTCATAGGTCGCTACAGTTTTAGAACTCGGTAAATCTGTAACAGAGACAATTTGCCAATTATGCCCAAAACACATAAAAATCGTAAAACTTTCAAAGGATGCAAACAAATATACAAGTCATGAAATCGTTTAAAATTGCAGTTTACCCGGAAATCGATACCGGTACCATCGCTTACATGATGATTCAACAAATCATCATCATCATCATCATCACCACCAGCTAAACTTTGATATATAACAATGTATTTAGTTTTTGAATAATTCAACATATAGGATTTATTCATTAGAACTTATATTGCTTATGTTGTACCCGAAGGTTTGTTTATTAATGTCCCATCACAGTAATTATAATACCATGTTTTATTTTGCAATGAGATAAACATATGTCACAATATCTTAACTTATATTGTTTAGTTGGAACGAAGGGTTGTTTATTTAATGTCCCATCGACAGTATTATAATCACCATGTTTATTTGCAAGAGATAAACAATGTGCACAATATCTAACTGTAGACGTACGGCAGGATACACTCACACTCATATCATCCTGACATCAGGTCCACCAGACGTTGATATGCCGAGCGTCAATAGCACCACGGCCTGATAGCAAATTATAATATAGAAATACGAATACCCCCACTGGCGGATTCAAGGGGTTCACCCAGCGCCTCACCCCCCCCCCCCCCCCCCCCCCCCCCCCCCTGTTTTAAATTCCGTTTTAAATTCATCAATCACACAACCCAGAAAAAAAAATGTACAATTTCACATCTTTGAATTAAAAATGTTTCCCCGGATCCCCAGTCCAACCAGAACTACACCCTTCTCACGGCTAGTTGGCAAAGCTTCTTGCCTAGTACAATTTTTTATATAGCGCCCCATCTAACCTGAATTTCTACCTTTCGTGCCTGTTGAATAATCTTCTATCATGCATCATGGTCTGATTGTCGTGCATTCTTGTAACATGTCACTGTATTGTCGATTTGGAATTATATTTCCTGTAGGAAATTCCTGCTTCCATTTTCCCGAGCAAACTTCCAAATAACCGGAAATAATTAGCGACAGTTGCGTTAAAAAAACACCGGTCATAACACGGAATGAAAAGTCTTAAGTCGTCGAGAGATAATAACACGTTTTATGAAGAATTCAGGTTTGGGATAATTAATGGTTGGACCATAAAAGACATAAATCATCCATAATTCAACTGTTAATTATAGCCATTGTCATACATGTTCTTAATGGTGCGTGCCAGCAACAATTTTGTTAAGATTCACAGCAATAGCCCCCGTGCATCAGGTACAGACTTCTGATAAAAGCCATTCATCCAAATTTCTAAGACTGAAAGGCTTGTAATTGAGACAAAAAAAAATCTGTGTTGTGACCTTTATTATGCATGTGTAGTCAAGGCTACGGGGATAGACGAGGTAAAGGAGTGCATTTTCCTATATCACGGTGTATAACCATATCGGAGGGCTCTCTGCAGAATCTTCTTGAAGAATATACTTTAAAAAGACATTCGATGGTCACATTATAGACGCAATCAAAGCAATAACCTGCTGAAGCATGTAGAAAGTGCCGAGGTTGTGTTCCATGTTGGTACATCACTAAACTGTTCGGTCGAGTATCAGGTCGCAGTCGCTGATAATTGAAAAGTTTACACGCATATTCATAGCTAAGATACTCTAATATTTGTGAATTCATAATATTGAGCAACTCACCTTTGAAAAGTGACCATTGGTCTGTTTCTTTCCCTTCCGTCTAGCGTTTGCTAATGTTTATGGCAGAGAATGACCGGTGCGAACGCAGAGAGCCTGCCGATATAGCGATTTCCGCAGAGAGCCTGTCGATATGGTTATGCACCGTGTATATATTCTATATAAACTTCCATCTTGGAAAATGAGTAAATTTCAAAACCGTTCGGGCGTGTCGGACAGGTAGTAGCAGACGACATTTTGACCTCTCTCCCTCTCTCTTTCTCCCTCTCTCTTTGCGAATATTGATTGGTTCTTTGCGACTGAAAATAGCAGGAAATGTTTTATTGTTCCTTCCCATAGGAAGGAACATCTATAGTCGTTCCTGGCTACTTGCCGGATATAATATTAGCACATGATGAGATGTTAGTCCGCTCAGTATTATGTGTGCTTCATGATTCTTATGATGAGACGGGATCCAGTCTGAAGTCAGGTGATATTAACTATAAACGTGATATCACGTGATGTGCGCCATTTATACGCCATTTTATCGACTATTTTTTAGTCAGTCTAGCAGGTGCGTGCAGGTTTAAATTACGGCTTCGTGTTGTCCCGATTAAGAAAACACGATATCAGCCTAAATTGAACTTAGCCCTATAAAAGTCCTTGAATTTCTTGCTTCATTTCCTGTGCTACCATGACTTTAAAAAAAAAAAAAACATAAGAAAGTTTTGACTTGGAGAGAAATGTTCAACCACCTACAGTTTGTCCTTTTCGTACTCTAAGGTTATCTCTTCCATATGCAAATGCTGAAAAACGGCTTTCACTTCATACTTCATCATTTAGAAATGCCCTGGAAGGAAATTTTGGTAAAAACTTGTAAAGATTAATATTGTGAAACTAGAACCGGGGAGCACCGGGATGAGCTCATTTGGGACGAGAGTAGCGCGTTTTGGAGTACCGGGAGGAGCGCCTTTGTTTCATTCATTTTCCAAGATGGCGGTTTATGTAGAATAAATAGGAAAATATACTCCATGGCTTAGTCTGTCCTCCCAGCCTTGACTACTTGCATGTTCCCATTGCTATACCGAATTTGTAAAGTTTCATAGCTAGATCTAGATCTATATTGCATTTTGGTTTCAGAGAAATAACACTCATTTAACTAGTCATGGTCAGAGTATTAGATAGCGGTGTATAGCAACTCTCACTTGGGAAGATGCACTTGCACATCAAAGCTGGAATACTTAAATCATTCTATATAGCATAATTGCTTTACAAGAGCGAAAGGTAAAAGGTCAAGGTCGCAGGGCGTTTGAAATAGGGGCCTTCTAAAACCGGTCTCCTCTGGTCTCCAATTTCTGAAACCGGCTGAGACCGGAGACCGTATAGGAGACCATCGTTTGCTCTACAATGTAGTAGCATTATTGGTTGATTGGCACAGTTTTTACCAGCCCCTCACCGCTGTGGGTTCGAATCCCAGTAGGGATTTTTCATGTGAGGAAGCCTTCCAGCTAGACTTGCGGTAGGTCGGTGGTTCTACCCCGGTACTTCTGTGTCTTCGGGGTCTTCCTCCACCTGTAATTAGCTGGACGTCGCTATATATGATTGAAATACTATCGCAGCGACGGTAAACCCCAATACACCAACAACAACAGTTTTTACCGAACAAGAATTATAAATACAAATTTTATTTCAATAAGATTAAAATTTCACTCTGTTGGTAACGTTACCGGTGTGCTTTTATCCAATAAGCTCCTGTGGGTTCGAATCCCGGTAGGGTATTCGGATTTTTCATGTGAGGAAGCCTTCCAGCTGGCTTGCGGTAGGCCTGTGGTTCTACCCGGGTACCTCTGTGTACTCGGGGTCTTCCTCCACCTGTAATGAGCGTTGCGCCCATTACGCACAATACGCATATGCGTATAAAAAAATCTGCGACCAAATCACATACCGTATCTAATTATTTAATATTGCAATTTTAACTGAAAGAAAAACATTTCATATTTGAAAAATCAATTGAAACACGATTGATCATGATCAGTCCTTCATAGAATCGAATATAAAAACGCACTTACAAAGGCCGGCAATGCTGTCTTTTGACTTTGTCATTGCTCTCTGTACTGTCAGCAGCCCACTTGACCTAATGAACCCACCATCTGATTCTATGCAAGATCCAAATTGTGACTTGGTGAAAGCTTTAGAGCATGCATTATCTTTACATGGTTTCCTGGGCGCGAAAAGAGATGACCTTGAGTACTTCAATCAGATATGGCAGAAATACGTGAATCTTTTTGAACAGCAAAACATTCTAGTTACCCGCCCGAGGGTCGTTACGCTAGGCAAATTCACAGGAACAACATTGCAGCAGATACTGTGAAAGAATACTGGAGGTTAAATTTGTAAATTCCATTCATGGACCATCTACTGACTGAAGTAGATGACAGGCTGTGTATTTCTCTTCCTAGAATGAAAGCGCAATATCTACTTGTAGTAGTATGGGGTCATGTCAATGAATAATGACAGAACACACACATCCGGGTATCCGATATATTTGAATATTCGACGGGTGAATATTGTTGACATAGAAGGAAAACCTATAAAGAGATAACAACAATTACTTAATTACATGTTAAAAAATAATATATTTATAACAATTTTTTATTAAATTAAAGTAAAATATAAGTTTGATTCAAAGGAATAAATAAAACATATTTACCAGATCCGCTCCTTATACAAAAAAAAGATACAACTAACGCTCAGTGGTAAGAGCAAGCTAATATGAAAATTCGTTCAGATCTACACAGACTCAAGTGCTAGAGTGATGTGAAGAAATATTACTTTCAGGGTGCGGCAAAATGCGCGGGTGTAAAATAAACTGACCAATCGCTTTCATTCAATTATTCGTGCCTACCAAACAATTTTGACAGGTTCTTGACTCGACAAAACTGGACAAAGGACGATCGTGGAACACCACTCAGTATGAACTATATTACATAACGTAGTGACATGACATGGACTAATAAAACAAATACACAAACACTAATACGTGAATTTGGCATTCTCTACAAACTCCCCCGCAGAGCTTAAATGTCTCCTGACATTCCAATCATAATTTAAGATATGGTCACCCTGCAAAACAATGATAAAATTTATTTTACATTCATATTTATCTTTTGTAAAGGAGGTCTGGAAAATAAATCATACATAATGAACGTTTATCATACACGTTTATCAAAAATAAAATAAAACAAGCAATTAAATACAACTTGTGTTACAGGAGTCTGAAATAACACATATACTATGTTTTTCAAACAATAAGTCTACGCCTACTACAACTTATTTCAAATACTGACAACTATACATAATAAATACGTGGTCTAGTGTCCTGTGAACATGCCCATTCACCATACCTATCTGGTGGACGACGCTGACGCCTGGGTCTAGGGACAGGAGGCGTAGGAGCGGAAGTCGCTGATATGGGCGGGCTACTGGTAGCACTCGGGGTAATAGGAAGTGAAGACGGTACGGAAGGGGGGGGGGAGTACCTTGAGGCAAAAGTTTGGACAAAGAGGGGGTTTGTACCCCGCTATCCTGAACTCTAGGGGGGGACTTTAGGCCTTAACTGTGGAATGATATAACGTTCAGTGGACGTCGAAGACTCGGAACTGGAAGAATCATCACTATTGGAATGAGACACAGCGACAGCTCGAGTCCTGGCCCAACGAACTGGTTTAGGTTTTTCAACAGCTTCCCCAGGTTCCAAAATAGAGACAAAAGGTAATAACAGATTCCTGTGTAAGGTCCTGATAGGTCCCTTACGGGTCTCGAGTTGAACCTTAAGCACTGGTTGACCCTCATATGGGATCTCAATGACCACGTAAGGATCCTTTTCCCACTTGTCGGCCAATTTATGACGACCTTTAATATTAAGGCGTCTTACCAAAACGAGGTCGCCAACCTGTAATCGATATTTGCGGACCCTGGAATCGTATAAAGCCTTATTTTGTGAAGCTCTCTTGTTGGCAGCATCTTGGGCAACTTTGTAGGCGTAACGAAGCCTTTCTTGGAGTTTTGAAACATATGAAGATGGTGAGATATGAGAAGAGTGTGAACTGGTGCCAAGATACGCATCGATGGAGAGACGAGGATGCCAACCAAACATTAAATAGTGTGGCGAAAACCCAGTGGAGCTATTTTTGGTTGCGTTATATGCATGAACCAGAGCAGGGATATAATCCTTCCAGTTCGCTTTTTTTCTTCGTTGAGAGTTCCAAGCATGCGCAGAAGGGTGCGATTGAACCTCTCAGCCGAAGGGTTTCCCATGGGGTGGAAAGGTGTTGTGCGCGTCTTATGCACGTTGGCCAACTTACAAAGTGCTTTGATAACCTGACTTTCAAAGTTTCGACCCTGATCCGAATGGAGCTGTTCAGGAAAGGAAAAATGAACAATAAAGTTTTCAAAGAGTGTCTTTGCAGTAGTGTTAGCTTTCTGATTCTTGCATGGAATAGCGAGTAAAATGATCTGTAATTACTAAAACATCTTCATAGCCTCCCTTAGAACGATCAAGTTTGAGAAAGTCCATGCAAACCAATTGTATTGGACGACTAGTCTGAATAGAATTCAAATTAGCAGCAGGAACATCGGGAGATTTACGACAGATACACCTCTTGCAATGTGATACCATCCTCTCAATATCTGACTCCATACCTGGCCAATAAAAACGTTGCCTCGCTAACCAAACTGGTTTGTCTTTACCAGGATGACCAACATCAGAATGCACACCCTGAAAAGCAACATACCGATGAGACGGTGGCAAGACTAACTGATCCACATTTTCTCCATCAAGGGTTGAAGAGCGATAAAGTATGCCATCGCGAAGGAAAAGGCGATCAAAATCGCGGAACAGAAACTTTAAATCTGTTGGTACATTCCTTCCCCCCTTAGGACGAGAACGACTCCTAAGGAGTTCAATAACCTTGGCCAGACGTGGATCACTGGCCTGTTCACGAACCCAGTCTACAGGACTTACAGCAGCTTGTTCAGAAAGTCGAACAGAGTCAATCTGAGGTGCAGAATTGCAAAAAAGGGTTTCGACGGCGGAATGAGTGTCCATAACACCGTGACAAATAGCCTTAACTGCATCTGAAAACAATCGAGGCATTCGACTTAACCCATCACAATCTGAATTCAACTTTCCAGGTTTGTAAACAATGTCGAAGTCGTAGGTAGAAAGAGCTGCGACCCAGCAATGTAACAGGTGTTGAAAAAATCATGGCTCGACCGGGACTCGAACCCAGGGCCTCAGGACTACCGTTCCTGCGCTCTACCACTGAGCTATCGAGACACTCATGTCTTATTACCTTTTGATTTATCACCAAATACCTGTACCCGGCTACATACTGTCACACAAAATCGGACAGCTTCCTCCTGAAATAATGGCGGATATCAAACATAAGTCTGCTCCATTTATTGACGGAAAAACAGTGCACACAAAACTTGAGGTATGGAAGCATCAGATATCACAAGGTGTTGTAAACGGAAAGCTAGTAGAAGCTGTTGACGCAACCTGTCAGCTTCTTCCTAATATACACGCCATATTGTAGGTGCTCATGGCAATACCTGTCTCGACAGCATCGGCTGAAAGGTCTCTCAGCGGCCTTAGAAGGTTAAAAACATACTTCTGCAACACAATGATCGAACAGCGACTGACTGGACTAGCACAGCCACTACTGCACATCCACCGCAGTCAAAGTACATAGACCAAGTACTGATCGGCTTTGACGTCTCAGGTCATAGACGTATCGTCCTTGTCTTTGCCAATGTTGCACGTGAAGATGCTTCTTTCGAAGACGAATAAATTCGTCCGCATAGACTCGGATCAAAATCATTGAATGCAGTTAATCTACAGTCACAGTGACTTCAAAACCAAAATACATGTGTAACAAAATATAAGAAAAAAAAATTAAAAACTCACAAAACATAAATAATAAGAATAAAATTACAAAAACAAGGAAAAAAATATATTAAAATCACTCAAAAAAACTGTCGCGGGGAAATCTGTGAGTGATTATTGCTCATCAAGGCCTGATGAGACCACCAGAGAGGTCGAAACAGTTTTTTTTTTCAAGAGCTATATATCGGAATATAGAACTCCAAGTGTCCAATGGTTGAGTTTATTAGCGGATAAATCATTTTAAGAGTGTAAGATATTTCTTGACGTGAGGTCGACAGCCCGTGTTTCATTAACTTCGATTTAATAGTTGGCAACTTGAGGTTAAAATCTACCAACACTTTTTTTGCTGTTGTTGCTATTTCTTCAAAAAGGAATATAAATTACATACAAATATATCGAAAATATTGCCCAGGACACGCCAGAAGCCACTATTTCATTTCTAAATTCTCAAATTTCGGAGGCCCCCGAACCCCCACCTGTGGGAGGGGATACCCCTCCCCATATCCTCCCCATATGTGTATAAATATTTTCAGTCTGGCTACGCCTATGCTGGACGTCGCTATATGATTAAAATACTATCGCAGCGACAGTAAACCCCAATACATCAACAAATACAATTTACGCCTAGGAAAGTTTGGAAAAGGAAACCTGCATGAAAATTATGTACATACATACATTTATTATAAAAGGTCTATCTTTAAATTTTCTGGCTCAAATACATGCAAATACAACCCAACATATTAAAATTTCGTGTTATACAGTGGTGCCTAGCGTGACGTCACTTTCAACTTGAAATCGTGACGTCACTGTCTTGAGAAAACTTAACCTGTGTTTATTGACATCTTTCCCCTTGTTCTCTTGAATTTATAATAAAAGGAAAATTATGTTGCCGTAGCTTTTTAGTGGCTTTGTACTTTGTTACTCGCAGCGTAGGAAAATGGACATCTCGCTCGACCTTCGGTCTCGCGAAATATCATTTTTCCCTACGCTGTTCCAAAGACCTATATAGATGCACGTATACTGTATATGAACATGACATAAAATATTCCTTTTTTAACATTTAAATGAAGCTAATGAATTAAGGATACTCTATCTGATACACATTCTTTATTTTATATAGTTAGTGAGATTAGCAAGTCTTCTGAGATTTGATTTTTTTTTTTTTTTTTTTTTTTTTTTTTTTTTTTTTTTTGAAAATGGTATAATGCATCCAAAAACTTGCAGTCAAGAGATATGTTTCGAACACACGTATGGACGAAAGTACATACACGCAGAAATGAATACCTCTTAAAATCATTGGATCATGTAACAAAAAACATGTATATGTTTACGTTACTAAATAAAATATTTGAATCTTGAATCTTGAATCTGTACCCCCTTGTCATAAATGGCGTGGTCATAAAAAAGGGGGGGTCAAGCAATGAGTGTCAATCAACCCGGAGGTAGGCTTAAAGGCAATATCGATCGGTATACCAGGCCTGAAAAACTGTGAATTTGTTATGATCGTTTATAATCTTCATATTATGTATTTATCCAAAGACTTTATACCTAACAGAGATCCTCAACTTTGATATATCAAGAGAAGCTGTCGATAAGTTACGTTTACGATGATGTGACCGCGAGATAACAAAGATGTGTACAAATGCTCATGAATATCATTTATAAATGTATTGAGTTTTCTCTTCAATTTATTGCCGATTAAACCAAAATATGTATGTCCCTCATTAGACTGCAAATATCTAATGAGTGATACGGTCTGTTAAGCATCTACAAGATGTTAAGCAGCTCAGTGAGATCTTTTTCAAACCCCGTTCACCTGTTCACCTTTTTTTTTCTTTTTACGTCAACAAAAAAGTGCTCTCGGACAGTTTCATTTCTCTTTTGAATATGTATTTGATTTATCGCAGCACTCCGCTGCGGTTCTTTAAAATCAAAATATTAGCAATTACTAATAGTTTATATGGTTTAACTTTTCTTGTTCAGTTTTCCAATGGAGCCAGATGATCATTATATGTATACAGCACTGATATTTTATATCAACTATAATTGGTTTCTTATATAGACATAATGTCATTTATTTAGATAAACCATCCAATACAGATAACCAGAGCCCATTTTATTTCCTAATGAATGTCACATATAGATCTATGAGTCATATACAATTCAGACAATAATATTTCTCATGAAGGTAATGACCCGAGAGATTTTTCCCTAGATCAAACAGTTGGATTCTATCTGTCATCTGTCCAAACAATTCAAATAAAGAGTTTCTGGTTATTTCAATTAAATTTAACGAGTGTTCCATGCGATTCAAATCCCTTAGTGGTCATAAAAAATTCCCATGCTTCACATTGACCTCGGTAAAAATATCAATTTGTACGTGTACCTGAATTGAATAAATCAATGCATCTTGTATTCTACATGTCATGTTTATAGCTCGACTATTAACTTCTACAATTGTAAATTATACTTTCTCTCCAAGCATGATGTTAATATAAGTATACAGGAAACCTTTTTTGGCCATGAAAATGGTGTCATTTTTTTCATGATTATTTGTCAATCATTCACCAAGGAAATTGTTAATTTCAATTTTTTACGGAAGCGGGAGGCCGTGGGCTTGATCATCGACAGCGACATGCCAAAGTCGTAAAAATTGCTACTGGTATAGCTCTCTTGTTTATCGCCCAGCATATAAGGGTAGGCCCAGAACTGGTTGGCCCGGTGTTGGGATGATAAGACTGGCTGTGGTATCATGCCACATGTCTACGGCGTGATACTGCAGTGTGGTAGTACTGTATCTGTCTCAAGTAGACATACTCCAAATGACTTAAATACTGCCGGACGTTAAACCCAGCAAACAATGAAATTATACAGCGGTACAACACATGAAATAAATTGTTAGATTGAATCTTATCAAGTTTTTTTTTTTTTAGTTTATTGTCCTCAAATAGAGACCATTAAAATGCTATGCATGGACCGTGATTGATGGTCCATTATTAGACACAGCGCTATATTGGATCGCATTTTACAATATGAAAATGTAGGGTTTTTTTAAAAGAACAAATCATTTTTACTATGTGAAAATGTAGAGTATATTATCTAGAAAAATCATTTTACTATATGACAAGAGGACCATGATGGCCCTGAAGTCGCTCACTTGAGAAACATTGCCGTGTTTGTCTGTTCAAGTTACTGTATTGCAGCATAGTCATACTGAATACATTTTCAATACAGTAATACAGCAAGATCATTTCAATTCCACATATGATTCCATAATTTGAACAAAACTTGAAGAGGTCCACTTGGCCATGTTACACACCAAATATCTTAATTCCAGACTTTGTGGTTTCTGACGAGAAAATTGTTCAAGTATTTTCCTGTGTAAATCTATACATGGGCCACAACTCCTGATTAAATTGGCCGATATCAGCCGTAATCAAACTTAGCCGAAATAACATAGCATAAATATTATTATGATGTTTGAAGAGGAATGCTTAAGAATTGAAGATGCTAGAGTGTTTACACTTAGTGAAATATGGCATTTCTTAATCATTCAAGGGACATAACTCCAGACCTCATTGGCGGATATCTTGGCTTAGATGTTATGTTTATAATTATTGCCATTAAGTGTGAAGAAGATTGATAAAAAAAATGAAGATGCTAGAGTGTACACAAAATGAAATCTTGCATTTTTTATCGTTAAAGGGCCATCCATAACTCCAGACCTTATGGGTGGATATCAGCCATAATTGAACTTGGCCTTGAGAGTATGGCTATAAACATTTTCATAAAGTTTGGGGAAGTTGGGGAAGTTTGACTGAGAAATGAAGATGCTAAAGTGTACACACAGTGAAATCTGTGATTTTTTTTTTTGCAAGGGCCATAACTCAAGACCTAATGAACGGATATCAGCAATAATCGAACGTGGCCGAGAGATTATGGCTATAAACATTGTCATAAAGTTTGAAGAAGATTTCTTAAGAAATAAATATGCTAGAGTGTACACAAGAAAATTTTGACGGACAGACTGACGTCCTGACGTACGACGGACATCGACTGAACACAATACTAAAAATGTGGTGTATGTTATCTAGAACAAAACCATGACAAAGTTCGGGGTCCTATGTTTAACCAGGTTTGATTCCTTGTAGCATGTGAGAGAGTTATTAAAGTAAGATGTGATGGCTTGTTTCGTATTCGATGTAATAAAAAGATTATACTTTTTTTAATGGACCATGTTATAATGGCTTTTGTTTTTTCAATGGATCATGTTAAAATGGCTTTTGTTTTTTGATGGACCATATCATAATGGCTTTTGTTTTTTGATGGACCATATCATAATGGCTTTTGTTTTTTGATGGACCATATCATAATGGCTTTTGTTTTTTGATGGACCATATCATAATGGCTTTTGTTTTGTTTTTGGACCATATCATAATGGCTTTTGTTTTTTGGACCATATCATAATGACTTTTGTTTTTTGATGGACCATATCATAATGGCTTTTGTTTTTTGATGGTGGTTCATATCATAATGGCTTTTGTTTTTTGATGGACCATATCATAATGGCTTTTGTTTTTTGATGGACCATATCATAATGACTTTTGTTTTTTGATGGTGGACCATATCATAATGGCTTTTGTTTTTTGATGGTGGACCATATCATAATGGCTTTTGTTTTTTGATGGACCATATCATAATGGCTTTTGTTTTTTGATGGACCATATCATAATGGCTTTTGTTTTTTGATGGTGGACCATATCATAATGGCTTTTGTTTTTTGATGGACCATATCATAATGACTTTTGTTTTTTGATGGTGGATCATATCATAATGGCTTTTGTTTTTTATTGGTGGACCATATCATAATGGATTTTGTTTTTTGATGGACCATATCATAATGGCTTTTGTTTTTTTGATGGACCATATCATAATGGCTTTTGTTTTTTGATGGACCATATCATAATGGCTTTTGTTTTTATTGGACCATATCATAATGGCTTTTGTTTTTTTGGTGGACCATATCATAATGGCTTTTGTTTTTTTATGGTGGACCATATCATAATGGCTTTTGTTTTTTGGACCATATCATAATGGCTTTTGTTTTTTGATGGACCATATCATAATGGCTTTTGGTTTTTGATGGACCATATCATAATGGCTTTTGTTTTTTTGATGGACCATATCATAATGGCTTTTGTTTTTTGATGGTGGACCATACTATAATGGCTTTTGTTTTTTGATGGTGGACCATATCATTTTATTTTTTTTTGGACCATATCATAATGGCTTTTGTTTTTTTGATGGACCATATCATAATGGCTTTTGTTTTTTGATGGTGGACCATATCATAATGGCTTTTGTTTTTTGATGGTGGACCATATCATAATGGCTTTTGTTTTTTGATGTGATGATGGTGGACCATATCATAATGGCTTTTGTTTTTTGATGGACCATATCATAATGGCTTTTGTTTTTTTGATGGACCATATCATAATGGCTTTTGTTTTTTTGATGGACCATATCATAATGGCTTTTGTTTTTTGATGGTGGACCATATCATAATGGTTTTGTTTTTTGATGGCCATATCATAATGGCTTTTTTTTGATGGACCATATCATAATGGCTTTTGTTTTTTGATGTGGACCATATATAATGGCTTTTTTTTTTGGACCATATCATAATGGCTTTTGTTTTTTGATGGACCATATCATAATGGCTTTTGTTTTTTTATGGTGGACCATATCATAATGGCTTTTGTTTTTTGATGGTGGACCATATCATAATGGCTTTTGTTTTTTGACCTTATCATAATGGCTTTTGTTTTTTGATGGACCATATCTAATGGCTTTTGTTTTTTTGATGACCATATATAATGGCTTTTGTTTTTGATGTGGACCATATTCAATGGTTTGTTTTTTATGTGACCATATCTATGTTTTGTTTTTTGGACCATATCAAATGGCTTTTGTTTTTTGAGACCATATCATAATGGCTTTTGTTTTTTGATGGTGAACCATATCATAATTGATTTTTTTTTTTGTGACATATCATAATGCTTTTGTTTTTTTGATGGGACCATATCATAATGGCTTTTGTTTTTTGATGGACCATATCATAATGACTTTTGTTTTTGATGGTGACCATATCATAAATGATTTTGTTTTTTGATGTGACACAATCATAATGCTTTTGTTTTTTTTAATGGAACATCTATAATGCTTTTGTTTTTTAATGGACATTCATAATATTTTTTTAATGACCATATCATAATTGGCATTTTGTTTTTTAATGTACATAGCAATGATCATATTCATAAATGAACCATTTATGTCTTTTTTTGTATCATAATGGCATTTTTTTTAATGGACCATATATAATGGTTTTGTGTTTTAGATGTACATTCAAATGGTTATGTACACTCTTTTTACATACATATTTGGTTACTTTATAAGATGACAATAAAGGATTTGGTGTGTGACCATTCAATAATGCATTTCTTAAATTGAAATGGATCCAATACAATAAAATGACTTTCTGTTGTTGAATACATACAAAATTTTTAGTTCTTTAGTGAAACCATATATAATGTGTTTCTGATGCGCAAGGAGTAATAAATAACATTTAGCTAATTGAGTGGTATATAAACTAGATGTTTAGGATGGAAATTATACAATAACACATACATTTCTTCTTTTAAGCATTTTATTAATATTTTATAAAGAATATCAATAATTTGGTGACAATGTATTTTATAAATATAAGCAATTTAAACTTCACAAGACACAATCAGATCCCAACCGGTAGATTCTCATGCCAGATAAATAATCCCCATACATAATAAGCTACTATAACCTTAGAAACAATAAAATGAATTTCCTCATATCTAAACTGCAATCAACTTACAGTTTAGTTTTCCCAGAATGTCAACTATTAAATTTTATAAGTATATATCATAGATTTAACTTAAGTTTTTCTTTACTGTTTTTGTAAACATACATAGTACATAGATAGTTTAGGGATGTGTACACTGTAAACATTTCCAAGAAGTTATACTGTAAACACTGTATACGATCCTCTACATATGTATATAGATAGTTTAGGATGTGTACACTGTAAACAATGTAAACACTTTTGGTTTACTGTAAATACTGCAGAACATTTAATTTAAACAAATTCGATTTTATTGACAGTGTTCACAGTCTACCCATGGACTGTTTGCAAATGTTTAACCCTACAAATCTCTTCACGAAGCTATACCAACCCTGTAATATTAGTTACACTGACACCGGTAATCAGTCTGACATATGAAAATCTACCACCTATCCCCACCCACCAGGCATGCACTGCCATCCCTAGAATTAACTATCTTCTACTCAAACAAAGAAACCAAAGTTAATTAAAAGAACCACACTCCACTTGTTATTGTCACACTCATCCATTTCTACAGACTGTGGGCTTACACTTTTGCTAAGACGCAGTGCAAATAACGTTTCATTCAGGTTTTATAAAATATGAACAAAATTCTGCATCATGCCATTTAAAAATCATTTACATTAAAACATGTATAGTACACAGTTTAAGTACAGAAGATCAATGTATGTTATATCTAATGAACAAAATCCATCCCAACAAATAATACATCTCAACATATGATACAAACCACATATCTGGTAATCAAAAACACACAGCACTTAAATTATCTTGTATCACATTATATGAATAAATCTAAAAATTAAACAAGCATAACTGCAGATAACAACAAACAAAAACCTAACTACAGTACAGCCTTTGTCACCATGGAAACACATGCATAAAACCCTTAATCAACCCCGAAAATATTCTCCATCTCATTGCTGCTGAAGATTTGCGAAAAACAGTTAAAACCATGGGAAACTTACAAGCAAATAAATGAGCAGGTTGATTAAGGTTTAACTTGACCACAAGCATCATGTCAGCAGTGGTCCGCAGAAGGTGAAGGCCACATAGGGGGACAACAAGCAGCAGAAACTGTCCACATCACATCACGGTGCCCAGGGAGGGGCCACTTTTTTTGTACCTCCCCTCCAATACACCACATTGATCATAGAGTGAGGTTGTGCTCTACATTCACTCACTCCTAAAACACCTGCTATCAGTGACTTACTATCTAGCTATCACCAAACACAGTGGAATCAGGTTCAACTTTCTGTCTCTAAACTATTTACCTCATGAATATCCATGTACAAATTTATGACTTTTAGAAAGTTAAATTCCTTAACTTTCCGGGCATGCATACTGTGTAGAATATAACCTACAATTTTAACCCTTTCCCTCATAGACTCATTTTGACGCACTCAATAGGTACCACATAAAGCCTGATCTGCAGAAAACCACATTAAACCTTACCAAATTTAATTACAAAATCCTCATTTCCAGACCACTGAGGAGCAGCGAACAACATAAAACCTGATCAGCCTGCGAGTTACACGCAGGCTGATCTGGTTTTATGCTGTTCGCATAGGTCTTTTTATGGTGTCCTCTATGAGGGAAAGGGTTATACAAGCAAACAGAGGTGGCCCTGATCTGGATCTATTCTGTCTGCTATGGTGTCAAAACATGGATACAGAGGTATAGGGTTGATAAAAACATTAGTGGGTTGAGAGAAACCTCCTGAGAAGTAAATGCCAATTAGGAGAGAAAAAGAATATAGGTTTTCAAATAACTGACTATTTGTTAAATAATGCCATCCAAATTCTTTCAGCATCTCTACAACATTAAAAGTGAGCCCTGACAAAATTATTGAAACCTCTAAGATAATTCATTGTTCCTAAGGAAAAGAAAACCTGGCATGACTCAATCCCTAAAGACATTTGTCTGAACACAAAAGGACGTTGCCCAGCCATAAATTATTTTCTTTTTTATAAGGAAAAATCTTATTTACTGTATAATAAACAGTATCATCTGTCATTACATTATCAATTAAATCCATAATATTTCTTGTAATTACTCATCATTGGGTACTAAATAAAGTCTTTTAAGCCATGTCTCCATCACTTATCATATTTTCATATCTATCATATTGTATTCAGTTGAAATATCTGAAATATGTTTTTACCATGGCAACAAACAAAGCTTCAAGTCATGAGCAAGATGAGCTACAGACACACCCAATTAGACACAGCTTTCTATCACAAGCCAGCTAGAGGGATTCCTTACATGAAAAATCTGAATGCCCACACCTGGATTCTAACCCAAAGCAGTGAGAATAGATAGTAAGTCACCGGCTATAGCCTCTCCACTAGGGAGGTACATATAATGGTACGAAGGGTTGGGTGTAATATGTCACGCTGTATTCTAAGGGGCACAACTCTTCACATTCTTTATTTGCTCCACACTCTCACACATATAACTTATCACAGAAGGCAACAAAGCAGGACAAACAAGAAACACACAGAAACAAAGGGCTGGGCAGTAAGTAACATTGTCATAACATTGTATCACCTATGATCATTTACAGACAAAGTATACATGAAGACATCTCTGTGATTCAGGGTGAGATTACACAATGGTAACATGGATGCCAAAATTCCTACTTAAAAAGCAGCAGCTGCAAGGTTTCATACAGACTTTCATAAACTGTTTTCCGATACATGCCATTGTGGGCAATCATCTACACCTGGTGGGTCTGACAAACCTTGATAATACATTCACACCAAGTTAAAACCAGACCTCTCTACATTGAAGCATTTGGTTTGCGTAAAACAAAAGCATTAATTATAACTTAATAACCAATATCTTACGGAACACCTAAACCCTAGTTAAGTTTGTATGACATTTATATACATAGGAGTAATTAGAGAAATGACTTTTCTACCACAGGAACCGTTTTGCTTATATCATATGCAATCAATGTCAGATCAACCTGAAAACAACTTACAGGAATAACTGGCTCAAAGTTCATCAACAAAACTTTGCATTAAGTAATTAATACATAACTTTCTTTATAAGGTAGAAAAGCATTCAACCATTCCTGTTTTATGAAATATTCAAGTCCATGTCTTAATTGACATAAAGTATTAGCTTGATAACTAAAAATATCTGTAAAGAACTGTTTTGATGTTTATTAGAAAAACCAAGGATAGAAATTCACCACTAAAGGTCTATGTGATTATTAATATTACCATGCGCTAAGTCTGGCTGGTGAAATTTGAGCCTGGTTTTATTTTCATGCTGCCTATCAAAAACCTTTTGAGAAGGGAAGGTAGCATTAAATAAACTAAGTTAGTCTGACAGTAACTTTGCAGACTGATCTGGATCTGAAATGGTCAATCTTATTGATACTAGTTTGATATGGATGACAAGTCAAAAATGGACCACACTGATTGGTTACACCCTGGTACCCTGTACACACTGCCACATATTCTTGTCAGGCTTCAGGCTGGGTAACAATGCTTTGAAAAAATAACCAGCAGATTGCAAATAAAACAAAACAGCACATGCAGCAAATGGAACCCAAGCTGAAGTATTTTTACTGCTTGTCATCTGACAAACATGATATCTGAAGAAAATTGTGTTCAGCACAAGGTTATTTTCATTACAACTTGCTGGTGCATATATTTAAAAAAAAAAAACAGTTATGCATACAATTGTAAACCTACAAGCTATTCACTTCCTTAAGTATGTTGAAATTTCTTTGAGTAAAGACCATCCTTCAGCTCATTTGGACCAAAACTTCCTTTCTTTGTAGATTTTTTGAATGTCTGTTGCTAAATTAACCAGTCTTGACAAATTAAATATTTGAAAAGTGAACCAGACAATAATGTCTAACAAAAGCATGCTGACAATACATCTGAAGCTGGAGATGATGACTGGGAATGCAATCAGAATTGCATAAGATATGGTCCTTTGATACAGGAAATAACAACAGCTGAACGAGACTATCCCATAATGCCTTATAGAGGATGTTGCACTCAAGGCTAACTGTAATGGCAGAATTTTCCTGTCGTCATGACAACTCCTGTGCAGCAGAATGCACATACAACGGTTGGTAATCCAGTGGAGCACGCACACAGATGATGGTTTGGTTATCCAGTCACTGGTTGAACACATGGACAGTCACAATAGGTATGCATGACCTTGACCTAAATGTCAATGACCTACACGACCTTCACTAAGAGTCATCCCCGACCTTTGCTATCAGTTCATCACATATGGCTGTCAGCTCATTGTTTTCTTTAATCTGAAGAATAAAATAAATATATTATTACATAAAATAATATAAAAATAGTATATATATATATATATATATAGGACCTCACATATAATATAGAATTTTATTGTTTAAATAAATGGCGCGCTTTTTACCATTTTATTGGACAAGTTAAATAAAATTTTATCTCATGACTTTAAATGCTGGGATTTAACAGAATAATAATATTTGATGTTTCACGCACATTTTTACACATTGGTTTTATCCTATGAATTGTATAGGGTTAATTGACTTCATGACGTTGTTATATTACACATGTTAAATATAAGAAAATATGGTTATATTACATGGAAAACAAGGAACGTCATCTGATAAAAAATCATATTTAATGTAAGTTATCAGGGCATTTGCTTTTTGTTTCATTGCAATAAATATCAAGCAAATCAATAATGGTACATTTTGCAAAATAAATAAGAGATATTCATTTCATTGACCACCCAGGTGTCATCTTACAACAATACCTTTAACACATAATTATAGCCAATCACTGTCTAAGATAGTCACTCAAAATACAAAACAAGGATGAAAAGTAAGCCCATCATTAACTGGTGTTTGTCTTCTTCATAACTGAAACAACACATTCTCTGGTTTGGTACCTAATTCTATACAGTGCAGGTATACAGACAGATAGGGTATGATTAGCACAGTCAACTTATCATTATTCCATCAGGATACAAATGATTACTGTACCAGCTTTGTGTTTTATAGCTCTCTCTGTCATTACCTTTGTTAACACTCCTCAAAACTATGTTCCATTTATTCTATGTCTAGTATTTTTCAATGAAATCATCTCTTATTTGATTCACCGGAGGACTGGTTATATAATCTCTTATTTGATTCATCGGGGGATTGGTTATAAACATCTTATTATCTCTTCCAATGACGAATCAGCATAAAATGGTAATACTGGTCATTAGGTATATATATATAAAAAGCATAATTCATTATGACCCGATGACTTTTCAAACCAAATCCCTTTTGATCTTTACTGAATCTAGGACACTTGAATTCTCTATCAATCTCTCACCCTCCTACCTTTCCCTTGTTTATCCCTCTCTCTTTATCTGTATTTGATCTACCTTTTAATATCTCTCTCCTCATCCCTGTCCAATCAATCTCTCTCTCTCTCTCTCTCTCTCTCTCTCTCTCTAACAGCACAATGTATGAGGAAGGCCTAAGATCTACTGACACCTCCTCAAATCTTAAACAATCTTGAACAAAATATGGATCCCCCCAATCATAATGTCATATAACGAATGTATGTAAATGGAAGGGTACATGTATACAGACTTAAATCCCCCCAATCATAATGTCATATAACGAATGTATGTAAATGGAAGGGTACATGTATACAGACTTAAATCCCCCCAATCATAATGTCATATAACGAATGTATAAAATGGAAGGGTACATGTATACAGACTTAAATCCCCCCAATCATAATGTCATATAACGAATGTATGTAAATGGAAGGGTACATGTAAACAGACTTAAATCCCCCCAATCATAATGTCATATAACGAATGTATGTAAATGGAAGGGTACATGTATACAGACTTAAATCCCCCAATCATAATGTCATATAACGAATGTATGTAAATGGAAGGGTACATGTATACAGACTTAAATACAATCTATGGCGTGTTAAGTCTCAGACCATTAAACTATGTGCATAAATATCATATTTTCTGAAATCTTTGACATTAAACTAAGGCAACAAATAAATATTCTCATATTTTGCATAACATATTCATGTTTAACTATTATTAATGATTTAATGCCTGTTTATATTTGGGGCCATATAAAGTTTATTGGCAAATCAGTTTTGGAAGATTGTTTCCATACGACTTTCCTGAAATATGCATCTCTTCTTAAAACCCTTATAGCAATTTAAGTTTAAACCTTAAATGCTTAGAAAATGTAAGTTTGTAAATACTGAACAATAAACATTAAATTTTCTTCAAAAGCTACAAAATGGGTAATTTTGGCATTTCCTCAGGCAAGTTTGTGATTTAAAACATAACAAGAGTAGAGTGAAAATTGCTTCACTTTGCTGTCTATGTCTAAAAAATTCCTATATTAGATATTTATTTGCACTTTAATATAAAACAAGAGCTGTCTGTTTAACAGGATGATCAACTAGTACTTGCCATTGCCTTTTGCTGTATAAAGTACAACAAGAATCTCTGAATTTTCAAAGGGCAAAATGGGGAATAATTATGTCAAAATCCATGATAGAGTTATGTACTCCTCCATACAAGTGGAAGTAGTGGGTATTTCAAAGTTTCAAAGCAATACTGATAGAGAAAAACTTAACACACACAAAAGAAATCCTCCTCCCAGCCAAAAAAAATGAGGACCAAGATGGCCCAAGTCGCTCACCTGGGAAACATTGCCTTCATTGCCTGTACAAGTCACTTTATTAAAACATAGTCCTACTGAATACATTATCCATGAAGAAATATAGGAAGATCATTTCAACTCCAAACACCAAACAGTACTTGTAACTTAAAAATTAAAAAGAAGGTCACTGGTCATGATCATGTCATCCAAGGTCAAAGTTCATTTCCACACACAAAACTGTATCTTGTGATCAAAAGTAAAGATCATTCTCTATATAAATCTATGTAAAAACAAGAGAACATTGGAGGATACAATTTTGATTCCAGGGCCATTATCTGAACAAACTTTCTTAACAAGAGGGCCATATAGCTCTAGACCGCACCCCAGAGTACATCATCTTAATTAAAATGATTCAAGTCATTTCTATAAGGAAACTACATGACCCCCTGGGGGCCTCATTTTTCAAGGGATCAACTTTACTTTAGCAATTATGGTAAACATTCATTAGGTGACCATTTCTGCAAAATGAAATCAAATCCTGACAATTGGTTTCATAGCAGAAGAATTTTGAAATTTTCTATACAGAGTATATAAGTAAATTAGCTGACCTCCTAGGGGCCACATTTATCAAGGGATCAACTTTATTTAGCAATTATGGTAAACATTCATGAGGTGACCATTTGTGCCAATGGAAATTAAATTCTGACCATTGGCTTCAGAAGAGAAGATTTTTAAAGTATTCATAATTTTTTTCTTTCTGATACCATGGTAACCAGTGTTCTACAAGTTTATTTAGCAACGGACGACAATGGATGCAGGGTGATCCTAATAGCTCACCTTGATGGTAAGCTAAAAACTATAAGACAATGGCACACACCAAATTTCTAAACTCCAGGCCTTGTGGTTTCTGAAAAGAAGATTTTTCCAGTTTTTCCTATACAAGTCTAAGTAAAATCAAGTGACCCCTGGGGCGGGGCCAATTTTGACCCAGGGGTCATGATATGAACATACTAGGTAAAGGTCCACTAGACAATGTCCCACGCTAAATATCTAAGCTCTAGGCCTTGTGGTTTCGGAAAAGAATTTTAAAGATTTCACTTTAAAAATTTATTTTTGGCTCCTGTGACCCAGATATGCAATGGACTTCAACCATTTGAACAAATTTGGAAGAGCTTCATGCAAGGAACATCACAGGCAAGTTTCATCAAATTCAGCCCAGTTGTTTTAGAGGAAATGTTGTTTGAAACTTTCTTTTCAATTCACAACTTTCAGTTGGCAAAAATATTAATATAGCAGCCCTGTAAGTATTGTTCCTTTGTTGAAACCCTGCTGTTTAATACATTAAACTGAATATTTCTGTCAGCACAGCAGTACTGTGACACACAACATGACAAAGAAATCTGGTTTATTTCTGTTTCAATGCCCAAGCAGTTGGATCAATATGTCAAAACAGACCAGCAATCAGTAATAAGCTATTTGCGAAATAGGCAGTAGTGCTGATGCATTAAAACACCATATTTTTTTTGCAGCAGCAGTTTGAGAGCAATTAAAACATCCAGATAATCAGAATCTTTTAATGATATTAACATTATCTAAATGTAAAATGCTGCGCAAAAGCAACACAAATTAGATAGTACAGCATAATTATAATGCTATCTCATTTAGATCAATTGAACCTTATTACGTCTGTCAATTCCAAGAGAAAATGGGCCTTTAATGGAAACTGATTCTATATAAGTACTCAAACACAGACATACACATGTCACACTTATCCTACTGCACTCAAATCCTCCCTGAATGTTATTTTTTTACCTGATGAAGGCCATTGTACAAGCAAAAGAAATTGTATCAATGTATGCCTCCAATGTTTTCAACATAAAAAAATGGTAGACAAAAAAAGTTTGGAATGATAACATAACAGGCTCTGTCACCAACAACAGACAGGGACATGTGACCATGGCAACAGAAAGCTGATAAACTGTAACTTAAAACATTGTCAAAATGAAAACAAATCTAGTTTCTGCCCAAGACTTTGTCACTATGACAACTGGCCGACTATCTAACAAATACACAGTAACTATGGCAACAAACCTACCTTTTGCTCAAGACTTCGCTCCAGTCCCTCCACCTTGAGGTCAGCCTTCCTCATGGCAGCCTCCAACCTGGCCACCTCAGCAGTTGTGCTCTTCCTTAACTTGTCCATCTCCTCACTTGCCCTGCAAGCAACATCAGAAGTGTCAACACTATATCAAGAAGGCCAAAATGGCTCAACTTACATCAATATCAATCCTCAATGCAAGTATGAAAAAATTATGTTGAATAATAAAGGAGGAGTTATCAGCAAAAGAATGTTAACCGATAAACAGATGGATGCCCCTTCCATAATACGACCCTTTGTTCGTATAAACAGAAAACACATTAGTTAGAAGCAAACTTAATTCCAGTAATACAACAACCGTGGCCAAATGTTATAACACAGTTTGCTGAAGAAAAGCAAATACTGAAAGCAAGGTTCACATGGCTTGTTGGACCTTTGTAAAGCTATTCACTAGTTAAACTCTTATAAATGGTTATTTTAGGTTAGTTTGTCGTAAGGTTACAGTATCAGGCAACATCAGTATGGAACTATCAAGTTCTAGCAAAAACAATTTAAGCCCCACCATCACCCATATCAGGGGATTATTTTCTATTTATAGCCAGGTCAACAGCCCACAAACATTATATACAAACCCATAAACTCTGTTGTAATTAAATAGGTGAACCACAGGTCATGTGATTTCCCAGCAAAATTATTGGATAATCTCACAAGATTGTTCTTTGGAACACATGTATCACCTGCTGAAACATGACGGAAAAAGTGTGACAGACAGACGATGGAAAAGTGATCCCTATGCTCTATACCTATAACTTATACCTCTGCTTACAGTAGGTGACACAAAAACTGAATTTAAATATATCTGTAATCACTGGAAAGATCCATATGAGATATACAATATGAAGTTTGACATACATGGCTAGTTTATCCTCTGCCTGGTTCCGGACCATCACTGTCTTCTCCTCCGCAGCCTTCAGCTTCTGCTGGTAGTCCTGTACACACTTCTTCAGTATCTCCTCATTCTGCAACATCACCCACACAGGATTCAATTACTTGTTCTTCCCAATTTTACACAGTCAAACAGTGATATGTACAAGCAAATTACCAACTTAACCTATCATTAACTCCTCTGATGATCTTCAACTCTATTTTTTTAATCAGCAATGTCCTTATGGTACTTGCCATTTAAATATTTCAAAATAAAATGAACAGCCATTTTCTGTTCAACTAATTTAAATCTAGTTTCTACTAAATACCCATGCCTAAGTCATTGCAAACTCAAACCAGATCAAACTCTATATTACATTTTGTATGGGGTGGCTAAACACAGTCGTCTGATTAATACTTTCAGGGTTCCTACAAAATGACAAATCAAAATTCCTTGATTTTTCCCTGACCAAACTCTAAATTCCCTGACCAAATTAAGCGCAAATCCAGTGGCAAATACAGATCTTCCAAAACTAATTTACTTCTAGATATTTTTTTTATTTTCAAACATGAAATGATGGTGTGCCAGTTGGATGCTATTGGGAAATTATTTCATATTATGCCAATCTGACAATTCAAACTGACTGAAAAAAGCCAAATGGAAGAAACTGCCTTAGCCTTTCCTTATTACATGTATAATCCACCTGCTGTTTGGTCGACATTCCTTGATTGTTAAATTCCCTGACCAATTTCAAATTTCCCTGACTTTTCCCTGACCTAGAAAAAATATCATTTTTCCCTGACTTTTCCCTGACCGTGGGAACCCTGACTTTAGCTCTCTTTCTAAATTTCATAAAACAGTGGATTGAATTGGACACAAATGCATGTAACATCTGAAAAGTGTCAAAATTTGCTTTTAATGAAATTGTGCAACCGATTATTAATCTATTATCTGACTGGTTTAGCCTTCCAGATAAACTTATCACAGTTCAGGACATAATTCCCATTACTAATTCATTTGAATCAGTACACCATTAAGCCCTGACTTTTTCAGTAGGTACAGGTTAAAGTCTCCTCAAGATCAGAATTGCCTGTTAACCCTTTCCCTCATACAACTCTTGCGATCAGTTATAACCTGTCTCAAAAACCCAGTAAACCTACCAATTCATCCGCCACGAAGCCCGCATCGATCAGGCGTTACTCAGTATCGGGCTGTTCGCATAGGTCTTTTCATGGTTTCCTCTATGATGGAAAGGGTTAACGATGTACTAACATGAACATCTGTTACATATATCTGTGTCCTACTCCATTGCTGCCAGCTACCTGTACCCTAACATGTCTCGGCCTACTACCAGTACTCATTTAAGGTAAAGTCCCAGTAATGGCTCCGCTACATCTTTGACCACTTAACCTCTACCAGATAACCAAGGTACCCTGATGAAACATTGGGAAACTTTGGTTATCTCCGTAAAAGGCCAAAAGGTCCAAAATGTAGCGGAACCATTACAGGGACTTTACCTTAACACAATTCAAAGATATCTTAATAACTGTAGGAATATCAACTTTACAGGAAGTATACAATGCCATTACTGACCTTCTTAAATCCCTCCACAACTCCTTTCGTCCGTTCGTATCGCTGATGGAGGTCTGAGAAGGCTGTCTCTACTGATTGAAGGTCCTCAAGAGCCTGTAACTCATACAACCATTTTGTGATGTCATTGATTTAAATGATACTGTTGTACTGTTTGTTTGGTCATCAATCACCGATACAAATTCATACGGTATATAGAAACATATAGAATCATAGCATGATTTTTCAAAGGCAAATTAGCAAAAGGATGTTAAATTTATGTCTAGATGGAAAACTTAAATATAAAACTGATTTATAAAAATTGACCTAATGACCTATTTTTTGGCCCCAGATGACTTAATGTTTACATGAGTGTACACCTTTATGCAGACAAACATCTTAATCAAGTTTAATGATGATTGGATCAAAACAACTATCTTCAACATATACAGCATAATCTAAATGCAAGCATAAAATCCAGAACCTGTGATATAAACGCCCGTATTACTACATACAAACATAAAGTGTGCGATAGTGTTCCTAATAACATTTTACATTAGACTGGAAATTTCAATTTGTATCATAATGAGCCTTTTCAATATAAACAGCTTCTGTCATCTGTCTAGCAAAATCAAATACCATCAAAGCCAATAGGTGCAACAAAGAATGCTGCAAGAAAAATTTCTCCAATCTTAGTATTAAACACATCAAGCTGGTTCATATATCTGTCTCCTAATCTGAAAACCTAATTGCTTTTGTCTTTTTGAAAAACTGAATATTGCTTTCCAAGCATTAAACTCTGGAAAATAGGCCAGTCCCTTATTTAATTAGCTGCAATATGCCACTTTCAGATTAAAACCAGGTCTTCCAATAATGTATTAGTGTGAATCAATTTTCTTTTCAATTACCTGATATTCTGTCTATGTACGCACACTAGAGACTTGGATTTTCTTTTTTTTTACCCATTACATTTGTTGCTTTGGTTTGAATGACAGTATTTCAGTTATTTTGAGATCTTCTTATACAGACAGATAGGATTGTGCCAGATTAGGTCATCCTTAAAACATGAATTATTATCAGCTTTAATAATCTAAGCCCATTCCCAAATTTATTTCTTCTTATAGATTTAGGATCATCCCACATTTATTTCTTTTTATAGATTTAAGGATTGGTTGTGCTAAGTCAATGGTGATTTGGCCATGCTATCTTCACTTTTCTAAGACTTCACCATCCTGTTCACACTTTGTTTAAAAAATAAAATGAATATCCAGATAACAAGAGGACAAAGAAAACCCTGAGTTTTCCACCTGAGTATGATTGATATTGAAGGCACCATGATGTCCTGTGTTTTTTTTAAGATTGAGCAAAAAATATGGTATCTTGAGGGTAACCTAGTGTGCTACATTTTGACTCAACACGACCCCTTTTTAAACTCATCTGTGATTCAATGTAGACAAACATTCTGTCAAAGTTCATAAAGTTTGGGCCAAAAATATAGCATATAGTGTTCACAAGGTTTTCAAATTTCTGATCAACTTTCATGAATATGGACAAAAAGAAATTTGCTAAAGTTTTTACTAAATCTTTCTATGGTTGTTCACAAGGTTTTTCTAATATTTGCCCAACTTATTTACTTTTTTGGCCCCATGTGAACTCATCTGAGATATCATGAAGACATACACTGAGGCAAAGTTCATGAAGATTGGGAAAAAAAGTGGCACAGTGAAATGTTGATGATAAACAATGCTCAAAGACCAATCCTAGAAGCTCATCCTGAGCACAAGTGCTCAAGTGAACTTAAAGGATCCAAGCACTGTACCATATGTTGGGTTCTATATGTATTACTTAAAGTTTAAATATGGAATATAATGCAAGCAAGGCGAAGTAAAGCACAGGTTATGATCATATTTTATTTTAAAAAAATAATAAGATGAAGTTGCTAACTAATTGTGCCACTTTTGTCACATGGGCAGAGATGTTTCTTTGAGGTTAGCTGACCAGTGCAGTCAAAGATCAGCCAGCACATCTCTGCAGTCTGATTATGGTTTTCAATGTTCACTATTCATAGATTTTTAGCAAGTACCCCCATAAACAATTAATGGTACAGTCAAAAATTAAGATAGGACAAGTCCAAATAAGAAATTAAGGATGTTAAGGATTAATATATATATATATATATTTTATACCTGATCTCTCTCCTTCACTACATCATCAAAGGACTGCTGGCACTCTGTGTTGGACTTCAACTTCTCAGCTGCAAAGTACCACATGTTAAACTCTATTACTTTTGTACTAAAACTAGAACTGTCGCCTAAGGGCTTACTAATACCCCCCCGCAAGTGTTTTTGTCAAACATGGCTTTGGAGCATGAAATCAGAATTCTTGTATGCAACACTCCATCTTAATACGTATATAGAGGACATATGTGCCAACTACATGGAAATCTAGTGATCCTTTGTAACACATACCTATGGATATACCTATGTCTATGGATAAATATCATTAAGATTCAAAAAAAAAATATCTTTAAAACGGGGGGGGGGGGAACCCAATGTTAATAAAAAAGCGCTACTACAATGTCTAAGGTTGAATGACAGCAAGTTTCATTGAAATCCCTCCAGTAGTTTAGGAGGAGTAGTCTGCAGAAAATTGTAAAGCAAAAATCATCAAAGGGGCATAACTTGGAAAATAGGGGAGGTAACCAAATGATATATAGATAACGCGCTAATACAATGTCTAAGGATCATGCCAGCAAGTTTCATCAAAATCCTTCCAGTAGTTTAGAAGGAGTAGTCCGCAGAAGTTTGTAATGCAAAAATCATCAAAGGGGCATAACTTGGTAAATAGGGGAGGTAACTCAATGCTATATAGATGTCTAAGGATCATTGCCAGTAAGTTTCATCAAAATCCTTCCAGTAGTTTAGAAGGAGTAGTCCGCAGAAGTTTGTAATGCAAAAATCATCAAAGGGGCATAACTTGGTAAATAGGGGAGGTAACTCAATGCTATATAGATAACGCGCTGCTACAATGTCTAAGGATCATTGACAGCAAGTATCATTAAAATCCTTCCAGTAGTTTAGGCGGAGTAGTCCGCAGAAGTTTGTAATGCAAAAATCATCAAAGGGGCATAACTTGGTGAATAGGGGAGGTAACTCAATGCTATATAGATAACGCGCTGCTACAATGTCTAAGGATCATTGACAGCAAGTATCATTAAAATCCTTCCAGTAGTTTAGGCGGAGTAGTCCGCAGAAGTTTGTAATGCAAAAATCATCAAAGGGGCATAAATTGGTAAATAGGGGAGGTAACCAAATGATATATAGATAACGCGCTTATACAATGTCTAAGGATCATTGCCAGCAAGTTTCATCAAAATCCTTCCAGTAGTTTAGAAGGAGTAGTCCGCAGAAGTTTGTAATGCAAAAATCATCAAAGGGGCATAACTTGGTAAATAGGGGAGGTAACTCAATGCTATATAGATAACGCGCTGATACAATGTCTAAGGATCATTGACAGCAAGTATCATTAAAATCCTTCCAGTAGTTTAGGCGGAGTAGTCCGCAGAAGTTTGTAATGCATAAATCATCAAAGGGGCATAACTTGGTAAATAGGGGAGGTAACTCAATGCTATATAGATAACGCGCTAATACAATGTCTAAGGATCATTGCCAGCAAGTTTCATCAAAATCCTTCCAGAAGTTTAGGAGGAGTAGTCCGCAGAATTTTGTGTCTACAGACGGACGGACGGACAGACGGACGGACAGACGGACGGACAGACGGACGGACGGACGGACGGACAACCTGATTCCAGTATACCCCCCCCTAACTTCGTTGCGGGGGGGTATAATAATCAAAACAAGAAGTGTTCCTTGGAACACACATGTCACTTGCTGAGGGAAGCGTGATAGAAAAAGTCTGACAAAGTGTGACAGACGGACGGAAAAATGACGGAGAAGTGGTCCCTTTGTGTCACCTCTGCTTACAGCATGTGAAACAATGACAATATATCTGTGTGAGCAATATTCAGTCCCTAGAAACTTCAGCTTTTAATGCACTATTAATCTAATTGTCACTGTTTTAATTTGTGCTTTCAGTAGGGACACAAAAATAAGTGTAAACTAACATGTGGGGTAAATCAAAAGCGATATATGGTAACATATATTTCCCTTAAAATTACAGTTCTGTATTGTTAAAAATCAAATCTCTCATTAGCATGACATCTTTTTAAATTTAGATGTAGAAACAAATGGCAATTCCATGAAAATATGGACTTTTCCATACAAGAACTACCGGTAGTATACAAAGTGGAAATCGTAGCAAAAACTCTATCTCCTTCCTAACAAGACTTACTGAGCGGAGAAACCATAAGGTAACTAGTACATCCCATATTAAATTACAAAAACAAGGAAATAACTAAGTATTATACTTAAAAATCTATTCATCCCGATACCTGCCTCCAACCTTTCTCCAAAGCAGCTCAATCTTCAGTATTTTTTAACTTTATCCAAACCAATTACCTTCTCTAAATAACTGACATTAACTGCGATTGATTGATGTTATATGAGTATAAAGATGTAAATCTGAACTATATGTTTTTTTATTCACTTTCAATATATATTAAAGACATAAATCTTAACCGTAACAATCTCATATTTTCCAAGAAACATCCTTTTGAACATTGTTATCACACAACATAAAACTTATCAGTTACTATTTTCAGTTTGGAGGAGAGGTTTTATACCATATAATTTGGAGGAATAAATAAAAAGGAGAAAAAGATAGACTAAAGTAAATAGCAATTAGTGGAAAAACGGATTGATTTAAGAAATTTTCAGAGAGAAAGACACCTATGAAGGGTTTCTGATAAAGAAGAAAAAAACAGTCTAGGACTAAAATTCCACCAACAATACCTAGCGCTAAGTGATACATGTACTCAAATTCTTGGATAAGGTAGAAGCAAATTTTTACTAAGATATAAAATATTTGAGTGATTTCATGAGAAACAAAAGTAATAAAATTATCCCTGGGATTTAAGTATTACTTAGTACTAAGCAGGTTTTGTTTATTTGTTTATTTGGTTTAACATCCCACTGACAGTATTTCAGTCATTTCTAGATTACTTAGGTAGAGACAGATATAGCACTGCCACACTGCAGACATGTGGCATGATACCCCACCCAGTCCCATTATATACCTGTCTATTGTTTTCATTTGAATGTCATTATACTTTCACAAACATTTAATTTTCAACAGATATGATTGGTAATTATTCATATTTGACAGCTAATAAAAAATCGCAATAAACCATCTCAATGTATGTATAAAATAATTCAAATATAAGTTCAATGTTGACATTTCTTCAACACTATTTCACACACATACCTTGCAACTGTGCTATCGTTTTCTCAAATTCTGCGACGACACATCTGAAAAAAAAGACATCAATATTCAATATGGTTTCTTTCCTAGCAGTAATTCCAGCCATATATACCAAGTGAAATTTATCTAAAATGTCAGACTCTGACTCCCTTCTGAGATAATCACTGATACATATCAAAATAATCTACATGTATCACACAGGACATATGATACGAAGTCTCTCTCCAGAATTCTCCATATACTGAGGCTTGTGTGTGTAAAGGCCTTAGATTACACCAACTGTGTGATGTTGCTGTTGAGTGAGAGAAATAGTCAAACTGTTTACAAACATGGTAACTTAC
>CM037792.1:48237672-48287672 GCA_021229015.1 Solen grandis | reverse complement strand
GGGAATACATATCCTATCAATTAGGGATTTTTTTTTTATTTTGGCTGAATTTCTGAGATGCTAAACAAAGTATTCTGTTTTTAATTTTAACTACTTACTTTTTAGCTCACCTGAGCACTTGTGCTCGGGTGAGCTTTTGTGATCGCCTTTTGTCCGTCGTGCGTCGTCCGTCGTCCGTCGTCAACAATTGCTTGTGAACACTCTACAGGCCACAAATTTGGCCCAATGTTCACGAAACTTGGTCAGGATGTTTGTCTACATGATATCTCGGATGAGTTCGAAATTGGGTCATGTGGGGTCAAAAACTAGGTCACTAGGTCAAATCTTAGAAAAACCTTGTGAACACTCTAGAGGCCACAAATTTGGCCCAATCTTCACAAACTTAATCAGGATGTTTGTCTACATGATATCTCGGATGAGTTCGAAATTGGGTCACATGGGGTCAAAAACTAGGTCACCAGGGAAAATCTTAGAAAAACCATGCGAACACTCTAGAGGCCACAGTTTTAGCCCAATCTTCATGAAAAAAAAAACCTTGTGAACACTCTAGAGGCCACAAATTTGGCCCAATCTTCATCAAACTTAATCAGGATGTTTGTCTACATGATATCTCGGATGAGTTCGAAATTGGGTCATGTGGGGTCAAAAAGTAGGTCACTAGGTCAAATCCTTGAAAAACCATGTGAACACTCTAGAGGCCACAGTTTTAGCCCAATCTTCATAAAATTTGGTCAGGATATTTGTCTACATGATATCTCGGATGAGTTCGATATTGGGTCATGTGGGGTCAAAAACTAGGTCACCAGGTCAAATCTTAGAAAAACCTTGTGAACACTCTACAGGCCACAATTTTGCCCAATCTTCATAAATTGTCAGGATTTTGTCTACATGATATCTCGATGAGTTCGAAATTGGGTCATGTGGGGTCAAAAACTAGGTCACCAGGTCAAATCTTAGAAAAACCTTGTGAACACTATACAGTCCACAGTTATGGCCCAATGTTCACGAAACTTGGTCAGGATGTTTGTCTACATGATATTTCGGATGAGTTCGAAATTGGGTCATGTGGGGTCAAAAACTAGGTCACTAGGTCAAATCTTAGAAAAACCTTGTGAACACTCTAGAGGCCACAAATTTGGCCCAATCTTCATCAAACTTAATCAGGATGTTTGTCTACATGATATCTCGGATGAGTTCGAAATTGGGTCACATGGGGTCAAAAACTAGGTCACCAGGGAAAATCTTAGAAAAACCATGCGAACACTCTAGAGGCCACAGTTTTAGCCCAATCTTCATGAAAAATGGTCAGGGTGTTTGTCTACATGATATCTTGGATGAGTTCGAAAATGGGTAATGTGGGGTCAAAAACTAGGTCACCAGGTCAAATCTTAGAAAAAACCTTGTGAACACCCTACAGGCCACAGTTTTGGCCTAATCTTCATAAATTTTGGTCAGGATGTTTGTCTACATGATATCTTGCATGAGTTTGAAATTGGGTCATGTGGGATCAAAAACTAGGTCACCAGGTCAAATCTAAGAAAAACCTTGTGAACTCTCTAGAGGCCACAGTTTTAGCCCAATCTTCAATAGATTTGGTCAGGATGTTTTTCTAATTGATATATTGGATGAGTTTGAAAATGAGTCACATGAGGTCAAAAACTAGGTCACCAGGTCAAATCTAAGAAAAGCCTTGTGAACACTCTAGAGGCCTACATTTTTGTCCCAGTCTTCATTAAACTTAATATGAATGATGACTGCATGAATTCCCAGTTGAGTGCAAATTCAGGTAGGATCAATATGTAGGTCACTTAGTCAAATGTTAGAAAAACACTTTTAGATGCCAGATTTTTTGTCATTATGCCTAACACAGCCATCTTACTCAGGTGAGCGACACAGGGCCATCTTGGCCCTCTTGTTCAAATTCTGCATGATTTAAATTAATAGGTCAGAATATCTAACCCATAGGGAACCTGATAAATAGTCTGGGGCCATGAAGGAATCACATGTATTGCTCTGTCCTGTTGCATCACATCCCATTTAAGGAAAAGTTCATTAAAAGAGTAGGGGTGCTCATTGCCTTCAGTGCTATCTTTCAGTGACTGATAAAAAAATATTGTTTTGTTTTACCCAGAGAGATCTGTACAAGACTTTGGTCAACTCATAGATTGGACAAAGAGGCCAAAGACTCCCTGTAATGGATATGGTCAGCTCATTTGCATTTCACATACATGTATATGCTTATTGAAATACTTAATTATAGCTATAGCTTTTATCAGGCATAATCCTGTCTGAAAATATAAAATCATGAGGGGAAAAAAACAACAAACAAGATCTCATTTGACCAAAAAAGTGAGAAGCGTTTGCAATGAGAGTTAGACTGGTTTACATTTTTGCAAGGGATTTTTCTCTTATTGTGCAAAGTTCAATGAAATTTTAGTTAAACAAAAAAAAAACAGCAAATCCCCCCAAAAAACCTCTGGTCAATCCCTGCTTTAACATAAAATATATATTTATTTTTCTTGTTTCTTCTGTATTTTTTTAAGATACAATAACTTGATGTCCAGGGTGGGTGAATCATTAGTTACTGTAGTTTCAAGGGCTGGCTAGATAGTAGCTTGATGGCCATGATATGTTTGCTGTGCTTGTCTAGTGTTTATACCTCTACTTTTGACTTTTAGATAAGGATATCTTATATCACCTTTTTCTAGATGGGCACATTTTGGTCCATTTGTTTGCAGATTCTTTTAGGAATTTGGGATTTGTGAGCATGGGTATTTGTTTCTTTGTTGCACACCTATTTTTACATATGAAGCTTGAAGGCTATGAGCAGAGTCAGTCTTGATACAATCAAAATGATTAGTTTTCCCCCATAGTTATTTTATGGGGGTATAATTGAATAATGTCTTTCGATCTTCTGTTTGTATGATGGTTATTGACAGGATTTTGTTCTCCATCATAATGCTGGCATGGTTAATATCATCTGAGAGCTTCTGTATGCTGTGTTTTATGTCCCACCAACAGTATTTAAATCATTTAGATACTTTACCTGCTTGAGTCAGACAGTGCTGCCTCACTGCAGTATCATGCTATTGATATATGGCTGCATTTTGATATCAGTCCAACCAGTTCTAGAACTATCCAATATTCATAATGATTGCCAAGCTGGTAGCTACCTGTATTATTTATAACAACTTTGGTATATCAAGGCAGGGGATCAAACCCACAACTTCCAGTCTTACAAGGCTGACACTTAGACCCCTCAGGCATATGGGACTTCTAGGTCTGTTGTTTATCTTGATGCACATCTTTACTAAAAGCAGAATGCACACTTTTCTTGAGGGTGTTCAGACTAGTATCAGTGTTGTTATCTTACCTGTGTGTTTTAGTCTGTTTTAGATATGTTGTGTACTCTATCATATATATTAAGGTAGTCAATATGTCCCTGTGTTCTGTAAAGTTCCCTTACATTTATTTGGGTATAAATACCCTTTCTCCATCTCAGCACTGAGCTATTTGAAGCATAGCAGATATTTTGTATGCATTCAGCTGTAGTGGAGAAACTATATAAAAATATGGTACAATTTTTGTTAAATTTCATTTAAAGTGGAACAAAAAAAATTGCATAATGATAAAGATATTCAATTTTTAAACTTGTAAATAATTTATAATATTTCTCCCTGTCTATATTTCTTTCTCTCTTTTTTTTCATTTCTCTCTTTCTTCTCCCTGACATTCTCTCTTCTCTTTGTCTCGACTGCCTCTCTCTCTGTTTAAGTTTTTACTCATCACTGTTTGGACCTCTTAAAGGTGTTAGCAAATCAGAAAAAAAATCAAAAACATTAAATGTTTACTTTTATTAGAATATCATAAAAAACATAATCTGTATAATAGAGTTAGATTCCAGAGGTTCATTCCAACAAGGAGGGAAGGCCTTCGGTATGAATCGCCAATGATTGTAGATTTTAAACCTTCCAGAATATTTCAACCTTTTTTTATTTGTAATCATCTTTTTTGTAAACAAGGTGACCTTCAAACTGGTTTATATTTCTTCTGTTAAAGTTGTAAATAAGCAATTAAGCTTGTATCATTTCCCGTTACCAGTCAAGCAGTGCATGATTGCAATGTATACATCTATTGTTTATCGTCCAGTCTGATCAGATGTCATCCGTCTGCATGATCAAGCATCTTAGACACTGATTCACAGTGGCTAGTCACATGGTCATTGGGCGTTGGACCTGTACAGATTACGATCCATTTAAACTTTAAATCGCATTGATTGAAACAAATATGAGCCAGATCATGGTTAGATACCTTGTTTCATATTATTTTTATTTGCTGAAGCCTGCTTAAGGAATATATCCATATTTATATTTATATATACAAGCAGATAAGATTAGCGGTGTAAATTATGCATCTGATTGGCGGGGTGATAATTGCATTATGGGTAAGATCTAATCCCTGGGGTACATGAGCATGAACGAGGCTGTCCTCATGGTATTGTATGGACCACAATAGAACATGCTTACGTGCCATGTCTAGGATTTCCGCGGTGACCGTTACCATGCAAGCGGTATTGTTCGGTGGGATGACCGTCTGCTGTCAGTAATAAGAATCCATCTACGAGTCAGAAGATATTTAAATATAAGACTGTTACGTGCATAATGTGTTTGATTGGAACCTATCTATTTCACATAGTTAGAATCTAATTATTTGAGTCTGGTATATAAACTAACTTAGAAATGGAACTACAATAACATTATTTTGTAATGGAAAAACATATTTAAGTTTGTAATTAATGTGTCCTGAAGTGGATAGTGACCATAAACTTCGGAGGAATAGTTTTTCAAATTGATTGTAATGAAGCTATAGATTTTCTTTGTTCAGATGTGTTAAATTATTGAAAAATAAATTAAAAATTAATTTAGAGTTCCTGTTAACGATTTTAAAGTTTTCCTCTTCCAATTGTATTGGAAAATCACAATCCTGCACAATATTCTTTAGCAGGTAATTGGCTTAGAGAGCCTGTTATAGTCAAGTTAGGTACAATTAAAAGACAAGAAAGTTTATAAAGATAAAGCACTGTTCAAGGACTTGGAAGGCATTTGAACAGATTACCTTTGGGACAATTAGATAGTGTTTATGGACAAATTTAGACTGTGCAAAGTGAAAGCCTGTCTAGATAGTGGATACATATAAGCTGATTGTGCCTTGTATTTGTCTGTCCATATGAGGAGGGTATAAGTAGTGACGATGTCCCTGTACAGTCCCTATCAAAACGGCTGGTCAGACTACTGCCGCACCCAGCGCAGGCTGTCCTGGACCATCAGCGGATGTTCAGGTAGGGTTGGTCGGTTGTAGAGGTGACCTTGCCTAGTGTTCCTCAAAATTTAGTAAAATGTTACATGCTTAGACTCAAAATATTGCAGTTAGATTCCATGGGGATTTAAATATGATATTTGAGTTTTAGGAACTATATTTTGTACTAAGTATCTTTGAAAACTAGGGGCCAGGTATTACATAATAAGGTTGTGTGGTTTTTCTTTTAGGCCAGGGTTGTTGCCCTTTGTTGGCCACCTCTCAATCTCTGTGTCAGGTTAGCGTGGTGAAAAATCTGTAGATTGTAGATTTTAACTCTGTTTGAATTACTTGAAATCTCAGAATATACATGTAGACGTGTGACTGCTTTTTAGTGCATGTTTTTTTTTTGCACACTGATAAGTAAAAGGCAGGATCAGATTGCAAAAGTTTCTGAAAGTAATTAGGTATGCAATTTTTATAGTTTATCTTCTCTCAAAGGTATTCTTGAGTATTAAGTGAACTGTGCACCTAGATTCTCTTTTTTTTCTAATAACTTTTATGTTTTTTTTTCACTTGTTCAGGGAGAAATTTGTTAATCAAGGCATATCTGTATTTACAGCTGTTTTTAGACTTCTCGAAGTTAAATTTGCTCTTTTATCTGCTTTTATATTTTAATTTTTATCCTCTTTTTCTTTTTCTTTTTCATTTTGATATTGCAGGCAGACCCCTCAAGGTTTTTCAGTTTCTCAAGAATGTCCCCAAACCATATTGTGGGGTCACTTTGGGGTATAAGGCACTTTCAATAGTTAATTTTAAAACTACTGTACATGATGTTCAGGAAAGATCATTTTTCAGTGTCATATTTTTTGATATATGGATTGAATAATTAGATAGTGTCCGTGGAGCTTTTACTTTTGGTTGAGTATAATACCCCATTCTTAGTTGGACTCAGTTGGTAAACTGTGAGTTCCCTTTGAACAAAGGCCATCTAAGGATTCAGAGGTTATTCTCTCTATAATTTCTGTACTAGGGATCCAGTCACTGGCCTTTGTTCATAGGATGGCTTTAATTTAGAGGTTACAGTTAATACAATTTTGACTATATATGAAGTCAGAATCTGTAAGAATATGGTCAGTAATTGAACTACTGAAACATTATTTGCTATGATTTTGAAGGAAGAAGGTTCGGTGGTATTAAATCAGCGCAAGAAAATTTGTTTGTAAGGTCAGAGATAAGGTTTCTTTTAACCCTTTCTCTCATAGAGGACAACATGAAAAGACCTATGCGAACAGCATAAAACCAGATCAGCCTGCGAGTAACTCGCAGGCTGATCAGGTTTTATGCTGTTCGCTGATCCTCAGTGGTCTGGAAATGAGGATTTTGTAATTAAATTTGGTAAGGTTTAACTGTGGTTTTCTGCAGATCAGGCTTTATGTGGTACCTATTGTGTGCGTCAAAATGAGTCTATATGAGGGAAAGGGATAAGTATTCATATAACACATCCCCTTGACATGGTTTTGTCAGTCTTCTCTCTTTTTCTATATTCTTTTTTTAAAATGTACACTCCCAGGATGGGATACAAACAAAGCATGTGTCTTGTCCTATTCTTTGAAAAAAAATTTTTTTATTATCTTTTCATATTGTTTAGTCAAAGTGGTGTGACTGGGGCATTCACCACTTGAAATTGAATCTCTTTTTCTGTCAATTTTTTTATTTACATTTTTTTTTTGATCTGATCCTCATATTTATAAACTTATTTTTGAAATTTGATATGTTAATCTTAAACCACACATGGTAAATTGATTTGTTAAACCACATTAAAAGCATACCCATTTTATTTAATTCATATTTCGTTTCAAAATGGACTGGTCTGTTTCAAGTCACTACTATATAGGGGTCAATATAATGTTTAACACAGGACTGTTCCATTATATGAATGCAGGTATGGGTTCAGGGCTGTCATCATTCTTTCCCCATTTCCAATCACAAGGGACTCATTATAGATATGTATACTGATCCATGTTCTAACAGTATATTTATTGAACACTCCAGTGGATCTGCTACCCTGGTTCAATGTTTACTTTGTTCTTGCTTATTCAAAATGCAGCCCATATTGGGGGATTTAATTTCACTGATAAACTTATACCCTGGTATTTCTATAATCATTTAATTGGAACGTCCTGACCGTGAACATTTTAAATGATTGTGTATTGTTTAGATTTATGTTTGCGGAGTTAGTACAAACAGTCAGGTAAGTTTTTCATCTCAGTTAATAATTTGCGTTCTGTTAAAAATTTTAAACGGGAGTTTTATCAAGATGAATCATGATTTAATGTGCGTTTTTGGTATTGATGTGAGAAATAGTTGAAGAAGTGTTAAACACCTATAAAAGGTTTGTGAACAGCCATAAAATAAAGACATTTACTGATGTTGTTAGACTTTGGGAAATAATTTCAGTAAATATAAGTAAGGATTAATGCAAAATTTATTAAAATCACACTCTTCAGTTTCTTTTTTGATAGTTTAAGGTAAGGTTTTGTAGTATTTTGGGACAGATTCTGTTTGCAAACTAAAAGGGTGCCATTATCCAGTGGTAATGAACATGACTTGATCTGAAGGTTGTGGTTTGGAACCCCAGTAGGGCTAAGATTTTTCATGGCTTTCTAAGGCCAAGTACTAGTCCAACTGAGGAACCATGTAAAGGGATTGAAATAAGTAAGATCTTGTATCCCAGTTGATGTAAAATATGTACCAATATGTTTGAACTATAAATGAGATATCATATTTGGTATGGAGGTAGTTATTGACTCTTTTAGATTTGCTTCATATGTTTACTATGTATTGTTTTAGAAGTATTTCTCTCTTTTAGAGATTGAATTTATTAAAGATAATGCTCAGGGTTAGGCATGTAGCAAAAATGAAACTGGGCGATTTCTTGCTACAAACATACTGGATAGGCCTGATGTCATTTTGATCTCTGTTGCTACATTTGTATTTTAAGCATCATATGAGCTAAGCTTGGATCGAAAGTTCATTTAATATTAACAGTATTTATTTTTTTTCCATTTTTTTTTTTTTTTTAAAAAGGCAGAGACCTTAATTTAAAATTAACCATATAACCTGTTTACCATGATCTCATGATAAAACTACCTAGCTCATCAGCATTTATTGATCTGTGTCCTACAGATGCAGTGGTAGCTGAGTCTGATTCACTCAGCAGCTTGCTTTAGTAGAGCTGCCTTCATACACAACCAATTTATTGATCATCCTCCCATATTGCATATCTTGTTTGAACCAGTAGTGGGGCATGTTCAGGAGTATGAGGTAATACACATGTGGACCTTCAACTTTTGATCAACAGTCATTTCCTTGTATTTCTTGTATGTTTGTTTGATTACATATACTGGATATATAAAGAGTTTTGTATTGAAGGTATGTCGGCTGTTGTGGGGATATGGCATAGGTTATCAGTATTGATTGATTTCTACTGTGGGCCTGGTATACTGTAGATATACATACAGGAAGTGAGGGGAGAGACCTGTTAGATTCTCTAGTTCTCTCTCTCTTTTACAGAAATATTCTTTTACCATGGTCTTTTCTCCCTGCTTATTTTATAATGAGATTTTCTTTTTTTTTTTTTTTTTAAAACTCTTGATCTGTTGATATCTCGTTCATTTCTCTTCCATGGTATGAGGTCAGATCTTGTTCTAATTAGTATTTAATGTGTTGCTGAGGACCTCTAGCATTTCTAGGTTATAGTTCACATGCACTTATTTATAGAGTATGGTTTGTGTTTAGTATTCTTATTTAGAAATATGCTGACTTCATTATAGTTTGTCTCATGTGGTAGTGAACTGAGCTTTGCTTAACACTTCTTTCTCATATGGATATAGAGATGAATTTTGTTGTGTTTTCTGTGAACATCATGATAAATGCTCAGTCTATCTTAGGTATCATGCAATCAATTTTTCCTACATTATATTGCAAATAAGCACTTGGGATACATCAAAGCAAGTACAGTCAACCCTGTCATAAGTGGACAGTAGCAGGAACAAGAAAAAGTGTTTGCTTAGTCCAGGAGACTGCTTAAATAAGGTAGCCTTGATGAGTATTTTTGAATATTGAAGCTGACTGCTAAAAAAATGGTGCTAAAATGTGTTGGTTGCTTAATACAGATGGTCTGTTATTAAGGTTAAGCTGTACTTTATTCCAACATATCTACAAGATAAGAATCATATTATTTTACACAAGTTGGGAAACAATGGCAGCTCCAAGGTTGCACTGGTACTTTGTACCTTGGAAGATCTTCTCACCCATATCGGGGTTCAAACCCCCAATGCTTCAAATCCTTAGTCAATAAACACTGCTACTGGTCACTGTACTGCAGCTATATATCTATTATTGAAACACATTTTTGTTTCAATTACATATTATAGAGTTGCCTTGGTCGAGGTTAAAATGCCAGACCTGAAGGTTGAGGGTGCAAACCCTGCCTGGGGCTAGATTCCTTCTTGATCTCTCCACTTGCATAGTAATGATACATGTATCACCCTAGAACAACAAACAGGAATCTGATTTTTCCCTTATCCTCTCATCACTATGAATCCAGTCAATTATCTTAACTGACATGTCTCCATGGGTGTCTCAGTGTATTAGGGTCTTTCTCCACTAATGATTATTTTGACTGATTTGTTCCCCAAATGGTGAAAAAGAAATGAAATAAATTCAGCTGCACCAATTAAATGTTCTGAGGCCTTTTGATCATCATGTGTCATGTAAATAGAACATTTACATCTTATGAAAAATAGAATTACTTTGATCTTGACAAAATTTCAAGTCATTTATACTGTGAGAAATTCTGCTTTCAAATTCATTCTCAGAGATACATTTAGACATTTACCTGTTCTAATGCACACATAGTAAATCAAGGTATTGATTTTATTGACTTTTCAGATTTGATATGGTGTATGCATGCAACACATGCCACTGACAAGGCCAGTGTTTACTTGCATTGTTAACTTATACATGTATATTGTATTTACTTGGAATCTGGGTTATTTGAAAATACTTTCATATTATATGCAATATGGTCATTGAATATGTGCATGTTATTTTTATAGTGCAAACATACTTTGTAGTATTAACTTTTGCTATAATAATAATAATCTTTAATTATATATATATGAAACAATATAGTTTTATTTGTCGTACAGTCTGTTTAGACTTCAAGTTTCACCATTGAATGAGTCAGTTAACCCTTTCCCTCATATACTCATTTTGACGCACTCAATAGGTACCACATAAAGCCTGATCTGCAGAAAACCACAGTTAAACCTTACCAAATTTAATTACAAATTCCTCATTTCCAGACCACTGAGGAGCAGCGAACAGCATAAAACCTGATCAGCCTGCGAGTTACTCGCAGGCTGATCTGGTTTTATGCTGTTCGCATAGGTCTTTTCATGGTTTCCTCTATGAAGGAAAGGGTTAACAGAGGAGACACTTGGTCTGCTTGTTTGCCATGGCATCAAAATAAACCCATATGAGGTAATGAGACATTCAGAAAAATGCCTGACCATTTAACCTGATTTGTGGTTTCTATATTGGTCCTTTAAAAGTTATAGTACCGTATACACGGTCAGATTAGGCGCAGCTACGTATAAGGCGCATCCTAACTTTCAGGGTAACTTATTTGAAAAAAAAAATCACTTATCGTATCGTATTCGGCGAAATCTTGTTTTGAAATTTGCGCCGTCGTACATTTTGACAGACCGAAAGCTATCCGTACGTCACCGGGCTAATCATACGGTGAACCGTTTTATTTACACATAGCATAAGATTAGCGTTAGACCGTTACATTAACGACGGGTAGGATAAAGGTGACACATTTTCATAACATGACATTACTCAACCGTGTCCCCGCATTCTAACACTGGGGACCATTGTCACCTGTCAAAATTCTCCCAACTAACAAACATTACGTAACAATTGCCACCTGTCAAGTTTCTCCTATACATCATGAGGTCCCGTAAAATAAACTTATTTGTTTATTTTGAAAATGGCTTCCATCAAGTTGTTTCAGTTTCTCACGATCATTTTATCATGAAATATACCTGTAGGATAACTAATAAGAACAAAAGCAATAATCTGGTATTGTTTATCATGGTTTCGTATAGACTTTGTGTCATATTATCGTATTCATTGGCTTTCAGTATATCCATTTTCTGAGATCGTATACCGGTAATTTTCACTTCTCGGTGATTGAAAAAAGAAACCTGAAAAGCTGTATATCATCATATAAGGCGCACCCCCTCTATTAACTTGAATTATCTGGAAAAAAGGTGCGCCTAATCTGCCGGTGTATACGGTATATGTCCAAATGTAATATTTTAGGCAGCATTGTTTACAATTTCACAACTGCCTTACATAAATAATTCAAAATTCATTAATCATAAAAGCACTCTCCAAAGACCTCATGATAGGGAAGTGTTCAAAAACTTAATGATAATGATTGAAATAGACTATAGCTATAAACAATGAATGATTTAGTTTTGTTGGACTTCAGTCCTGTGAAAAAGATTTCAGTCCAATGAATCATGCATACACACAGGTTAAGTTGTCCTGTAATCCTTATAAACTGTTCAGATTGTCTGTAAACAGACAGTGCATTTTATAGATGGATATCATATCATTATGTTTACTTAAAAGTTTTTGTTGTTGTTTTCTTTCCAGTGCCAGATAAAGTGATAACCAGAAGAGTGTCTGAAGCAGAGATTAATGAAAACCAGTAAGTATCCTCCTTATATTCACCCCATGGTCACCGCTTCACAAAGTTAAGTGGGGGCTTTGTAGGAATCATGTGCGTTGTGTGTGTCCCATCACACTTTAATTAAGACCACCTCAATATTTAGACTGCTTTTAAGACCATCTTACTTTTCCACCTTTTGTAATTTAGACAACCACGCTATTAAGATCATCTCATCAAGACCATCAAACTATCAATTCCACTTTTAAGACCATCTTATATGAAGACCAACTCATTATCATTGTCAACTCATTTAGACCACCACACTATTAACCCTTCCCTCATAGAGGACACCATGAAAAGACCTATGCGAGCCTGCTGATCAGGTTTTATGCTGTTCGCTGCTCCTCAGTGGTCTGGAAATGAGGATTTTGTCATTAAATTTAGTAAGGTTTAACTGTGGTTTTCTGCAGATCAGGCTTTATGTGGTACCTACTGAGTGCGTCAAAATGAATCTATATGAGGGAAAGGGTTAAGACCACCTAGCTATTCAGACCCATTCACTATCACGGTCACTATACAGTATCCTTTTCTGTACCTATATTTTGACATGGAAATCAGTCTTCTTCATCATACTAGTTAAAAGTGTTTCCAGTATTAATCTAATTGAAGTTTGATTTAATCTGTAATATGATTTTGCAGCCTTGGGGAGAATGAAGACCTTATGTTAATGAGCACACCACAGTCCCAGAAGTCAAGTGGCTCGACACGGGGTGTAGCCCGAAACCCAGCCGCTCGGGCTCTGCAAGAACAGATAGATGGGGATGGTGCACCCAGGGAGGCCCATATTGTAGATAAGATGCTCTTCTCACCAGAAAAAGGAGACGAGAAGGTAGGTAGAGTAGCCTCCCCCTGGGATGATTATCAAACATATGGGTGGTGGTGGAAAACTTGATTTTCTCAAAAATGTGTATACAAATTGATTTGAAGAAACTATGAATAAATATATTTGATCAATTTGAAAATGTAAGGATAAGAAATCAAGACAATAGAATTGTGTGTTTTTTAAAACAATGGTGATTTATTATTTTGTTATTTATTTTCATATTCTAAAATTCAGAATGCCAAGTGTAAGTTGTAACAAAGTTCCAATGTAATCACATTATTTTTTGTTTATTACAAGAACTGAAGAAATGAAAATTAAGAAAAAGATGATGTTTATATATGATGAACAAGTTTTTGAGAAGGTCATTGTCATTAGCTGATGTGTATATTTCACATTTGAAGCGTTGTTTACAGGTTTCATCTGTTAAAGTCTTTATTTCCTGGACACATTTGATATACATATGTTTCTGTGGTTATTCACTTTTTGTGTGCCTCTCTTAGTTAACTATCTAAATACTTACTCATTCTTGTCTCCTATTCTTTCCCTTTTCTTGGTTTTATGTTTTATCTTCATTACTTAAGACACATACATAAGTAAATAGAAATTTAACATTAAATAGAGTTTCATACTTTTATGGATACATTTTTTAAACATTCTCCCCATAAAAATTAAAGTTGTGTTTAACATAAATATTTTTTCTCTGACTTTCCTCTGGAAAACATAATTAATCTGTCATTATGTAACTAGGCAATAACACCAGCACGCAAACATTTTAGTTTCATTAAGCAACACTATAGCCTGTGGCTTAGTCAAATGACTATGTAATTCTCATCTAGAGACCATACCTACAGAATCATCAGTAGTGCTGCCTTTATACCCCTCTCTTTATGTAGTGCACCCCATCTCTCACTCTTTCTGTACACTAGTTGCTCCCGTTGCTTTTGCTGGCAATCCATACTTATCTCCCTTGTATTAGATGCAGGGATGGGCTGCATTGCTGAAAATTTCAAAATGTTTCAAAGGTTTTGACTATGCTGTGATTGGGAAAAGCTTTGAAACATTTGGGAACTTTTTTTCCATGCAACACATTCCCGGTCAGTAGGTTACAGGTAGGATTGTCATGTTCACAGGAAGTTTGAAAGGGAAGAGATAAAATAAAAAAAGTGTAATTGTTATGTGGTCAAAGCTGTGGTTTTGTGGGAGTTGTCTCCCCTCATGTGTATCAAACCTCTATACAAATGTTATGATAGCAAAAGAATTTAGAGTTACATGTATATTAAGACAGTTTATTCCATTAATTATTGTAGATTTTGAGCTACTTATTTCTAAGTAGAGTATCTACATTTAGAATATGTAAATAGTTCATCTTTATTGTACTTAACTGGAAGGGTTTGTTCATATGTGTTAATGTAACAACCCTAATTAATTTAAGCAATTTGGTAAATGGCTTCTCAGTACAGTTTAATAATTAATTTAAAGCATAATTATGATCATTGGGATCTTCGTCAAATTTGTTATTTTTTATCTTTTTTATTCAAATTCTTGAACGTTGTACAACTGTAATACTCCTTTTAACAAATTTAATATGAAATCTGTGTTTACAAACACATCATGAGTGTATTTTACCCAAAAAAGGTTTTCAGTACCCCCCAGTTTCAAGAGGTTTTTAGAATGGATACAAAAATTAAAAGAAAATACAAATTTTAACCACACCTTCAAATCTTAGTGGGAACACTGGAAATATAAAAAACCTAAACACCCGATAGATAAATTGGGAATATTTTGAAAGCATAAAATTTTTGAGGATTGACCCTTCATTTGGCTTTATGTAATGAGGAGTTCAAGAGCCCCATGATCGCAGTATCAAAGGTTGTTGATGTGAGCTGTTGAGGTAAAGTCCCTGTAATGGTTCCACTACATTTTGGACCTCATGGCCTTACACGGAGATAACCAAGGTTTCCTAATGTTTCATTAGGTTACCTTGGTTATCTTGGTAGAGACAAAGACAAAGTGGACCCATTACAGGAACTTTACCTTAAGGGCCAGAATTATTTGTTAACTCTTAAGGAGCATGGTACTAGTCCAATCCAAAGAACGATTGAAAAGGATTAATATAATTTATAAGAACTTGTTTCCCAATCTCAATCCCAAAACAGGAAAAAAGTTTAATCTGCAACTTTTTAAAATTGTTCGCATCTGGATATGTTGTAATTCTGAAATTGCATAGCACAGCTCCTTAACCCCACCAGAAAGACGCAGAACATCAGTACCCATGCATGTATTTCTGACACTGCTATATTACTTCCTTTCAATATTCTATCTTAAGTTGTTCTTTCTATCCTCCAACCCCACATCTACTACATAAGAAAAAATATTTCTTAGCATGTTTGTATTTCAAAATCACTGTCCTCCCCGGTGTTTGACACCTTCCCAATATCTATACACTGTCCTCCCCGGTGTTTGACACCTTCCCAATATCAATACTTTCCATCTCCAGCTTACTCTTTCTCTGTTAACCAATTTTTTCAGCGCTATATCCTGTTTGTAACCTCCTTTACTAGCGTTAAAAGTAGACATTTGCTTATCTATTGGTTAAACCTTATATCAACTTTTATAGATGGTGAATTTTAACTTTCCATCTTAGATACTTTTTTTTCTGCTTTTCTTTTGTTTCTGACACAAGACAAAGGCATTAAGATCTACTTTGTGGGAAACCCTTTACTTTTAAGTAACAGGAAATGTACAATGAGGTTGCAAAGTTGTCTGTTGATAGCAAATAGTGTACATCATGACTCTCAACAAGGAAGATAGGATGTTATCCTAGTTACATACTGCAGGAATGTTGAGGAATTGGTCATGATCAAAGATTCACTATTTCATAATCCATCTCACTGTGGTGAGTGTAAGTCCCAGTCAGGTCATTAGGATTTTCCATGCAGGAAGCCTCCGCTAGCTTTCAGTATGATTTTACCAGAGTACCCTTTGTCAACTCAAGGTCTCCTCCCACTTATTGCAGCAATGGTAAACTCAAACTCAGCAGCTAGTTACAACATAGTACATTTCTTTGTTACTTGATCTCGAGTCGAGGGTTTTACCTAAATCTGTTTCTAGTGCACTAGACAGACAAAGTAAAGAAATCAGAGTGAGAATAATAAAGAAACTTAAATAATTAAATCCGGAGGGTTGGTGTGTTCTCAGTTTAAGTATTCACTGACGCTGTCTAATGATCACTTTTAGATTGCATATCCAGAGGAGAATATAGATTTTAGAAAAAAAATCTGATTTAAACAAACACATACACACACAAATGAAATAAATTACTGATGAAATATTTAAGACTTTCAATGAAATAAAAAAATGAAAACCTGGACCTCCAATATGATCACAAAACATCAATATATAATATTAGTATAGATTATAGTGGAGAAATGATAGCGCTGCTCTCAGGTTCTTCACTGAATCTACAAAACTTCTGCACTTGCTAAAGGCAGGTGGGTAGGTATAGGTACTTCTCAAGCTTTATGACTAACGAGTGCCTGTGTGCTAATTTTATCAGCGTCCGGGCGAGGGAGACGAGAGATATTTTGATGCCCCAGAATATCCTCTCGGGCAGAGGAAATCCCAGCAGGTATTTGTTACACCCCCACTGGACCTCATGTTGTCAGCTCAGCCTCGCAAACACACACTGGACACTGGGGGCTCCTCGTGACACAGGGCAGGGATAGGAAGTTAAGGGAGGGGCCAGCTGGAGACTTAGCCAAAGATTTCTGAAGGGTTCGAAGACAAATCTTAGTTCAGTTTCTTTTTGTATATTGTAAAATATTTAGTTTAATTGCTTCTTGCTGCTTTTTTCTCCATCTAAGTTCATCCTAACTTAAGAAACTGTTCTTGGAAAAGAATATTTTTTAATGTGCCAAAAAAGTTAGGTGTAATCCTGTTGTTACAAAGAAAAGCAAAGGATGAAAGGTTTTTAGAAATGTGTCTGCCCAGTGTGTGTTTGTGTGTTAGTGGGTGTTACATATTTATTTGGGTTCTGTTTCTGTGTCTGATGCTCTTCAACATACCGATGCCTTGGCTTGCTTAACAGAGGGGTCTCATGCTTCAGTGGGCTGAGGGGGGCAGGGTGGGGATAGATAGGGGCAGAGTTCAGTTGATTGGGTGGGGCTTGGGGAAAAGAATCCTATCTTTTTGTTGCTTACTTTTTTTTATCAGTTGTAGACTCTGATGTTATTGAATTTGAAACTTATCAGAAAATATAAAATTGATACATTCTATTATATAAAAGAAGTTTAAAAATAAAGAAGTTTAAAACTGAGAAGTAAAAAACTGATACTGATTTGGTAAGGTTATTATTATATATATTCAAGTGACATGGGGGCTATATTGGATTCAAGTGCATTGTGCTGTCCCATCCTGCATCATTCTGTTTTCTAAGAAAAAAATCTTTTCATACTGTTGCATCAAGGAAGTGTTTTGTGGTATTTATCATCTTCAGTGAAAGCAATAGTTAATTTTGCAATAAATCATGTTTGATGGGACGATGGGAAGGGAAGGTTTGGTCTCCTAGTATTTTGTTTTTTATACCAATGTTAAGATGAATGCTGTTGGTATGAGGTTATTTTCCCTCTGTGAAGCAAGCCATTTTGTTTCTTACTTTTGTTTATTATATTCTTTTCTTGTTTCTAAATACATGCTCATACTTGACAAACCTTAACTGCAGTGTTGATATGGCTAACGTTCTGATGTCAGCAGTTTCATTGTGCTATTGTTAAAATAATTGGCAAAAAGTACATATCTGGCATGCATTCAGTATTTTGGAACTCTTTCAGAAAGATAACTCTGTAGTGCAGGCTGCTTTAAAAAAAAAAGTTAAATAGAGTTGTCCCCCTTACAAAATCTGATGAGAGCTGTGATTACTGCAGGCATTAGTCTCAACAATTTATTTTCTCAGTAATATAATTAATGCCAGTCTCAACATGCAATTACATGCCATACTCAAATATACATTCAATCCTAGGGTAGTATTTTGAGTTTGAGCTCACTAATAATTGTGTTATGTGAGTTTGGACCGTAGATTATAGAAAGAGGAAATGAGAGCCTGAATCATTGCAGTTGAGGTTTGCACGTTGGCTTACCATTATCACAGCATATTGACATCTTGGTCACTGGAATTTTGAATAATACCTGTTGCTTTTTAAGGTTTCTTACGGAGCTAGGACATGATGACAATTATTTATATAGATATTTTATGCAATGTAGCCTGTACCTAGGTAGATATCAGGAGGTATATACTATCAGGATAATAGTTAATAGGATCTATAACGCTTTACCATTCATATACGCCATAGAGAAACCAAATCACACTGAAGCAAATTTTACTCCAATTAGATTTTATAGTGCTCCCTTTTAATCTTCAGGGCACTGAGGAGTAGCAGACAGTATCAAACCTGATCAGCCTGTAGTTACTTGCAGGCTGATCTGGTTTTATACTGGTTGCATAGGTGATTTTTGGATAGCTCATGTATGGTAAAGGGTTCATACAGTATATCAGGTAGATGGCACAAGTGTAAGGTTGTACTCCATATGAACACATCACATCGTCATGTCAGTATAAACCAGTGGCCATATTGACTTGAAATATCTGATGAAATCCTGCATTGTCAGCTCTGACTTCATACAAATTTGAAAACCTCATCAGCCTCAGAGTTATTTAGGGCTGTATTCACGTAACGGGTGGGGTGGGGGGAGATGTCCAGTTCTTCTTTTGACTGTTTGTAATTATGTGACATCATTAACTGACTTGTGTTTTTGGGTCCACCGTATTATTTTGATATTTGTATTATAATGGAGGCAGTAGTAGTGGATCTACTCTGTGTGGAATTCTTAAACCAAATTGCTGTTTTACCAGGTGAGGGGAATCTACATATCTACCATAATGTACCCTTTTAAAATAAGTAACAAACAGAAAAAAATTCGATCAAAAATAACTGATTTCAATTTTCACTTAAGCGATTTGTTTGTAATACTCTGTGAATATGGCTTCTGTTGGTTTAAACTGAAGGTCGCAGCAGTTTTGTGTTCAGGGAATATAAGGGTCTTATATGAGTACATGTACACGTATGTCACCAAGTGCATTTTCCTTGCCACTCTTAAGGGTCTGTTGACCATGCTAGCCACATATAATGTTAGTCATGAAGTACTTTGTCACTGTATATGAATATGCTTTGCACAGTTACTCTGTAGTATGTATATTAGGGAAAATAATCTTAAGAACTTGAACTTTCATTATTTTTAAAAAAAAAAAAAAAAAGAAAGGAAAAAAAAGCTTGTCATTGTTTTGATAGCATTAACATTGATACAAATTTTGTGTTTTGATGTCTTTTTTGTATATATTTTATTAAAAGACATGCAGTTGCTATGTTTTAATGTAGCAGAAGTCTTATTGGTTCTCAGCTTAATATTGAAATGTATATGGATACTTGTATTGGGAACCAATGTCTGGATCCTGCTATCCCCATACAACAAAAACTGAGCTGGGAATCAGTTGGACTCCACACTGAGATACGTTATAGTAATATGTAGATTTATCAGAAAGACAAAACATTTTAAATGAAAGAGTTTTTTTTCTTTTTTTAAATGGATCAGCAGAACAAACAATTTTATGATTGTTAATGTGATCAAAGTGAAAATCAATGAAACTGAGTGCCTATATTTAGAATACAACATTCAAAAGATATGTAAAATATCATCCTGTCATTATGAAAAATATCATTAGTCACAATGGCATTATCATTCTAAATACATTTGATGTGATTGAAGTCCGTTTTATACAGACAAATACACATTCTCATTACCTAACTCTTAAAGTGTATCATTTTGAATACATTTCATTCCACATACATCATGTACTAATCAGACATTTATTATTTACATTTCTTTTTATTTCATTTCTTGTCCTCTTTGCTTTTTTCTGACACTATTTGTTTCTCATTGACCTGTTTGGCCATTAGCTTTACTGTTTTTATACCTTGCCCAAAGTTCTGGAAAAAAAATCAAAAAAAAATCTTCAGCATGATTTTCAAGTTCAGACTCTAAATAAGACCATTACCAGTATGATCACAGGGGATTTTAGTATGAAATACGAGTTTGAACCTGACATCATACTTAAGCATATTTCCAAACCTGGAGACCAAATATTTGATCTTTTAACTCACTGCATGTTCAGTATTGACATTTTTAGTTACTGTCTATTTATTTTTAAACCAGACTCCTAAGGGTGTTATTAATAATAATGTTTTTAATTCTGCAGTTTTTTTCATTTTGGTCACACTTTTGTTTTGAATAATATTAGTTATTGTCAAACCAGTTATTAACAGCCAACCTGTGAACAAAGGCTAGTGACTTGGCTTTGTTTTGAATGTTTTCTGAATAACAGCCACCTCTAAATAAAGGCCAGTTTGGATTCCCTTGTGAGCGGCTTTTGTTCACAAGATTTACTGCAGCAAATTTAGGTAAAGATGATAAATGGATAAGCATAGATTTTTTAATTGTAAAACTTGAAAGATGAATCAAGTTTTTTTGTTTCACTTTACCTGGTGTTATTATAATTTTTGAATTTAGCTCATTAAAGGATGACAGTCTTACGCTTTTTCAATGATACTCATCTGCTTTGGTCTTAATCTGTTTATGCTATCATATTTAAAGAATGCTGAAATGTTGGATTTAAGACACATTGTGAGCAATGTATGTTTCCTAGCCTTGCATACATAGTGTCATTGAGATTTGATCATTTGAGGCATGTTGACTTTGTTCATCTGTTCAAAACAAGCTAGACTTCCTGATTGATTGCATCATTATGGGCATACTTAAGTTGAGGGGCCTTTAAAATGTACTGGGCATATATATGTCATTTGGACATTTACCTCAGTTTGATAGTGTTTTCTATTAAAAGTCATTGGTCAGAAAAATTTATAACTTTTCCAATTGTATGTTCACTTTATTTTTTTTTTTATTTAAAATGATGAGTATGTATTCAAAATATATTACAGTTAAAATCATTGACATGACATGGGTTTAAGAGATGCTGATTTATAAAAGTCTTGTATGAATATACATTTTTAGGGTTAATTGATGTTCTGTTACTTATACTGATATGTCTTTTTAGATAAACAACTTTGTACTTCTGAGCTAAACACACATGAGGGTATTTTACATTGTGATACATGAAAATTATAAGATAGATGGATTTTTGTCTTCAAAAATTGCTGGAAATGATGCAAAAAAAAAAAAAAAAGCAAATGTCTTTGAGTGTTGTGATTAATGGAGGTTAATATGTGGATGCTATATTCTTATGATTATTTATAATAAGGTCCTACAACGTGCATTTTAATTCTTATTTGTAACAGATATTAACATCTCGATTGTTTAACTAGAGACTCAACAAAAAAGGAGTTTATGTTTGATATATATATATATATATTTTTTTTTAATTTCAAGAAGATGAAAAGAGGCAAAGTAAGTGTGTCTGTGTTTTAGTTCTTCTGTATCTCCCTATATCTGGGTGCTGTGTATCATTACTGGAAAGCAGATCTGTAGTCGATGCTAGGGAATGCTGCATGTAGATATTGTGTTTGTGATATTCTGTCTGGTCAGCAGTTTTCACTATATATATATAGGTTCCAATATATGTCAGTTATTAGGCCAAAAAATATTTAAGGTAAAAAAAAAAGGAAGAAGAAAAAACATATTTGAATATATTTTTTGATCAACACTTTTCAGATTATAAATTGATATATATTTCATTCATCTTTTCAATATATTTGCATGCCCATTTCATTTTAATGTGAAATTGCTGTTGCTATAAGCAAATAATTAGCTTTTTGTTGGCTTATGTATTGGTTGAAAAAAGTTCTTCTCTGCGCAATGTTTTGAATAATGCTGAATCTTATAGTTTTACAACAGCCTTGTATTTTTTTTCAAATAGACCCGTTCATAGACTGAACAGCTGTTAAACATTTTACCCTGATCATGGAATTGCTTTTTCTCAAGGATACATGTTTTTGTAAGAAAATTGTCTTCACCCTTAGAGCTAAACATTTTGAGCTCATTTCTAGCTTCACTTCATAAACGAATTTACCGTAGGCTGTAATTTTGATTTTTAAGTGGGAGAAATTGAAGGGATGTTTTCTGAATTGTAAATAACATGGTGCAGCCAGAGCTCCATATATCACGTGAATCTTGAACATTGAAGGAGGAAGATTTTCCACAGCTGCAAGTGTAATGTTTGAAACAGTAACCTCTTTAAGTACACACAATTTCATTAAAAAAAAAAAGATACACAACTGTTCTCTGTGTACTCATAGGTTGGTAGTCGAGCTTTATGTAGACTTCAACTGTATTCAGCAGTTTGCTTGATCTGTGTCATAGAGGTGATTACAAATGGCAATCTCCTGATTGAAACAGATCAATAGAAATAAACATAGGGGGGCTACACTGTACACATGAAACAGTGTATGTAGTGAAAATGGAGCTACACTGGATAGTGGTTTCAATGGAAAACAGTGAGTTGGCTTCATATTTTGTTTATACTTCCGATGCAAGATAACAATATTATTCATACATACTGTTCATACATAAAGGTAGATAGTTTCTCCTCTAGGTCTGCATGACTACCATGCTAGTTTTTGTACTGATATGGAAAAGGTCATAGCTTCTCACTAGGTTTTAAGTTTTATATATTTTGTTTACAAGTGCACTTTGTTTGCAAAATAAAGGTGAGTTAATGATTATGTTTGTGATGAATTCTGGGTGATTTATCACTTGGTCATAATATCAGCTGGGATTATTTTAACGAGGTCTGTCTATGTAAACATGTTTGATTTGAAGATTAAAATATTTTTTTTGTGCAAAATGTATTCACTACCACACTTAAATTCCTTTTTTCTGGTGGTCTTCAGTCAACATATGGTAAGCTATAAAGAGTTGGAATGTTTTAAGTAGCTTTTTAATGATAAACAGGCCAATATCTGAGCATATATTCTAAATATACCAGGTTGACAAGGTTTAATGATATTATCTCCCTAAACTCCTTCTAGTTTGTTAAAACTTATCTTGTGTAAGATAGAAATGAGTGTCCTGTGTGATGATGGGCCTTACATCTACAAATTTTGATCTATGAAATAAATGGTATACCTCCCTTGCTTGGCACTCCGCATATAAAAGTAAAGTTTAGTACCAGGCGTGCGTTCAGTATGACAAACCGTATGCAACCGGTCGCTTACAATCAGCTATGGAGTTGTCTTAGGACCATATAGCATGCTGTTCACGCGTTCCTTATGCTGAACATAGGTATATGTCAACATCGTGGTTTATGACACTAAGATAGTTTCACAGCTGACTGTAAGCGTACGGTTGCATACGTTTTGTTATACTGAACGCACGTCAGATTGTTCTGGTATCAGGATAGTGTTGTGTAGGGTGTAAGTTGTGTAGGGATACTGTGGTTTCATGATATTTGTAGGGATAGGGATAATGTGTATCGTAATGTTGTGTAGGGATATTGTGGTTTCCTGCCTTTGGTTTCCAGCATGTTATTGAATTGTGGCAGCACTATATTTGTCTCATGGGAGTCCCTGAATGACTGAAATACCGACAGTGATGATAATGATAATGGTAGTCTAGTCTATAACTTTTAAAATTTTTCAACATAAATAAACAGGGAGGGAACAAATTGCCTTAAATTTGCTCTCTTGTCTTAAAATGATAGAGAATGAAGACGTTTCAGTGTTGTGATCTGTACGTCACATGTAACAGAAAAGTACTCTGAAAGCATGTGAGTTTGGCTTTAATTTGAATTTGTAATGGACAGAATGGATATTCTTTGTATGATTAGTTACTGTAAATAGCACAGGCTGATGGAATGACATCCATGGGGATGATTAAATAGCTGTTATTCTATCAGATTGATTATTGGTGTTTAAGATGAGAAGCTTGTCTGTTGTGAAACGTGGCATTTTCAAGAGATGATTATGAGTTGGATGACTCTTTCCCTTGACATTTATGAATCCTCTGATGGTTTCTGATGCAGGTTCAGTATCGTTGTGGTTTTGGAGGTCATGGATGTATTTTGCCAAAGTGCCAACGGGGACGTCTGATCTTAAGTTAATTGACCCAAGCTGTCATAGTCTTTGCACATGTCTGCATTAGTAGCGGAAATAATATGTCTGGAATTTCACGTAATTAAGAAAATTGCTTAAATTGCGGAAAAATTTTGACTGGAAAGTTGTGGCTTAGAATTGAAATATTTAAATAAAAAGATGATTATTCTGCATTTAATAGGGGAAAAATGCGCCGGAATTTTGATTTTTTCGTGGAAAATTGCAGATTAGACTTAAAATATTTCAAAAGAAGATTTTTGTGCATTTTATTTAAGTAATTTGTTGATAATTACAATAGTAATATATACAGGAGAATCAAGTTTAAAGTTGCTCAGGTAAAAGCAGATTGAACTGACTGGTAGTACCCATATCCTTTTAACCCTTTCCCTCATAGAGGACACCATGAAAAGACCTATGCGAACAGCATAAAACCAGATCAGCCTGCGAGTAACTCGCAGGCTGATCAGGTTTTATGCTGTTCGCTGCTCCTCAGTGGTCTGGAAATGAGGATTTTGTAATTAAATTTGGTAAGGTTTAACTGTGGTTTTCTGTAGATCAGGCTTTATGTGGTACCTATGAAGTGCGTCAAAATGAGTATATATGAGGGAAAGGGTTAAAATGATTCAAGTTCAAAGTGAAGGAAAACTTATCATTTTAGTTGCTGATTTATAAACAAGCTCCTCACCAAGTCCCAGTCAGGGCACTTGAATTTTTCATGTAAATTAAAGCCTTCTGGCTGACTTGGGGTAGGTTGATGGTTCTAGCTGGGGATGTCTGTGCACTTAACCCTTTACTTCATGAATATTCATGTACATATCTATGACCTGATGAATATTTATTAACTGAAAGACTTCAAAAATCCATCATAGAATATCAGTCAGCCCCATAGATCATTGAAACATGGAAAAGTCATGATATTCCATTAGCTGATTTCTGTATGAACACTGCTTGTTGCTTAGTGATGAACATTATTAGATTGTGAAAAAGTGCATGTGCTTCCATTGTCTTTAGTGCTGTCTGGTACATGTTGCAGTATTCCTGGTTAACAGAATTCCTGTGAAAATATGCAGCTGTTCATGTTATATTGATAATGTAAGCTAAAACACTGGGGCTTAGATATGGTGGGAATAAAACAGTGGGTAATGGATTTGATCAGCACACAATTAATATACAATACAGTCTGCCCTTCCAGTAGTTCAGAAAGTGTTGCTATGGCAACAAAATGAATGTTAATTTCTTAATTGCATTACAGTCCAGTAAGCCAGTTGGGGACATGTATAAAACACGATCATTGTAGATAAAAATTTGGAGGGAGGATCGGAGGGTGCTTTAACAATTCTGATATGGGTTTAGCGGTGTTTGTACTGGACTGTACCTCGTTTGGTCCCATCTCTTCTTGCAGTGACCATCACGGGCTGGTAAGTCAGACATCCTCGGAATAATCTGATTCTTGAATAGGCAGAATATAAATTTTTTGAGGTTATCCTAGAGCCATACTCAGGCAATTTGAAAGATTTGCCTCAGCTGTTGCTTTCATAAAAAAAATGGGAGTTATTTGAGCATTGAATTTTGCTGTATGTAGTTAAGCAGAAATATAAAAAAGGATAAATGTAATGACATATGCAGAATAATTATATGAAACTGTTACCATCATTGCTGGAATGTTAATGTATATGGTATTTATTTTGCACGTACAAGCTATTCCTTTGATTTGTTTTATATTTGGCATTTTATGTCATTAAATATGACAGGAATGCAGATGGTTGATGTTGTTTGTACAACCATTATTCTGATGGGCTTCCTGTGTTAAGTTATGTCAGAACATGCAGCATACACCGACAGCTGTGTGGCCCTGGGGTACTCACTGTCACTGTGACATAGGAACGAGGCTACTCCTAAGTGCAGTAAATGTCAATAAAGACCAACTGTGTTACCAGTCACCTGTGATAAGCACCCAATCTGTTTTAAGCCGTTTTATACTTTCACGTTCCAAAAATGGCATTTCATTATTTTTTATTTATTTCTGTTTAGCCCTTTACCTCTTATCATTTTTTTGGTAAAACAGAGGAGACCCAGATCAAACATCTAATACAGGAGTTGTCTTATCAGGGTCTCCTCTATGTTTGCTCATGAAATATGGTAGCCCAGACTTTATAAAGTCTGTACAACAAAGAAACCTCAAGTATCTCATTATGCTGTTTAAAGTTCAGTATATTTGAATTCATTAAATCATAATATGAATATTTTTGAGGTAATGGGTTTAGAAGCAACCTTTTCTAAGCAGCCAGATTTTATATTTCATTTATGTGCTAATGACTGGTATGTATCAAGATCCTGATATATTTAGTGAAGGACCCACATGTTCCAGAGGCTGAATCAGGTTAGAGTGTCTGTCCACCAACCAGGAGGTTTTGGGTTCAGTCTCTGGTTGAAACATACCATTTTTGAAAAATGATACAGGAGTATCTCATTTGGTATTTTTCTTTTACTCAGCATATTATGATCTGGATAATGTGACCCTGGTATGGTATAATGCCATTTGGCACTGGTGTGTTTTACAGTGATGCAGCACTATATGTCTGTCTCATGTAGACAATCACCAAATGAATGAAATACTATTGCTTGGTCATGAAGTTAAAGCAAACAAACAATTATAAATGGGCAACAGCAGAAGATAATAGATTAGAAGATGGAACAGATTTGTGAGGGAAAAAATGCTGATCAAAATAAACTTAGAGTGATGAAAATCTTGAGCTTCTATATCAATTGGAATAGTTCAAATACATTTTGTATTGATATTCATCATGGTGAGAGCAATACTTTGTGGATTCATTGTAGTGCTCTCAATTATATTGAAAGATCCATTAAAACAAATTCAACATTAGACACAAAACCTTTATTTTGTCGACCTAAACTAAGGGTATATTCACAGCTCAGATCTGATGGGGTCCAATATAATGTTTTATCTAGATGTTGATACAGGGTTTTCCATGATGCTCAAAATTGTCCATTGTTTATATGACACCACCCAGATATATTAAAATTTATTTCCTCATCTATATATCAATGAGCCACTAAACACCCTTTTGAAACCCTGGGGCCCAAAATATAGTTTTATAATAGAGTGTACTATACATGTATAGCTTAAGCTGTCTAAGCTTCCAGATACAAGTAGCGGGACTGTAAATTACCATCTTATACATTCAATTAAGTCAATAGCAGGTGCTTGATTTGCAATCCACCACCAATAATCAGGCTTGTCAGACAGTAGCATTCAGTCAATAGTCGTAAATAATAGATCAAAATAGCTGGATCTTTGCTGACTCTCATAGTGGTCTGTAACTGTGTATAGAAAGTACAGAAAAAACTCCTGTCAGTCTTATCCTTTGGGAGACCATCATTTTCAGGACCCATTTTGTCTATGATGGGTAAGGTCACTGTGGCCATGTGGTAATAGTCACTGACTTACAATTACTTAGCCCCTTTCTGCTGGAGGTTGGAGTCTTGGCTTTTTATGTGTGGAAACCTTTCAGCTGACTTGTGGTAGGTTGATGGGTCTTTACATTTGAGGTCTTCCTCCACCTGTAATTAGGGGCCTATGTGGCCGAGAGGGTAAAGTCGCTGACTTTAACACTCATTCAGCCCCTCATCGCGTGGGTTCGAATCCCGGCAGGGTAATTCGGATTTTCATGTGAGGAAGCCTTCCAGCTGGCTTGCGGTAGGTCGATGGTTCTACCTGGATGCGTCCGTGCAATTTTGGGCTCTTCCTCCACCTGTGATTAGCTGGACAATCGCTATATGACTGAAATACTGTCGAAGCAACAGTAAACTCAAATGGTCACGTCAAGTCCACCTGTAATTAGCTGGATGTCACTGTATGACTGAAGTACTGGAAGCAAAGGTAAACTTAAACACAACAACTAGTCCAGTTGACCAGGATCTCAGTGGTGGTCCTACTTATGGGGTTCTTGTATATTATACTTCCCTCTTCATGTTGACTGCTCAGGATTTGACTGTGCAAGTAAGTAACTTTTTACATGCTGATCTGTTTTGATAGTCTTTGGCATCATTGGTTAATGATAAACCTCAGATCTAACTTAGATTTACATGCAGTCTGATCTATTGGTCAAAAGTAGCAAAAGGCCATGCAAGCTAAAGACTGGTAATATGCTTTTCAGGCTTATTCAAATCTTTTATTATACTGAGTGGCATCACATCATGAAATGGGGCTATACAGGGATCACGCTCGTCCTGTCCTGTCCCATCTCACCATGTCCCATTAAGTTTGGTAACTGTTCTTGATAAAACCTTCACACTTGGAACACTAATTTATCATGATAAGACCAATCTGCAGATGTGTCATTGATTTTGTTAGAATTTGTTTCAGAGTGGCATGAAGGGGGTATTTATCACCTTCAGTGATAGTTTTAGATTATATAGCTATACTTGATGCAGATTGGACCTCATATAGTATACATTGGAGGTGGTCTTATTAGTGAAATAAAGAATTAAGTCTTGGACTTGTGACCTGAATTTCTAATTAAAACTAAAGGTTCCAAAAAATGATTCCTAATTGCAAGGCAGACTTGATTCAGAGGTTTTACTGCAGGCATACAAGGATCAAGATTTGTTCAACAAAAACATCAATTTAAAAAAATTGCAAGTTGGTCTTTCAGCTTGTCAAAATCTCATTCATGGAGTAAACCACCTGGGTTAACGGTTTCTGCTTTCCTTATTGTTACTTGAACACTCATTTAAGTATTTACCATGTCAGAGGTCACTGCCCTTCAACCCACTATTTTACGGTTCAGGAAGCTTGAATTCATACTTAAGTCATAGCCAACATAGAATTAATTGGAACTGACCTTTGACTCCGATACATCTATTTTTTTTTCAAAACGAGCGTGTTTGATCTGAAGTAATGTGGCTAGATTTACATTGACTTAATATCTCAGGTAGGTTCTTTTGTAATTTTGATTTATTTCTTATATATAGGAGCTGCTTGATTAGGGTCTACTCTGTTTATTCATACAGTGTTGTAGCTTAGATTCTTCAGAGTCTGCTTGGCAAACAAAAAAAAAAGCCATTGTTTTATTAGGTTAACTAATATTCATTATAAAATCATAAAAATTTGTACATGAATATTCATTAGGTAAAGGGTTCACTGATACTAAAAGAACTGTTCATTAATTAAATGCTAAATACACAAAAGTAAGGTACACTTGTTATTGTGGTATACATTTATTCATGGTTTCCATATATTGGGTCCTAAATTATCATCGAAGTGTAATGGTCTGTCAGATACTGGTCAATATTGATTCTTTAGCTTTTAACTGTCTATGCTAGACTTGACCAGTCTGGATGTTAAATGGACATTTGAAAGCGTTATTTGATATCGAAATGAGATCAAAAGCCCAAGTAGTCAATGGTGTTGACTTATGCTGTAGAGTTGAATAGGGCTTTAATGTATTGCACATGGTCTATATCAGTGCAGGTTTTATTGGGTCTGTTTACACATACACCATTCAAAGCTCTCAGGTGTGATTTGGTTTTCTTGGCCATGTCACAGTTGTTGTATGACATGGGAAGTTAAACCCTCATTTTTCCACTTCCACTCACCTGTACAAACCCTACCCATCAGTTTAGGCTTTAAAGTCTTGAACATGTAACTCTACCAGCCTTACTCAGCACTGGATAATACTAAACTCATTTGCTTTTGTATATGCATACATTATCAAAATCCAGTAAGGAAATATACAAAATAAATGATATGAAACTTAATATAATTCGAGAGATTCATAATTCCCTGTAATATGTCTACTTATCAGAATATTTTTTTTTTTTGTGTGTGTGTTTTTTTTACAAGCATTGTAAGGTCTGTCAGGTTTAGAGAAAGAAGAAAATAGATACTTACCCTTTCCCTCAAGAGGAAACCATGAAAAGACCTATGCGAACAGCATAAAACCAGATCAGCCTGCGAGTAACTCGCAGGCTGATCAGGTTTTATGCTGTTCGCTGCTCCTCAGTGGTCTGGTAATGAGGATTTTACAATTAAATTTGGTAAGGTTTGAGTTTGGCTTTCTGCAGATCAGGCTTTATGTGGTACCTTTTGAGTGCGTCAAAATGAGTCTATATGAGGAAAGGGTTAAAATAAATTTTTGGGGTCCTAATTTTCATAATTCTTGTTTCCCTTGCATATTAAGTTTTTATTTAATTCTTAAACATTAATGTTATTGTCAGTTATGACTGAGCTGATCTAATTTTCTTCTTAGATAAGTAGATCATCATTCTCAGTCAATTTACTACATAATATATTAAATTAAGCAAATTAAAAGTGTTGGAATTAGTTTCTACATTGAGCAAGATTTTTAGTCATTGCTCCAAGTTGAGTGTTCTTACTGTATATTAGAAACTTAACAGTTCAACCATGGTGCTGTGGTCTAGTGGTACCATACACAACTGTGGATCCATGGGTTGTGGGTTTGAACCCTGTTGGGGTCAATAATTCTTGCTGACATTCCCAGGTGTTGAATACTGGTTCAACATATGAATCATCAAGCAAGAACATGTTTCCCACTTAATATAAAAAGAAGGGAATTTTGAGGGCCTGTTCTGATGTAATTTAGTACACTCTCATGCTATTGTTAGTCTTTTTTTAGCCATTGACAACGATTTCTATAGTGTCTAGCAAGTCAGCCCGTTTGTCACAGCCAGAGTTGGTTGGGTGTCATTCAGGCTAAATAGCCACATCATCTAGGGTAAAGATATCACACCCCTTGGGTATATGTATATAGCATTTTATCCCGTTGGATGAGTTAGTGTTAGTTTGTCTGTTACAGGGGATGACATAGTGTCTATTCTTAGGATTCTTACATTAGTCATAATGCATGTTCATGAATGTTAATACATGTTTATTGCAGCTACTTTATGACACAATATTTAGGCTCCAAGTTAATTAAGATACCACAGTATATTTGTCCTGATATTATGACTACATCTGAAGTCATCTAAATTTATCGCAAGATAAAGATTTGGGGTCCAATCTTCAAGCGTGTTATAATGGAGTGCATTATAATGGATCTACACTGGTCCTTTGCCTTTTAGCTTGTTTAGAGTTAGACAAAACAAGGTTGGATAACTTGGTTTCAAAATGTTTACATGAGTTGTTTTTTTTCATTACATCCTTATCTATGTTATTTGCTCTATGTTGTTTTTTAGTTTCTGTTGTTATTATGATATTGCTAAGCAGTGTTGGTTTTGGTATGCATGGGTCTAGGGCTTTACATTGAGCATTTTTCTGTCACATAAAGACATCATTATGATATGGCTCATAAAGTCATTTTGCATCTTACATTTAGTTTTCTTCTTCTTTTTTCCCATCATACTTCTGGTACTTTTTACAATAACTTCACTTCATATTCATCTAACATATTGGTAATGAATTAATGCTTTTATTGATTTTCAGAAGTAAGGATATTTGATTTAATTTTTCACCCTTATCTTTTCATTACTTGATGACTCATGCATTTTAAGAGGAATTGTTATCACTTTTACTGAACCCTTTTATCTCATTATGTATCTATACAGACATTTTTTAACATCTCGGAAAGAGGAGCAGACCAGATAAGTCAGTTCCTGGAAAGAGCTGGCGTGTGTTCAGTATGACAAACCGTATGCAACTGTACGCTTACTGTCAGCTTTGAAACTATCTCAGTGTCATTAACCACATTTGTTACGTATACCCATGTACAGCATAAGGTGCACGTGAACAGTATGCGATATGGTCCTGAGACAACTCCATAGCTGAATGTAAGCACTGGTTGCATATGGTTTGTCATACTGAACGCGCGCCTGGTTGGTCAGTCACCTCTGTTAGCTCACACAATATTATAGCTCAGATGCTACACAGTCTGTGCATAGCAGAGAAAAATCCTTTGCTTCATATACCATTTTAGGTTAATTGATACATAATTAAATCAGATATGATTTTACTCATGAATTTGCAAGAGTGTAATGTTTTATGTATGCTTGGATAATTGTCTGAACTAAATGAGGATAATATTATGTAGAATGTAAAATAAATGCTCCATGGTCCCCTGCAGTAGAAATGATTTCTTCTGATATAGCATCATGCATGTTGAATCTTATTAAAAGACAAGAGAGCCAAAGGCAACCATATAATTTGTTAACAGCAAAATACTGATGCTTGCTATGTGTATTCAACATTGGTCAAAATACATTTTGTTTAGAATATGAAACAAATATATATCTCAGAAATACTTTCATATAAAAAGTGAACAAAGTGCGTAGATGAAAAACTATAAGATAAATATATTTTCAGCATTTCATATCAAGTGTATCATGATATAAGGATAAGTGGAGTACATGTGCCACTTTGTTTTGTGTATTCAGGCTGAGAGTGAGGTGGAGAGAATGAACATGGCCAACAAGAAGCATGGAGCAGGAGTGGAGGGAAATGACAACATAGTGCAGCTTGTGCAGGTATGTACAAACCCTGATCTGCTTGCTTAATATGGTTACTTAACATCTGATTTACAGCGTAGGAATTTTTTCTTCAAACTCTTATTCCCGGTTTAGTCCCGGTTATAGATAGCAGCAGATTTAGGAACTATCCGGCTGTCCACTGTCCTATCTCAAAATCATATTCTTACAGTCTGCAGTCCGTACCTCCAGTTTACATTTATTAAGATTTGTCCTTCTTTTTCTATACAGTTTTATTTTGTGTGTCTCCAATTCAATTTATTTCAAACTCCAGCTATTTTGTATTGAAAATTTGGGCCCTTGCTCTATAAGTACATTGTTTGTGTATCTTAAATTCCACTTAGCTAATCAAGTCGCCAATATTTTTCACACCTGTCAGTTGACTGATGACACGAGTTTGGTAAGCGACTACCTGTAAGTCAAACTATGATGTTTGGCATTCATCAATTACAGGATTATTTTTGAAGAAATATGCATGTAATTATCATTGTGTTATCGTTGCAGGAACAAATTAATATGTGCTTTTATATATAAATACACGTGTCCATCTGTTGGCCAATTGCAGATTTTTTTCGATTTTGTTTTTTTGTTGTTTTATTGTTGTGTTTGTAAATTGTTGTAGGATTAAAAATGTAAGTAATGGTTGAATAAATAAAGAAAAATATATTACAGGTAGATGGTTATTTATTGATCTGTCTACAAAAAAGTGTTATCGATCATTTTATAATGCCAGCACCATAAATTGAACCACAAAAAGTAACATTTGCTGAATTATGGGCACCAAAATGCATAATTTTGAATAGGTCCAACTTTTGACATCTTAACATATTTTCTTTTTAATCCATTGAAATTGGAAATAAGGAGTGCAGACTGTATATGTAATGTATCATAAGACCCATGTTTTTCACTTCAGTTACAATGATGGTATACATATATTGTGTCTTGTCTCTTTATGTACTCAGTGTTACTGTTGTAAGACTCCCTCAATCCTTTTACAGTTTGAGAGATGTGTCAAGAAAATAAACTTTGTGATCACCGGGGGTTGCAGTTTCTTAGCTGAAACTATTTAGAATGTTTCAAATGTTGTCTGTCAGAAGGTTAAACCATATCTCCTCTTCTAACAGAGAATATCCTTCATTCTGATCTGTTTTTTTTTTAATGGTGAAAACCTTCTATACTCCCACTCTTGTGTATATTACCAGTACATTAATTTGCCCTTGTCTCTTGTTTGTCACAAAATCTTATGTCGTTCATATTTTCAAAATTATATAAGCAAGTGTTCCAGTATTTTAACTGAAGTTTTGGTGTTTGAAATTCATTGAGTCATGGCAGAGTTAAAGCCCCTGAATGGTGAAGAATTTTAAGTGTTTAAGTTGGGTAACTGTTTTCAGTCAGCTGTTCTAGACATGTGTGGATCCAGCAGTTTTTTTTTCAGACAGGGATATTAGGTCTAGTAGTGCAGGTGATGTAAGGAATCCTCAGGTTGGAAATGTGAGTGGCTTTCGTTCTTTTTTCTTTAGTATTAAAAAGGCCTAGCAGAGAAATGAAGAACCTCATTGATTTAATGATAAAATAAGGGGAAGGTTTTCTATAAGTGTTACATGGGACAACCCCATGTCCCATTTTTTCTCTGGATCCACACATGTATATCTATATATACTTCCGAAATTGTGCTCAATACTGGTAGTCATCACAAATGAGTTTTAGATACACACATATTATAGATACCTATATATTCTAGAAAACAATATCAAGCAAGATTTGGTGTATTTAACCTTCCGAAATTGTGCTCAATACTGGTTTTCTTTTCGGATGCGACTCAGACAGAGGAAGACCATGAAAACAAAATGCTGAACATTGCATAAAACCATTCAAGTGCAGAGTGAATGCTCATGTACCACTTTATTTTCGGATCCACTCAATGCTCTATAATAGCTATTTTGTATTAAATTTTGTATTTACTTTTTTATGCATCAGGCTTTATGTGGTACCTATTGAGTGCGTCAAAATGAGTCTATATGAGGGAAAGGGTTAATATAATTTACTCAAGACAGATTGGTTTAAGACCCTGTAAAACAAAATTGTTTAGTGTAACATTTGCATACGGTGGAATATCCTTTCAATGCAGTATGTGAAATGACTCACATAAGTTAACACACTCACACAAGTTAAATTTTAGGATAATCAACACAAAAAGACTCTCATACATAGCTATTCTCCATAGCTTGTTTGATCACATTTCTTATTTTGCACTTTTTTATGGCATGTATCATTATATTTGTTAAATTATCACTTTATATTTTTAGTAATTTTTAGTATTCAGTGTTTGTCACTTGCATGGATTTCCTGAAGTCAGTAATTTTTATTTGGGGGGTCAATGTAGGTATAGATATTCATCATTCATTTATGTATTAGTCTGTCTCTTGTTTATGTATACATGTATCTATATCATCATCATCATCATCATCATCATCATCATCATCATCAGGATACTCATCATCGTCATCATCAAATTTTGATTTGTGATTTGATAATCAGCCTTTCCTGATAGTATAACACAATATCCTTGTTATAGAGATGCATAATTATGATAATTGTGCTGATAGTTATATTAATATTAACCTACCTACCCTTATTCTGTTGTCTTATCGGTTTTGTTCAATCATACCTCCTTTTCACAATCTGAATTGTGGGCTATATAAGACACACTTGCTTTGTCTTGTTGAGTAGTGTCCCATCCCATTTTACAAAATGTGCACAAAATATGCAAAATCTTGAGAAGTTTTAAATTCATATTTATTGCCAGGAGGATGATCACCAGTGAAGATATATCCTTAAAAAAAAAAGAGAAAAGAATGATTTTTTTGTCTTTTTCATAAGTCAGGGCATTTTAGCAGGGGTATAAATCACATTTAATGATCAGTAATTCTTGATTTAGAGGTCTTATTGATTTCATAATCATATGTTATATGTTAGTCAATATTTTGGCATTAAAGTTTATGTACAGCTAGTTTATCTTATGTTGCTATATTTGTGTTATGTATATTTTTTTTTACTATTTCTGTCAGTTTGGTTATCTGAAAGAGATAAAAGGGAAGTAACTCATGAAGTGAAAGTATTTAATCTTTCAAGACTTGCTTCCCTTTCACCATAAATATTTTCATGTTATATAATCAGGTTTCTTTACTCCATGACAAACAGTGCTTGCGTTCCCTGTGCATATCAAGAACAAGATTTATATTGTTTGCTATAGTCTTCAGGTCCTTTAATCTTCAATTTCCTGTATCTACATCTTTGGCATATAGACATTTCAGTTATCAGCCTTTTTTTTAAAAAAAAAAATAAAAGAATCAACAAAAATATATTATGTGTTAATTATTGCCATTATTTACATAGAAATATAATGCAAACCACCAATAAGGTTATACATGTAATTTAAGTAAAAGTCACACTTTTTTGAGTCCCAATCTAAAACATAGACACAGGAAGTTGATGTATAAAGGCTCGGTTCCACCTGGCACATGTAGTGCTTATATAAACTAGTAATGCATGGTTGTGAATATTTATTGGTGGGACCACGCAACTGAACCAGTAATGTTTAGCAGTTTGTCATGGAATGAAGTTCTATTTATGTGGTCTCTCTAAACAGGGAGGGGTTGGGCCTCTTTATTTATTTAAAGTCCTTGATTAATTTAGTTTAATTCCTTACTTCTGTGGGTTTGAGTCATGGTTAAAATATTTCATGTGACGGAGCCTTTCAGCTGGTTTGCAGTAGGTCAGTTGTTCTAGCTGGGTGACTTTGTACACCTGGATTCTTCCTCCACCTGCAAATTAGCTTGACGTCTCTCTGTGACTGAAAAACTTTCATAGCAATGATAGACATAATCCAGACATGTAGTCGTAGGATTCGTGAAAAAGTATGGGTACTGCTGAAAACATGCCATGGCAGTATTTGATGCCAGGATTTGAGGATAAGTTTGATTTTCATCAAGACAAAAACCCAAAATGACTGAAATACTTAAATATTTAGATGGTTGCCGTACTTAAGCAAACAGAAAAATTATTCAAATAGAAAATACATTTTTCTTATTTGAATTTCTGTATTTCATGTAATTATTAAGAAAAAAAAATTGAATCAAAATTACAGTTTTTAAATTGGGGGAAAGTTTTTTAAAGTGTTGGAATTTCATAAGAAAATAGAGAAAGAATAGAGATTTCATGCGTTTTTGTTTATATGGAGAGAACACACAAAAGAATTTGTCTATAATGTCTGTATAAGTACATTACTTTACAAGGGAAGTAAATGAGATATGTCACATTCAGCATAGATTTACTTCCCTTACATATGAAACTGCTAGATTATTGTACATTTTATTTCTACAGCTTGTATGATTTTGCTTCTTGTGTTGTCTAATTGTGATGTTGCTTATATGTAGGACGGAGACATAGAGCCTGGAACTCAGGTAGGGGACAGCGTTGGTGTGTCTGTGTGTGCGTGTGTATGTCTGAGAGTGGAAATGCTTTTGCTGCACATCAACATGCAGGTATATACTTGGTTTTGGTGCTCAGTATGATACAGAATGAAACAAAATGCATTAAGAAAGGCATGGCCAGAATTATAGAAAAATAAAAACTATGAAGAAAAAAATACTATTATATTTAGGGCTACCCCCAAAAGAAGAAAAAACAACAACCAAAAACATTTCTGGTGTCCTTAGTGATTACATAATTTTATCACTGATTATAAACCTTGAGCAGATACCTCACTAGAATTACCGGTACATGAAAGGATGTGCCAAGAGTTTTGAATAAATTTCATTTTTGATAAAAAATTGTTTAGCAGCAGAACAGAAAAATATGACAAAAAGGGATACTTGAATAGATTAAATGATCATGATTCATATATGTAGTAAGTACAACTTGAACATGATAATGAATCATAAAAAAAAATAAATGAAATATGCTAAGGCTACCAACATTTTGTTTTTATTTGGCCATGCCACTGGAAATAATATTTTTTTTGCCTTCCAAAGAAAACAAAAACAAATGATAAGGAAAATGATTTTATCTGACAATGGAGAGAATAAAAATTTGCCAAAATTTAGTGCTCAGGGCCATATTTGTAAAATGTTCTTTTTAATCATTTGCCAAATCAAGTATATAGTGTGATGTATGGCAGAATGCAGTTCAACCCTGTTGTAACACATCCAGCATTTATCATGGTGGGATGGCACAGTCCCAGGGGGTGAAGGATATGGAGCGGGGCCAGTGATATAAGGAAAGGTAGCATGCATTAACATCACATCAGACCCACACTGTAGCCTAACCCACATTCAGTGCCATCCCACCATGTATGTACCCAGTATTCACCAGATATGACCTGCCCACATAAATACTGTAGTACTCCATAGGAAAATGGGAATCTGGTTTATTTGAAGTCTTAAGACATTTTATTTTTAACCTGAGATTATTTGAGTTTAGAAATTTAATTAACTTTACAGCTGTGTTTTGAATTCTGTTCCTTTTTAATCAAATCACTAATCAAAAAATGCCAATTGCTTTCTGTCCTGAATCAATTAAATGTGTTCTTTATAGGGAACAATTGAATATTGTGCGGTATCAAATTCAACATTGAAAAAAGAGTGTGAACTGCTTGAATTGTATCAAACTGGATCAGCTTGTGAATGACTTGACCTCTGACCTGGAATTAACCCTTTACCTCATGAATATTCATGTACAAATTTGATAACTGATAAGTCTTAACTGACTGAACTTAATGAAACTGGATTTTTGTTTGCTGTGCAAATTGTGTAGAATCTAAGCTACATTATTGCATGAGCAAACAGAGGAAACCCTGATCAGACAGTTTCTGGAATGAGCTGTCTGATCTGGGTTTTGCTCTGTTCGCCAAAGTACGGAAACATGTCTATAGCTATGATGTAAAGGGTTAAGCCTTTTGTATTTCATAAAGATAGTATTTGACTTTAAACAAGTCATGTTAGAGAGGTTAAGGAGTACATATTAGCTATGGTAGGTTTTATTTTTTTATAGCTCCTCTCCTAGTTTTCTATAATGCTTTTTGTTGTACAGTAGTTCTTGATACATAAGCTAGCTGAGCAGAACCAGATTAGACTGAAGATAATATCCAGGATGATTAAATTAAAAACAAGATCTTGAAAGAAAAAAAAAAAAGTTTTGCCGTGGAGTTAACCCTTTCCCTCATAGAGGAAACCATGAAAAGACCTATGCGAACAACATAAAACCAGATCAGCCTGCGAGTAACTTGCAGGCTGATCAGGTTTTATGCTGTTCGCTGCTCCTCAGTGGTCTGGAAATGAGGATTTTGTAATTAAATTTGGTAAGGTTTAACTGTGGTTTTCTGCAGATCAGGTTTTATGTGGTACCTATTGAGTGCGTCAAAATGAGTCTATATGAGGGAAAAGGTTAAGGGAAGGGGTGGTACAGGTGAATGATGGGGGTACCCTGGTACTGTAGTGTACTGTGCATGTCCAGTTTGCTTGAATTTTTGGCCATGGAAAGGTATTGCATTTTGCTTGCAGCTTTAGTATACTGTAAAGGCGAGAATCAGTACAGTGTAGATTCATTATAACACTCCATTATAACACTAAAGCCTGTATATAAACACGATACAAAACTGGACCCAAAATCTTTATTTCCTAATTTGTTTAATTGCCTACAGGTGTGTTTTTACACTTATAATTCAATCAAATATATATAGTGCGGTGTATAGACTTGGACTCCAAATAAAATGCTATAATGGCGCTGCACTGTATCTTGACTTGGACCCTGCATATAGTGTTCTAAGGACCTGTACTGTATCAAGACTTGGACCTCAAAATAAGCTGCACTGTGTTCACAATTGATATAATGCCCATTTCCTAATATAGAGGACTGAAATGAAAAAAGGAATGGCTTGATGTTTGTTATGTTAATCAAGTATAAGTAAAGAATACTTCACAGAATTTTAAATCACCTGAGAAATTCATTTTTTTTTTAAAACCTTAAAAAATTTTTAAGATTTCATGTCATGACATTTTTTAATTTTCAGTGAACCAAATTTTAATGAGCCTGTGAATTATATTTTTTTTTTTCATAGAAATTGCAACTTTCATCATGAGAATTGAATTTTCAGGGCTTATTTGCATTTAAGATTAGATGAAGACAGCTCTATAAAAAATTCAAAATGCACTTTTTCTGAAAATCATTATTATTCCCTTGTCACATTCATCCTGCTATCCCATACCACACACACACACAGCACATGAAGACAGAGTGGGATGCAGGGGTAATGATCACCTTCAGTAATGGCTCTACTTGACTCTTATCCCGCCTCAAGGAATATGATTGAAGTCATATCCTCAATAAATCTGGTGTTCTGGTCTTGACATTTCACAATTCATCTCAAATGTCCAAGACTTGCACTAACTCAAACTCCTCTAATCCTGTATGATCACAGTTTTGAAATTCCCATGAAATTAAATAGTTTTGCTTAAGAGCATGCTTTTTAAAAATGTATGCAAAAATGTCTTGCAATCATTAAGAAAAATACTGTCTATATTTCACATGCCAGTATTTGTTTAAATTCACAAAGAATATTCCCAGTAGAATATTGTATTTATAGATATTTAAGAGAGGCCTCAGCATGGTTGCCGTATTATTTTTTCTATACTTTCTTTGAGGTGTATCTGACCAACATGCAGAAACTGCTCATCCCGCCTGCATGCAAGATAATTTAAATGTGTATCCTAACATTCCCAATCAAGTTATCACTGTACCTTCCTTGGATAAGTTGAACAGGTGTCTCATGCTGTTACTGTTCACAAATATCGCAAACATTTCTGGTGTGATTTCTACCAAGACTACTTAATGTTAAATAATACTAAAATTCTTAAATTATTTAGAAATTCTTCCTATTTTCTGAAATATTAAAGTATATGACTAAATTGACTAAATTATTACCTCATTTACTAAAAATATTTTTAAAAAAAAACAAAAAAACAAAAAAACATTTGGACATTTTTTTTACAGAATTAAAAATGGTAAAATTCCCTTTAATTTTTAATTAAAATAAACATAAACAACAAATATAAAGCCTGATCTGCAGAAAACCACAGTTAAACCTTACCAAATTTAATTACAAAATCCTCATTTCCAGACCACTGAGGAGCAGCGAACAGCATAAAACCTGATCAGCCTGCGAGTTACTCGCAGGCTGATCTGGTTTTATGCTGTTCGCATAGGTCTTTTCATGGTGCCCTCTATGAGGGAAAGGGTTAAGTATTACCTAGCACTTAATAGTCTAGTAACTTTTTTGTGTTTAAACCTCTACCTGATATAAGTGTGCTTCATCACTTTGGCAAACAGAACAGTCTTAGATCAGACAGTTGCTTCCAGGATTGTCTTATCAGGGCTTCCTCTGTTTGCTCATATGATATATCAGCTGAGAGCACAGCATAGAAATATAAAGTTCAGTCAGTATTTGAAATGTCAGAGATTTGTATGTGTATATTTATGAAGTAAAGGGAGGGAACTTATAATACCTCTGCTTCACAAAGTGAAGTTGGGGCTCTTTAGGAAAAGGATGTTGTCAGTTGTGTTAAGTTGTGGCACGTTTATCTTTCAAAGGCAAAAACAACAGCAACAACAACACAAAAATGAATTCAGACTCTACAATCTTCAGATCCTAGGTACCTTCTAGAAGGATTGGTATAGGTTATTAAAGCTTGTCTCCCAATCATTATTGATAGTAAGTTTAAAGTAATATTAGTTTTTTTCGGCGTAGCTGTATAAAATCGATTTCGATGTTTATTTTTAGACCAAAATCCCCCCTGCAAATCTGCAGAAGTGGACTCGCCCACTTTAACCTGCTGATCATGTAGTATGCGGAGGAGGTCGAAGTTAACCCATATATTATAATTAACACATACTTTCCTATCAATTAGGGGGTCTTACTTTATCAATACGGATCTAACCAACAAACATTATGAATCTTACATATACAATAACATACCTTTGACCCCTTTTTGTAATAAGTAAACTTAACCATGACAGTGTGTACAGAATGTATATAAATAGACTGCATGATCACTATTTTAAGAATACATCTGGGTTCCCGGAAATACAGTCTATTATTAGATTGTAGGAGTTCAGTTTGTTTTCCATTTTACGCCGAATATCTTTTTTTAAAGATATTTCTTGTTTTTACTGATTCTGATTATATCTAGTTGAAAAAGAAAGTTTATTAGTATGACTGCAAAGAAGATGTACAGCAATGATCTAGTCAATTGAGTATTTTGTTTGCTTCGTGAAAAACTATGGAAATTACGTATAAATAAAGATGCAGTTACAGTAGTGAATCACCAATTCATTGTTATATATATATATTTTTTTATAAAACATGCCTCACCCTTGGAAACTTAATGATTCCATCAGTTCTACCACCAAGGGCAAGCAGTATAATTATAAAGCTCCTTGTTTCCTTGTTCAGACTTCATAATTATACCCCCGAATCAATTACATTCAGTAATTATCTAAGCTCTAAATTCAGTATGTACTAAAATCTTGCAGTATTTGCAACACATGAAATTTTCTTGTTATGTTCATCGTAATTCAGATTGAAGACATGTTTAGTGGCAGTAAAAGTCTTCCAGTTTTACGCAGGACAAGAAAATCTATGGAAGCAAAAATTTTTTATAATACTTTAGCTTTAAGCTTTCTGTCTGATTATTATTTTTTTTTTTTTTTTCAAGAATAGATGAAATATCTTTGTCATATGAAATAGATAAAATCCCATTAGCCTTAGTATTGGCTCTTCAGTCTGATAATGCTTGTATAATAGCTTTAATATCACTTCATTTGTCTGGTGGTAGCTAATTTGCGGTCACTGAATTCTGGGAATATAAAGAGGTTGGCCCACATTCTAGATCTAGAAAGGCGGGAAAGCCTGGAGACTTGACTGTAAATGGCCTTCACGTGTCTGCGGTATAGACAGGGATGGTCGCCATTTTCGTACATCTTGGGAATAAGTTTTTATCGACTGAACTGAAAAGTTGGGCTGTTGTCTGGATTATAAAACTTAAGCAAATAAAGCAGGATAAAATCACCTTATCATGTTGTGAAATTCTATAAATAATGAACTATTAGTGAAATGCATTAAGTTCGAAGCGAAATTTATTAGCTGATGTTTCCTGATCCTGATATATCTTAGATATTTATGTGAGGTTACTCTCATGATTTTGTTTTCTTGGAACATTTTTTAAGTATAATTTTTTTATAAACATTATTTAACCCTTTCCCTCATAGAGGATACCATGAAAAGACCTATGCGAACAGCATGAAACCAGATCAACCTGCGAGTAACTCGCAGGCTGATCAGGTTTTATGCTGTTCGCTGCTCCTCAGTGGTCTGGTATTGAGGATTTTATAATTAAATTTGGTAAGGTTTAACTGGTTTTCTGCAGATCAGGTTTTATATGGTACCTATTGAGTGTGTCAAAATTAGTCTATATGAGGGAAAGGGTTAAGTATAAATTAAGTATATATTTTTATATCAAGATGAGTTACGGTAGATGGACATGACCCATTATCTGGTTTTAGATAGCTATATTTTATAGATCTGGAAGTCACCTACAATTTATAAAAGCATATCATATTAATTGTAATATAACTCGAATCAAAACATTTCTATTGATATTAAAAATGTCATTTTTAGTTTAATGACTTAAAAATAATTCTATTCTACTCGCCCTAGCATTTGCATCGTGGTATCCCTTTGATTAAGTTTTCATACCATATACATGTAGTTACGTGCCATCTTGTTTAGCCATTTCCCTCATAGAGGAAACCATGAAAAGACCTATGCGAACAGCATAAAACCAGATCTGCCTGTGAGTAACTCGCAGGCTGATCAGGTTTTATGCTGCTCGGTGGTCTGGAAGTGAGGACTTTATAATTAAATTTGGTAAGGTTTAACTGTGGTTTTCTGCAGATCAGGCTTTATGTGGTACCTATTGAGTGCGTCAAAATGAATCTATATGAGGGAAAGGGTTAAGGTTTTTGTACCAGCTCACATTTTACTGAGCCCTTTGAGAAATTCCTTTACTTGTCTGTGACCATCACCTTCACAGTCTCTACTTGTACCAGTAATTAAAAGTGCATTACTCTGTAATGGATTTTCACATAATTATTTACCCTTTTTATCGTTTGAAAATACAGAGATTCTTGTTTTGCCTTTTACTGCACTAATTTTGTTTTATTGGCAAGCACTGGCTGAGCAGCTGTCATGCAGACAGCTCTGTTTTACTCATGATAAACATAAATTGCCATTCCTGTATTGCTTTAACTATGGATAGCACTGCGTAAATGTCATTCACACACATGCATAATTATGTATTTTAATAGAGTAAAAACAGTACAAAGAAAGTGTTGATTATAACCTGTGCATTCCTTATAAGTTTATATATTTCCTAAATTTGAAAAATCTACTGAGTTTGACCTATACTCTTGTGAAAATTCAGACATCTTCAATTATCATTGAACATTCTTGCCTAATAATTTTTAAATATCAGACAGAAATGATGAGGGAAAAACATCAATTCAGCTGTATATAAATGTTTTATGGCATTGAATAAAACAGACATTATTTCATTTTATACAAATTTTAATAACATAATTATTAGAAACTAATTTGATGCTATTTTGATTCAAGAAAAGAAAATATTTCTTTCTTCTGTGCTTTAATTAGAAATATGTCTAGCTGATAGATTTGAATCAAAGCCATTGAAAAAAAAAAAACCAAGAGAATTATAAAAACAAAACAAAAAACAACAACAAAAAAAACAAACAACACCTATTGATTGGCTTTAACACTCACTCAGCCCCTCACCGCATGGGTTCGAATCCCGGCTGGGTCATTCGGATTTTCATGTGAGGAAGCCTTCCAGCTGGCTTGCGGTAGGTCGGTGTCTCCGTGCATTCGGGGTCTTCCTCCACCTGTAATTAGCTGGACATCGCTATATGACTGAAATACTGTCGAAGCGACGGTAAACTCAAATAGTCAAGTCAAGTCAAAAAAAAATAAAATTTAAGGTTGTTACCATACATTCTTTTGAAGTAACATCCTTTGTGATCAGTGACAGACTTCCACCTCTTTGGCAGGTCATCTATACCTGTTGCTAGGTAACTGTTCTCAAGTACCCTCACCTTTGCAGCCATGGCCAGTTCATGCTTCTTTATATTATTATTGTTATATTGAAACCCCCCCCCCCCCTGTCTATTATACCATCAGGTGGTTGTTTTTTCACTGAAACCTTGAAATTTTATCCTGCAAACAATTTAAAGCTCTCAACAACAAGTACACTGTCAACTTTCTTTTAAAGCTCAATTTTCAGTTTGTCTGAAATTCTTCCCTAATTACTTCAAAGTTAGGAGATTTTAGAATGGGCAGCAAGATTAAATACGACTAAAATCTGAATTCATCTCATCAGTCTTCAAAAGATAATTTGGCTATCAGAAATATTTACCCATAAAAATACCGTCATGATGGCAGGTTTCTCTGCTGTGACCCCAATGATCAGAATTGGATTTAATTGGGTAATAGTTCACTATTTCAGTTGCTAAAATTAAGTTGGTTCCTTAAAAAATGAGTGCCTTTATATACTTAATTGATATAGAAAATTAAAAAAATCTTTTTGATACCAATAATCAGTATTTAATTTCATTGGCCACAAATGGTCACCTCATAGCCCTTTACCATAATGTATTGAATAAAATTGATCCCTTGAAAAATGAAGCCTCTAGGGGGTTGGCTAGTTTCCTTATATACTCTACATACATATATAAAAAAATAAAAAGTCATCTTATGTGAATCCAATGATCAGAATTTAATTTTGTGTGGCACAAATGGTCAGCTTAAAGCTCCATACCCTAAATAATGTGGAAAATAGAAAAAAAGATAAATCTTTGAAAATCTAGAAAATAGTGTATTTTCCCCAGATATATGGTGTTAAGATGCCTTTCCCGTCATCTGATAAAGAGGCCTGAACCTTGTTCTATTGTTTGTTAAATTAATACATGTAGTCCAAGTTGGATTTGAGTCTAAGCAAACTTTAAACACATAATTATAGGAATTGCATTTGGGTTTAAAAAAAAAAAAAAAAAATATTAAAAAAAAAAAAAAAAAAAAAAGGAAAAAAAATGAATAAGGGAAAAAAACAAAGAGTGTGGCAGCAAATGAACATGGCAATGATCATTTCTCACTGTTGTTGCCACACCTATCACTTGTATTAACCCTTTCCCTCATAGCGGAAACCATGAAAAGACCTATGCGAACAACATAAAACCAGATCAGCCTGCAAGTAACTCGCAGGCTGATCAGGTTTTATGCTGTTCGCTGCTCCTCAGTGGTCTGGAAATGAGGATTTTGTAATTAAATTTGGTAAGGTTTAACTGTGGTTTTCTGCAGATCAGGCTTTAAGTGGTACCTATTGAGTGCGTCAAAATGAGTCTGTATGAGGGAAAGGGTTAATTAAACACACCCTAACACACCAGGGGCTGAGGGTTTGTTAGTGTTGTCACAGATAATAATAATAATAAAAAAAACAACTTATTTTGTAATTAAAGAAAAAAAATAATTTTAATAATGTCTTCACAGATGTGCTATTTTTCTTATCCTGTATGCTTGTTATTAAGTGTGAAGAGTCAACCATATATCTATCAAATACAGTCTTTTCTCTTGAAGAGATTTTTTGTTTCTTTTAAATTCCTATATTCAGTAAACATATTCCTGTCATACATTTTTAGCTCACCTGAGCACAAAGTGCTCAAGGTGAGCTTTTGTGATCGCCCTTCGTCCGGCGTCCGTCGTCGTGCGTCGTCCGTCGTCAGTCGTCCGTCGTCCGTCGTCAACAATTTTCTTTAAACGACATCTCCTCTGAAACTGCTGGACAGAATTTAATGAAACTTGGCAGGAATGTTCCTTGGGTAAGGCTCTACAAAAGTTGCTAAAATAAAGTTGATCCATGAAGAACTCTGGTTGCCATGGCAACAAAAAGAAAAATAATTTGAAAACTTTAAAAATTATCTCCTTCAAAACTACTGGCCAGATTTCAAAATAATTTGGTACAGATGTTCCTTGGGTCAACCTCTACCAAAGTTGCTAAAATTATTCTGATCCGTAAAAAAACATGGCCGCCAGGGGCGGGGCTTATTTGCCTTATATGTATATAGAGAAACCTTTAAACAACATCTCCTCTGAAACCACTGGACAGAATTTGATTAAACTTGGCAGGGATGATCCTTGGGTCAACCTTCACAAAAGTTGCTAAAATAAACTTGATCCATGTAGAACTCTGGTTGCCATGGCAACAAAAAGGAAAAAAAAAATGAAAAATTTAAAAATCATCTTCTTCAAAACTACTGGCCAGATTTTAAAATAAATTGGTACAGATGTTCCTTGGGTCAACCTCTACCAAAGTTGCTAAAATTATTCCGATCCGTAAAAAAACATGGCCGCCAGGGGCGGGGCTTATTTGCCTTATATGTATATAGAGAAACCTTTAAACAACATCTCCTCTGAAACCACTGGACAGAATTTGATTAAACTTGGCAGGGATGGTCCTTGAGTCAACCTTCACAAAAGTTGCTAAAATAAACTTGATCCATGTAGAACTCTGGTTGCCATGGCAACAAAATGAAAAAAAATATGAAAACTTTAAAAATCATCTTCTTCAAAACTACTGGCCAGATTTTAAAATAAATTGGTACAGATGTTTCTTGGGTCAGCCTCTACCAAAGTTGCTAAAATTATTCCGATCCGTAAAAAACATGGCCGCCAGGGGCGGGGCTTATTTGCCTTATATGTATATAGGGAAAACTTTAATCAACATTTCCTCTGAAACCACTGGACAGAATTTGATTAAATTTGGCAGGAATGATCCTTGGGTCAACCTTCACAAAAGTTGCTAAAATAAACTTGATCCATATAGAACTCTGGTTGGCATGGCAACAAAAAGAAAAAAAATATGAAAACTTTAAAAATCATCTTCTTCAAAACTACTGGCCAGATTTTAAAATAAATTGGTACAGATGTTCCTTGGGTCAACCTATTTATCTCAGGTGAGCGATTTAGGGCCATCATGGGCCTCTTGTTAATATTCTGTGTCTTCCCATAAGCAACATCATATTTTTCTAGCATAACTTGTTAACTCTTTACCTCTTATTGTGTTTTATGCCTTGGCAAGTGTAGCAGACATAGATCAGTCAGCTCCTGGCATTTAATTAAGGATTTAATAAGGAAAATAAATGGAATAACTTTCCCACAAGACCTATATTTGCACAAGAAGATTCTTGAGGTAAACGGTTAATAGATATATTGATAGCCTTGACCCTGTGTAACTATACTCATTTCCGATCCTTATTTTCTCATGGATATATATACTGTACTTGTAGATGTCCAGTGTGAGATATGATATAGTTTCCTGCATTTTCTGTGGACAAGATTGATGGTTTAGAATAAATAATATTTCAGTCCCAAACAATACTTTATAAGCACATTAAAATGCCCTCAGGGTTTTGAAATTTTTCCTTCTTAAACTAAGGTTGTAAAATAAATTCTACTTCTTAGTGTAAGGATTTATTGTGTTTGGGATTTTGCTTCATTTTAGGATGAAGTTAAGTCTGTTGTAGAAAGAATTTCATAACTCTGAGCTAAGTTTACTTTTGTGTAATTTTCAGGTGTATCTTACTCCCTTTATCAGCATTTGTTGCACAAAGGTAAACTCAGAATTATGAAACTCTTCCTGTGACAGCTATTCCTGAGCTTGGAATCAACATAATCAGTTGTTAAGTCTATTGTTTGTTTGTACATGGATTTGATGTGTTGTAGGTCCTGAAGTACTCACAGTCGGACTGGAACAAGATGAAACAAGAGTTGGACTTGGATTACAATGCACGGATACTGAACAAAGAGCGGGAGTGGAGCCGAAAGCTGGCCGACCGAGACAAGAAAATCTCGTACCAGGAGGAACAGCTGCTGTTACTGCGCTCCTCTAATGATGACATGAAGTGAGTCGTGAAAGTTAGGGTACATGGTATCTGTCCGCTAGAGTTGTGTCTGGATTGTGAATCATCCCAATACCTCATATAGGCTCATTTTGACACATTGTTGAGACATTACAAAACAGATACTTTTAGGAGCTGTCTTATCAGAGTCTCCTCTGTTTGCTCATACAATTTTGTAGCTCAATTTCTATGCAGTTTTCACAAAGATAAATCCATTGTTTCATTTATCATTTATTGTTCAGTCAGTTAATATTCATCAAATCATAAATGTTCATGAATATTCATGAGGTGTATGGTTACGTACAGGTTCAAGCAGATACAATCTTCAGCCATGACTTTTCAAAGTTGATAAAAAAAGAGACAGGCATATCTTCCTTGCTTGTTGCTCAGTATATGAGCAGTTCTTGGACTCACTGGTTGGCCCAGTGTCAGTATTATGTGACTTGGTTTGCTGGTATCATGGGCGGTTTGGTAGCAGTTTGTGAGGGTATGAATACTGCAGTGTGACAGCACTATATTTATCCCAAGTAGACATAACTCCAAATAACTGAAATGCTGTTAGCATAAACAGTCAAATAAATACTGAGGATGGGGCTTAATAAATCAGCCTTCAAATAAACCATTAAAGTACAATGAAAAAGCCTGAGACCTGGGCAATACAAATTAACCCATTCCCTCATATAGACTCATTTTGACACACTCAATAGGTACCACGTAAAGCCTGATCTGCAGAAAACCACAGTTAAACATACCAAATTTAATTATAAAGTCCTCATTTCCAGACCACTGAGGAGCAGCGAACAGCATTAAACCTGATCAGCCTGCGAGTTACTCGCAGGCTGATCTGGTTTTATGTTGTTCGCATAGGTCTTTTCATGGTTTCCTCTATGAGGGAAAGGGTTAAAAAGATTGAAGAAATTAAATTCCTTCAAAAATACTTACTGCTAAATAAGATTACATAGATCTTAAGTAAGTTTGAAGTCATTGCATCATTTTCATTTTACAAATGACCAAGTTGGCCATAATAGATATATAAACTTACAATATTTGTTAAGAAATGAAATATTTTGGTATCGTTAATTTCATTTTGAAAACATGTATGATGAAATAGATATACACCCATGTTTTAGTTCTAGGCCAGTGGAGTTAATGAAGTAGTACCTGGTCACATTGTTTTAATGGATTAATAATCTATCTTTTGATGTCATCAGTGATTCTCTACAAACTATCCTTCATCTTAATAAGGCAAACTGTCTATCCTCACCTGCATTTAATAATCACTGAAATTGAAGTTTGCAAGCTTCCCTTTTGCATATTTCAAGTCACTCTCAAA